>JAVYIG010001010.1:0-401696 GCA_035222895.1 Strongylocentrotus droebachiensis | reverse complement strand
ACCCACGAAAGCTCGAGAGCTTATTTCCAGTGGGGTCCCTTACAGACATGTATACAATTAATAAGTTAAAATAGTAATATTTACAGACAGATAATTAAAAGAACTAATTATTAAAGATAATAATAATATTAACAACATTAAACTGATGATAGAAATGATATTAAGTACAAGAAGAAAAAGAAGAAGGAGAAGAAGAAAAAGAGGAGAAGGAAGAGAGGAAAATAATGATGAATTTGTAGAATTTCTATAACGTACGAAAACAAGTATATACAACGTGAAAAAGTATGAACCGACAGAAGAATACAAAATTTCAATCATATTACATGTCATTCACTTCTCTTCTCTGACTGTCAAGTATTAAGGATTCCTTTAATTTCCTCTTTAAATGATCATAGTTTCCTATTTCTTTTATACCATTGGGAAGGGAATTCCAATGTTTTATGGCATTGTAATAAAACGAATTTCCAATACTTCCTACTCTTTCTGGTAAGTTAAAGTTGAATCGTCTATTTCTTGTATTATAATCATGTACGGCAGTAACAAGATCGAAGTTGGATCGAATATAATGATTCGACCTAGTATGATATATTTTATGCACGTGATGCAATACGAGTTGTTTTGATCTTTGGTCGACTTCAAGAAAACCAGCTTTAGAAAGTTCGCTGTAGCCAACATGAGTTCTTGGACCAGAACAGTTGATAAATCTCACCATTTTGTTCTGTATAATCTTCAACTTCTTTTGATCTGACTTGTTTATGTTAATATACCAAGCAGGGTTAGCATAGTCAAATAAACATTGAATAAGAGCAAAACAGAGTGTACGTCTTGCTTTTAAATCCATACAACTTAGATATCTGTACAAAAATTTCAAACGAGAATTTGCTTTTTTTACAACTGATTCTACTAAAGATGAAAATGAAATTGCGCTAGCCAACTCAATGCCTAAATACTTCACAGACTCTTTTCTCTTGATTGCTTGATTATTGTGTGTCACTTTGAATTCAAATGACTTTTTAGAACTACTTTTAGAACAAAATAAAATGCTTTCTGTTTTTCCCCAAGTGTAAAGAAAGCTTATTATCAGTCATCCAATCGACACACGTAGACAGCTGTGCACTGAGCTTTTCCTCAATATATTTAGGATCAGGATTTGAATAGAGTAGTACGCTGTCATCTGCGTACAATAATAGTTTGAAGTCTTTTATACAAATACACATATCATTGATATAACTTGAAAATAGAATTGGGCCTAAAATGCTTCCCTGAGGAACACCGCATGTTATAGGCATTAGTTTGGAAACGAATATCATGAATAGCCACTACTTGGTGCCGATTAGATAAGTAGGATCTGAACCAATCTAAACTTGCCTTATCAAAACCCATTAGTAACTTCTTCAATAAGACGCAATGATTAACTGTATCAAAAGCTTTTTGCAGATCAAGGAGCACCATACCAACAAAGCGCCCTTGGGAAGTTTCTCTCCTCAAATAATCAGTCAAATGAATTAGACATGTTTCAGTCGAATAATCATGTCGAAAACCAGATTGAAATTCATAAATTATATCATTTTCTTTGAAGTATCTTTCAATTTGAACACAGACCGATTTTTCTAGAATCTTTGATGCTACGCTTAAAACTATAATGGGTCTATAGTTGCTAACATCAGTTTTATCTTTCTTTTTATAAAGTGGAGTCAATTTTGCTATTTTCATATCCTCTGGAAAAGTACTCGTCAAGATAGATAGGTTCAGTAACTTAGGCTTAAATAAAACCTTCGCACCATCTTTTAGAAATTTAGCTGGAATCAAGTCTAACCCAGTACTTTTTGATATATTCAAATTACGTAACTCTTTGAAAACAAATTGTTCACTGATTGGTAATAACTCGCAGCTGTTTTCACGTACACCTTTTCTTTCGTAAAAGTCACGAACACAATCATTGTCTGCGCTGAAAAAGTCTTTGGAAGGGGGAGTTTGTCTACTAATTTGGCAGCCACATTTGTAAAATGAGAATTGAATTCATCAGTGGTGGCCACCTTATCATGACATAATTCCCCATCAATTTTAATGACAGATTCTTGTTCTTTTCGCTTCTTATTTTTCAATCCTAAGCTTTTTAGATTCTGCCAAAGTTTTTTTCGAATCTTGTTTATTTTCTTCTATCTTGTTTTGTAAGTAATCGAGTTTAGCCTTTTTCACCTCTCTTTGGACCATATTTCTTAATACACTGTATCTTTTATAGAGCTTCTCATCTTTTGCTCTTTTCCTCCATTTTTTGTATACTATATTTCTCTCTTGAAATAGGGAAAGAATATCTTTAGTCACCCAAGTTTCTGATCTTTGTTTTATTTTTATCCGTTTCAGTGGCGCTATCATATTCAAATTTGAGATAAAAACATGTTGAAATATTGACAAGTCAATGTGTTCATTGACGTTCTTCAGTATTTCCACGTAATAGATTTTATTTTAATTGATTCCACAAAGCTTTCGTGGATTCCATACATGATCATTTTTTATTTCTATTATCTTGACATTAAACAAATTATAACTAAAATCATTATGCATGATGAATAATTTTAAGGATGTTGTCAATTTATGATGCATATGAATATTTAACAAATTGCCATTTTACTGTGTCATTTGATCTTATGAACATAGAGATCCTATTTTGTAATAATAATTATCTATACATATTTATTAGCCATCTAATAAAGGATAGCTATGTTTATCAAAGAGATTCGATCATACACAGTTTGTCCGCCGTAGGCAGAGCCATCTATATCGTAGGAAACCGATGCCGCCCTCTCGAGTGCGATACAAGACAACTTTCATTTCACCTTTTGTATGTTATCATCTCTTGCAAGTGGAATTGTCGGTCGGTTGCACAGTACTCAATCAACCAATCACGTTCGTCTGGCTTCTCATTTAGCAGACGACAGTTTTCTCTCGGCAAACTAAATTTTATTGCCCGCGCTCTCGCTCTCCGACTTCGTAGCGCGCCAGGGAATCGGATGGGGCAATATTTCCGCTTCTTCTGGCTCAGTAAGAGAGAACAACATGCTTGATTTTTCTTTCTTTTCGCTTGTGTAGGATTATAATGTCCTAGGAGATATAAATGTATCGACACTTCCTCATTCGTTGGTATACATAGGTGGAAGCTGGGACTTCAAAAAATGTAGCCCTACCTACAATCATGACAAAGCGACACCTGCGGACACAGACTAAATATGACAGTTAGCTTCTATGCACCGGTAGGTTTGACTTGTTTTCTTTCTTTCTTCTTTCGATTTGAAGTAATCGTACTGTTGCAGAAGTAGGAATGTGGCTTTTACCCAATCTTTTCAGGCTAAATTCTTAAAAAAAATTCTCCGGAGTGGAATCATAGTCATCTCACGACGACATGGAATTTACCTTCAACGTTTACCGATGGATAAATCTGAGTTTAATATCTACGATCATGATTTGCACCTTGATGTCGACGTCGACTGGGGTTGCGAGGAGCGACCGGAAAGTTCTACGCGTGGACGGGGATTTGATCATCGGAGCACTGTTCTCGGTCCATGTCCCGCCGACGACCGAAGTGGAAGCGACGGCACGCGAATGCGGCCGGGTACGGGAACAGTACGGGATCCACCGAGTAGAAGTCATGCTTCATACGCTAGCGAAAATCAACAAGGACCCTAATATACTCAAGGACGTCGTTTTGGGTTGCGAAATCAGGGACTCTTGCTGGTATTCATCAGTGGCCCTTGAACAGAGTCTTCAATTCATAAGCGATAATCTTGAGTCTGAGAGACCGGACGAGAAGAGTACCCGGCCAGAATGCAGTGGGACTACGGAAGGCGACGTGTTCGTAAGCTCCCGAAAGCAAATCACATCAGTGATAGGGCCAGGGTCCAGTGAGGTTGCGATCCAGGTCCAGAATCTCCTTCAGCTCTTCAATATTCCTCAGGTTGCGTACTCTGCGACCAGTCGTGACCTGAGTGATAAGACCCTCTATGAATACTTCTTAAGAGTTTGCCCGTCGGATACTCTTCAGGCTCAAGCTATGGTGGATATTGTACTGAGATATAACTGGACATACGTTTCTGTGGTGCATACAATAGGTAAGTGAAAACTGATGCAAGTACAAATTAAAATGATATATATCTCTTGGTTCTAGGACACCTACCTCCTGGACATCCATCCCCGGATAACCACCCTCAGTCAACTTTCCCCTAGGACAACTACTCCCCGGACAACTATCCTAGGGGGTAGTTGTATGTGGGTAGTAGTCCGGGAAGGGGTAGTTGTCTGGGGGAAGTTATCCTGAGGGGTAGTCATCCAAGAGGGTGGTTGTCCTAGGGTGGTTATCCGGGGGTGGATGTCCAGAGAGGTGTCCAGATACGATATCTCTTATCTTTTTACGAAATGTCTAGATCATTGATGATTATAAGAAACATTCATCGTATTGAAACTGGCCTTTTATTTTTACTTGTAGTATCCGTCTTTGAACGAAACCTTTGATTTCTGTTATCATGGTTATTATAGATCTGTCTTTACGATGTTAGATGCATCGGCTTGCTAAGATACCTAACAAGAAGTCTCACACGTATGGACAGCAAGTGTCATGTAACTTAATATGATTTGGAAGTCATCTCGACGATCACAACCTAACTACATCGAATTAATTAGATCTGGTTGATCGACGATTGCGGGTTTGGAAGTAAGAAAGTCGGGAGAGGGGAGGAGAGGACAGGAGAGGGTAGGAGAGAGAGATCAAGCGAGAGAAAAAAAAAGAAAGGGAGAGAGATAGATAGTAGCAGGTGGAGGAAGACAAATGATGGTGAAAAAAACTGTGTTACAAGATTAACAGAGAGAAACAACGTAACTAGTTAAGGGGGAGGAAGGTCAGGGACATTTCTTTCTAACGCCGATCATTAATTTATTGAACACGCGCTTGTTAAAATTCGAAACAGAATTGATTTCATGGAAGGAACACAAATAGGATGATAAATGCATCTTAAATTGATCACCTGTTTTCAATTTCGACATAAGTCTGCAACAAGTATGGTAGAAAAAAGAATTCAACTGAATATTACCGAACACCTGCTCTGTTTTCACTTTACGCTCCTCCATACTCAAGCCGGGCTGCTCACTTAGCTAGGGGATGTGATGGAAGAGGGAGGGGGAACTGGGGCGTACAGCCCTTCCAAAGACTTTTTTTGTGTAAAGGCGATTTCCCCTTTTCTCGCTCACCCCTCTTGATTAATTCAGATCAACAAATCATGTTGGTGATATGGACAAATGATTTTTCATTACGAATGTCGATGAATGTTCGAAGATTCTGAACCCCAACTTTCTGCGGCGCCGCACGTTGGTATAGACGGCCCCCTCATACGTTTTTATCCCATTGCGAATTTGTACTCACTTTTCATTTTTAGACTTGTATACCGATAATAAATCAGTGGACTACGAGATGGCAAACAATATTAGAACAAATTAAACGCAAGTATTGCCAAGATTTAGCATTTACACTTAGAGGTATTTGGAGTTTATAATATTATATATTGTTAAAGTAGATATTCATTAATTTTAAAAACTAACTTTTATTTCATTATTGCAAAGTTGATACTTTGATTCGACAAGGTTATCAAAATTTAATGCCTGGAAACATTCGAAGTAATGATTATTATAAATTACAAAATGCTTGAATACAGCCCCGGCATAGCACCTGAAGAGCTCTCCGAACGCTGCTGAGATGTGTGAGATCACAGTATGGACATGATTTGTACAAGCAGACGATGTCCCATGACATCTCACACATTTTCAGTGCCTGTGTTTTAATCTTCTCTTGAGTTCTTTCTCTTACTTCACTACCGTCAGGCTAAATGTATAATCTATTGCCTCACTCTAAACCCCACGCATGGTTTTATTTTAATGACAAAATTAATGCAGTGATACAAAAATAAAGGAATCTGTCGCTTGTAAACATAATAAGACGCCAGCTGCACACACAGCGGTATGTTCGGCGTTTCAAGAGGGAACGAATGCTGTCCTTAATATCATTCCGGTGGTTTTCAATTAGAAAGTCTGGTTTCTTTGATTGTGATTTAATCCCTATCCTGTTTATTTCCAAGCAAAAGATTTTAGTTATCAAATTCGGGTCATATCCCCTTTTTAAAGGTTCTGACATGCCATTACATTTATATACACTAAACTCATTATAATTTGACAAATAATAGCTTTGCAATTATATTCATTCCTTATGGGATGTCGTCTGCTTGGGCAGTATTGGTCCATATAGTGACGTCATTAAAACATAGGTATTTTCCAGGCGAATCTCTCGTATATCCCAGCTGCTATGGAGGTGGTTGTATTTATATTTTTATAAATCACCCGATATGTAGTTGACCTAAAACTTGTACGATGGCCATCTGTTAGCTTACCAGTTTCTAGTAATACATTAGTTGACATTATTTGTGATTTTCTTTGAATTTCACCTTTAATTTCCAAATGCCGAAGTATACAGAGCTCTCCAAAGTTCCATTGTCTGAAACAATTTCTTTCACCTGTTTCAATTAACGGCCACCATAATGTACAAACGCTCTTAATGGCATTACAAAAAAAATAGATCTCTTTCCTTTACAAAGTCATCTTCAATCGACCTTCAGTGTCTTGACACCTGTAACCGTTTAAGCTCTGTCTCGTAATCAATAAAAATACCAATTTTGACGAACATTCACCTTTGCTCACACATATTTTATCAATATTTTCCATTAATCCAACGCCAGGTGAAACCACTTTGATACCTCGTAACAATGATGGTCACTGTGGACAATTGGCGGAATGTGCGTTGCTATGGTGACCCCCATACAAATGTGGACGAGGAGTGTCGTCTTCAATTAAGAATATGTTTGTTCAATCCATTACTATGATTAGTCACAGAGCTATGTAAATCATTTTAATTTAGCATCTTCTCTTGTTAAACTTTCATTTAGAATACTATCTTCATCACGATGCTAATATAGGTAATGACGATAACTTAAAAGGTTAGACTACAGCGAATGAAGATAGTCAAAGAATTATACAGTGCTCATGCGCTGTTGAAGTGAATCCGCACGAAATCAGCAGGATATTCGATGTTTCAACGTCTGGTAAAAAAAATGGGAATGCCAACCGCAATATGAAATTGAATATCATATTGATAATTATTAAGATATAAAAGTGTAGAAAAAACTTGCAGTAAATCATTGTGATATCCTAGGGAAATAACAGCGGAAAGAGAACATGCGAGTTTTTCCTGTAATATTATATCACATCATGATTATTCTTCAAAAGGGAAGTTTCATTTTGTCCACGAGCAGTTTGAAGGTCATGATTTGTTGATGATGATCATGAAACTATGAAAGCGAGCTGAACTATTCGTAAAAATCATGGTAAGGCAATATTGAGAAACAACACTGGTTTCCCTGAATACTCTGGGATAATGATAACCCCACTAACGTCCTTTTGCCTCCTGGCATTTGTATTTGAAACGTCGAGCTTCACTGTTTAGGTTTACATATTTATACGTCTGTTGAGAGACAGAAAGGCACTAAAGGTGTGTAACAAATATGAGTTAATGTCTTCCTATCTTTGAACTTTATCGCAATGATGTAGAAGACGATTAATGTGAAAGTCATATTGCCCACTGAATAAGGGCTTATATAGTTTAGATGTAAAGGGTGTTTATAATTATTATTCATCTTAATGAGCAACTCGTATCTACAAGAAAATTCGTATGCGTTGCATTACACAGTTTTAACCTTTTGTGTTGTTGTAATTAATAATGAAGTAAATGTTGATTAAAAAGGGAGAATTTAGATATGAATGAAATAAATGTACAGGAGAGGCAAGATTTTAGGATGATTCCTCGAGCACCCATGTCCTTCAAAATATGCAGGGAGTTTTTAGCATTGCTGGTCAGAAGCCTGAAATCTTTATAGAAAATGTTTACAATTCCTTTTCCTTATAACGTCATATAGCTAGTACTTTGTCTAATATCGATTATCTTCTACAGCCGATTGTAAAGCTATTAACAGGTTTCTCTATTTGGATATACAATGTATACAGTATGACGCGACCCAATCGACAGGAAGAGAAAATAACTATTTTTCCAGTTCGATTTCTCTTGATCACATTGGCCAGAAATTGAATGCCATGTCGTATTGAACACAGTGCTGCTGTGCGATGGTGTGGATACAATAACTTTGGGTGGCATGTATGACTTTAACAGTACTAAGGGCATTTATAGGGAGCAGCGAATATATCATGACTGCTCAAATATTTTCACATACATGTAGGCCTTTTCATGGACTTTATCATCGATTTGGTTTATCTCCGTCTCGCCTCCACTATTTCCTTGCATCATCTGTATACTTTTACTTCCCCTTTTATATGCATGTTTATAGCGTGTCGCCGTGTCTGTCAATCTGTCTTCCCATCCCCTAATTATATTTACAATGCATTATATGTCATTATTAATTATCATTCATATATGGCATGAGTAACATCGAATTCATATTCCCAAAATCTAATCATAAATGTTGGAGTTGATGACAGGCGTTCTTTGTACAAATTTTCATCCACACGCTGGCATTATATTATACGTGTATGGTGATACTGGTATTATACTGGTATGTTAAAGCATGGACCTAAATCAAAATACAAATTAATAATCTGTGGTATTACTATTCTTTGTAAGATTATTTCATCCACACGCTGGCATTATACGTGTATGATAAAACTGGTATTGTACTGGTATGTTAAAAGCATGGATCTAAATAAAAATAAAAATACAAGTTAATAATAATGTGGTATTACTATTCTTTGTAAGATTATTTCATCCACATGCTGGCATTATACGTGTATGATGAAACTGGTATTGTACTGGTATGTTAAAAGCATGGATCTAAATAAAAATAAAAATACAAGTTAATAATAATGTGGTATTACTATTCTTTGTAAGATTATTTCATCCACATGCTGGCATTATACGTGTATGATGAAACTGGTATTGTACTGGTATGTTAAAAGCATGGATCTAAATAAAAAATAAAAATACCGTACAAGTTAATAATAATGTGGTATTACTATTCTTTGTGAGATTATTTCATCCACATGCTGGCATTATACGTGTATGATATAACTGGTATTAACTGGTATGTTAAAGCAACATAAAAGTTAATAATACAAATCTATGGTAGAACAATCATTTTTATGAATCTGTCGATATTTTTAAGGGAAAGGGGGGGGGGGGCGAATCTCGAATACTGCACTGAGCTTCTCCGAAACTTGAACAGAAGTGAAATTAATTTACAGGGGAAATGTTGCCTAACATATTTGGCTAATGTATAGGTCACCTTCTGTAGTTTGCCTTCGTGGTTGCAACAAACGTTACATGGAATTTCCTTGCGCACCAATTTTGCTTAAAAATATCTTATCAGACATTTAAACAAGAGGGTATTCATACTCGCTCTCAGAAAAGACGAACAGTTAGAATATCTCAACTATGATGACATACGCTGTAAGCACGTTTCCTGCTAAAGGAGGGCGGGATCGGCAAAAGGTGAAGTGGCTTCTTAATCAAACGAAATCATGGCCTAATGAAATAATTGCAATTTCAAAATCCACCTTAAACCCATTTCTACCGAAATCTAATCAATATAATCCGAGAGAAGACAGGCAAGTTATTTATACGTTCAATCGTGACATACCTAAAAGGATTTCCCTGAAAATAATGATAAAGCCGGTAAGTGAATTGATATTCTGAAATGTAAGCTCTAGATCAAGATATTTACCGAAAGCCTAACAGAGGAAAAGGACCTTGCTATTATGAGACGGTAAACTTGATCAATAGGGCTGATCCGTTCGATGCTGTCAAGAGCAATATTCTTTAATTACAATATCTTTGGTGTAGACTTGATATAATAAAAGAAGAATTTAAATGTTATTCCTCTTCTTCAAAGTTAATTTACTTCCAATGAAACTTTAAATCCACGCGGTATTTTTTTTTCTTTTTTCATTTTGCTTATGAAATAAAAAGTGGACACCAGAGTGAAATAAATATTTGTATTTATTTTATTAAAACAAGCAGACCTGAAAACAAGACGATGTATACATTCATCATCGAGAGTTGTCCACTTTAATCGGTTTCAAACACTTTTGTCCTCTTTTCTTTGGACGTTAGTTATTTTCACATGTGTGTAAAAATAAAAGAAGAGGAAGTTTCATAATTGGACATGTATGTGCATGGTAACCAAAAGTTTTAGATATTTTCTGAAAGGAAAGATTCCGGATGTAAGCATGTTATTGAACTGAATTTTGATTTACCTGTGCAGTAACCTACATTTTCTGTTTAAAAGAATAACATGAAAGAACCATACATGTATTTACCTAAAATCTGACTTTGTTATTAATTGCTGCTGTTGTTGTAATGGTGCATCCGGAAAAAAGAAAGAAAATGAAAATAAACCGAACGCCTAATTAAAAAGAAAGCTTTATAAACAGAAAATCAACGCACACTCCCTCCTATTCATAGCTTAATGAAAATAATAATAGTAATAATAATAATAAAACGGTGCTTATGAAGCGCTTTCCACCGAAGAAGGTGATAAGTTGACCATCACGAACTACATCCACGTCACTCACCATGCTACGTTTATATAATGTGCTCTCATGCAGAAGAAAAGGTGGGAAAATGCACTCCTGAAGGGTGAATGCACTTTTCTCATCTCACATAATTGAATATGAATGCAGAGGTGAAAATGAAACGATATTAGTTGTCCCTTCATATGCTTTGGGTAATGTAAGAGTAAAGTTGCATAGATCTTTTGATCCTATTGATTTCGCTCCCAAACTAACGCCTACGCCATTTCCATCCTTGAGTATACCGGATAAAAATGTAATATAAATGTATTTGTGTTGAAAGAATATTACCGGCTGCTTATATACTAACACTTTTTAATAACAATTGTGTAGAAATAGATGTATCGAAATGATGACATTGATACCTGAATGAAACTGAATGGATGTATTTTTTTAATCGAGCGCTTGCAAATAGGCCCACGCAATACCGGCATAGTTATTATCGCGTAAATAATATACAGCCTTCACATTATATAGATATGTACATGATGAATGGATACTAATTTGTTACATTTTTGATACAGGTAATATCTATGTAAGTAGGTCATTATTAATTATGAAAAATGGATAACGGAATGACAGGGTATATGTAGGACTGTAGTCAATGTACATGTTATGTTACTGAGAAGGATACACCTTAAACTTAAACACTGTAAGCATGCCTTGAAGTGTATTTAAAAAGTGTTTACAATTTAAAGTTTCTTAATAAAATCTTCGGTAGAAGCTAAACGGCCTAGTTAATTTTTTTTTTACTATCCTACTTATTTATCACTCGGAAGGATATATTGATAAATAAAGTTCGTAGAAGATATCAACTTTATCTATCAAGAATAAATCATATTGTCACTATGATTTTATGGAAAGAGGAAAGAACAAATAACTCCAAATTTATGGGTAACAGTGTATTATTGAGAACTAATATTGGCAAGAGATGATAGAGATTTATTCTGTGAAGCGCTTAGGGACATCTTCGATGTATCAAGCGCTATATAAACACAGAATAGCAGTATATTATCATTACTGTGTTCAGTCGGAAATGGGGGGAAAACATGACTGTATTCATGAAGGATTTACTATTCTTGAAATGCTGCCATGTCTTTTTGAAAACACGCAAAGCCAATCCCCAAAGGCATTCGATGTAGACAGACGGAGAAGCCACTAATTCATCTACTGCTAGTCAGGCTATGCCATGGGACACTCTTCCGACATGAATTGTGGCTGTGAGTTGAAGCACAAAATAATCATCGTCATGATGTATACGTCCTCCCAAAGATGTATCATTGATCGATAAGGCTTTGTTATCCCAGACTGTATACTTCCCCCATCCATTAATCAGGCGCGGATCCAGGATTTCTTAGGGGGGGGGCCCAACTTTTTTTTTTTTTTGAAGTCCCAAAAAAAATCGCAACGACTCAGCCAGCCGAAAAGTCGCTCAGTGGGGGGAGGGGGGGGGGGGGGGGGGGTGGGGGGGGGGGGGGGGGGTAAGCGGACACTTTTTTTTTTTTTGAAGTCCCAAAAAAAAATCGCAACGACTCAGCCAGCCGAAAAGTCGCTCAGTGGGGGGGGGGGGGGGTGGGGGGGGGGGGGGGGGGGGGGGGGGGTAAGCGGACACTTTTTTTTTTTTTGAAGTCCCAAAAAAAAATCGCAACGACTCAGCCAGCCGAAAAGTCGCTCAGTGGGGGGGGGGGGGGGTGGGGGGGGGGGGGGGGGGGGGTAAGCGGACACTTTTTTTTTTTTTGAAGTCCCAAAAAAAAATCGCAACGACTCAGCCAGCCGAAAAGTCGCTCAGTGGGGGGGGGGGGGGGGGGGGGGGGGTAGTGAGCACATTTTTTTTTTTTTTGGTCCTCTAAAATTTTGAATTTGCACCCCCCCCCTTGAGCGCCAGGGGGGGGGGCCCAACCCCCAAAAAAGGTAAAAATCGCGTGATTTTACATGATTTTTTTTCTCAAGGGGGGGGGGGGGGGGCCCGGGCCCCCCGGGCCCCCCCCTGGATCCGCCACTGCCATTAATTGACTTATAAGCCTCATCACGCGATAGCAAAGTGCGTATTCCCGAGGAACTCTTGTCTTGTCCCACGATTTCGTGATTAATTACACGTTTTTATTATTATTAATATTATTATTATTATTATTCATGTTTTACCTATTACGATTGATCAACAGTGGAGGGTAGTCCGATTCAGTTAAAAGAACTGCTTTCCAACGGAGCCCTCCACATGATACAAACAAGAACATAAAACATAAAAACAAAACATGAATTGAAACATCAATACAACTCAATATATAGAAACATTTATACATTTTGAAAAAAACTATACATGAAGCCGCGCTCGTGGGATGCACGGCGAGACCCCCCCCCCTAGTATAGGCCAGATAATCGTGTTTTTTGTTTTTTTGTTAAAGCATGTTAGAGAACTGTTTACATTGTTCTTGAAATTGTTTAATGACTTGCAATTTTGGTCGGACAATGGCAAAGAATTTCCGGTGAATGAAAAGGATCTTTTTTTTGTATTCTGTTTTAGGGATTATAAACCAACAATATGCTTTTCTAACTTTCAACAGATTGACCACAGTCGGGACTTTTCAAGATTTCCCACACAAAAGCAAAAACAAGTTTTTGAACACCACCGACACTTTTTGCGAGGAGGTAGTCCGTGTTAACATCTTATTCTATTAATGCTAATTTGTAAAGATAAAGCATGTAGATTTGTAATATAACGGCACCCAACCAAAACCAAATGGTAATTATTATTATATGCGCCTAGTTACCGTAAGGTGACAATTTGGTACGCCATGTATGACAAAAAGTTAGTTTTCATTGCAAAGTTTGCGTTGAGTTTCTAGGAAAAATATGCACATTTTCTTGAAAGATTTTATGCTGTCTCCGAAAATCTACTCGTGCAGAAACTTATTAATATCGGCAAATTAGTACAGAATAATTTATTTATCAAAATCTGGAAATGTTAATATCAATGAGAAATGAAAACGCCTAATGAAATATAGGTTAATCAAAACAGTTGAATTTCACGTAAATTTCCTCTTCCATTTCTAATTCTTTGACCTATAAAATGTTCGGCATTAGTTTCTTTTATTTTCTTTCCTTCTTAAAACTATATTAGGTCACGATCTTGTCAGACGGCGCCTTTCATATATTACTGGTTCACGTAAGATCTGTGTTAAATTGCATCAGTGTTAAATTGAGCAGTAAATATCTTTTTCAGTCTTACATGATATGCCATGTCGCAAGAGAGAGAAGCCGAGGGGCCGGGGGCGCATGACCTATTGATATAATTTATGAATAAATTATAAAATGATTAATTGGCGGCCCGGTGAAAGAAAACAGACCGCAGATGTGTTTTTAACCAGAACAGCGATAGGATGACGTCGGACAGGGGATCCACTTCAATTAAATTTATCATGATGTCCATATAGCTCCGTCCCAGTAAAGTGGCGGCGTATACTTTGTATCCGGTGGTATTACGTTCGGAGTTGCATGCTCGGTTCGGGATGGGGAGGCTGAGGGACCGACTCGCGTTGAATGGTTTATGAATATTTCATGTATAGTTGATGATTGCGTAGAGACAAAACACAAGAATCTACAGATGCTGTGTTTTGGTGAAATACCGAACGTGATGCGAATGAGTGTAAACTGCATTGTTTACGTCTACTGTCGTTGCCTAACTTAATGAACCAAATTGAACAGACATACCGATAGGTCGCCCTGCATACTAGAAACAGTCCCAAAGCCAGGTCATGTGATACCATAAAAATGATAAACACAATTTCCTTTGCTTACGGTCTTGTTTTCCAGTTGACTCACGTCTCATGCCAGACTAAGTTGTTTCCATGTTTTATTTTTTGCGACCAAACGAAGTGAGCCGAGCGAATACAAATTGTCACTTTATCGTATTGTTTATCGTTTGTGAATCATGTATAAGCCTTCTAATGCTGTAAAATTGGCATTATGAAAAAGAGTATGTAAGATAATGTAAGGAATAAAAAGTAGATTACCTTGCCTGTATAATATGAGATGCCCGAGTGAATGTCTGTGTGGTTTTAAATACATAAATATGATATGTTTATATGTATATATACATAATTATATAAATATTACATAACTTTTTTTTAAAATCCAGATTATATTTTGTACGTCCTACACTACACAGAAAACAAACTGATTCAGAAAATTGGTATTGTTGGAAAAGAATATATTCCAAGGGAAAGTAACAAAAATAAAAAGGTAAGTACTTTTCTAGGTTTGAGAGCATGTATTTTTTTCGAATCAAGCGGATCATAATGTAGGTCAATATGTCAAAATATATATTGCAAAAACTTCAAAGAAGCTTTTAGCTTTAGTATTCGCAATCTCCAATATATTTTAATACAGAACTTTAAATTTTAAATGAGGATGTCCAGTGGTGTCCTAACTCCAATGAATCTTGCATTTCAGAAGTTGTAAGTAAGAGAGAGAGAGAGAGAGAGAGAGAGATGAAGGAGAGACCTTTTCAATACATATGAATATGTATGAGATCACTAGCAGTCGAAAATTCTTTGACAGCTGATCTATTTATGAGCTTGACCTATAGTGTAGGGATCGTGACAGAGATGGAAGAGAATGGGAATATTGGTAAAAAGATGCAGGAAAGAGAAAGAGCGAGAGAGGAGATAGGGGAGGGGGCCGATAGAGAAAGAGAGAGAGAGAGAGAGGAAAGGAGGAGAGAGATGTAGGCATTTAAAAAGAAGGAGATCAAGGGAGGGAGGGAGAGAGAGAGAGAAAGAGAGAGAGAGAGAGAGAGGCGGAGGAAAGAAACGGTAGGATAAGAAGATGGGGAGTGAGAAGGGTATTAGGAAGGCATATGAAATTGC
This sequence comes from Strongylocentrotus droebachiensis, assembly GCA_035222895.1. NCBI lineage: Eukaryota > Metazoa > Echinodermata > Echinoidea > Camarodonta > Strongylocentrotidae > Strongylocentrotus > Strongylocentrotus droebachiensis. The sequence continues at coordinate 386,163 of JAVYIG010001010.1, read as the reverse complement.
GAACTATATATATTTGCACATAATATTTATACAAGATTAAACACAAACTGTGGTGTCTATAAAATGTTTGGTCTAGATGTTTCTGAAAGATTTGAACTAATCAAAGTTACGGAGAAACCTCATTATTTACTCATCTTTGTATGAAATCACTTGCCGTGTCCCCTCCCTGTTTCTTCTTTCTGCCTGTTGTCATCTTTATCCTTTTCATTTGGGGCCTGTCACCACGAAATGAGTCCAGTTGGTCAAAAATTTTATTCCTGTTTTTAAGTATTATATGAATCTACATTAAGTAAGCTTTAAATTAAGGGGTCACACATTAAAATTGATAAATTATATCCAGAAATATGAACAAAAACCTAATTGGACTTTATAAACAATGGGATTACCCAGTTTTTAGATAATTAGGTGTAAAGTTAATAATGCGTAACATAGCCTATATTATTTGCCAAAAAATGTTAGAAGGAGATATTTTCGTGACCTAAGCTCTGGGGACATAAACTACAAGACATTAATAAGTCGATTTTTGGAAAAATCTTAAATGTGGTAGGTGGGTCAATTTTCAGTACATACACACTATACATCGCTATTACTACGATTGAGCCTAATGCGACACTGGACTCATTTCGTAGTGACTGGCCCCATTTGGTATCACAAACCTAGGCTCACAGAGCCATGTTTGTGATGTTGATTTTCTCATAGATACTGTATACTCATGTGCAGACTGTGTAACTTCCAGTGCGGTGCAATTCTTACAATAATGTCATCCATGTTACAGCCCAAAGGGATGATCTGTTGTGAATTGTAACGAGATAGGGTCAAAGGTCAAGCTCAAGTCAAAGGTCATTCCGATCATATACCGTCACATGTTGTTTGTGCACTTATCTGAAGTTCAAAGGCTTGTCAGTTGTTGTTGGTAACATGCATTTTAGAACGGAACTGGAATATTTTTGGATAAATATATGCTTTCCGTTTCGTATTATGCTTTCGTCTCTCTTTCAAAACTAAGTCCCTCCCCTTCGTCTAGCCCCTCCTTTTTAATGCTAAATTTGTTTTCTTCAAATTTAAAGCCATTGTAGGGATCTCAGATTCTGAAACAAAATTCTGGATTTAGCTCATGATGCAATGATAATGATAAACCTTTAGGTCAGTCAGGAACCCCGTGACTTTTACAAGCCGATCGCCTGTCTGATTATCAAGATATTTATGATTGGAATTTTTATTAAGAATGAAAACCATCATCATTATCATGGAATATCTCTATTCCTGTGACTTTTTGCGGGCCTAAAGAAATGTTAATTATGACATTGACGATTTCCACAGGATCCGTCCGTCTCACCATGGACTTACAATCCGACGAGAAAGTCATATCCCCGTTCCAAGCTGGAGGGTTGGAACTCCAGAAGAAAGTAGGATTATTGGTTTAGCATATGTAACTTCATGACCTTCTTATGTGCAGGCTCATCATCGCCTAGTCAACATGGCTGAACTAGGAGGGATAAATAGACGAATACGCGATTAGAAAAGCCGCTAGCATGTGTACTAAGCAGATTGGGGGTGGCGACTGCGATCTACAAGGCAAACATGAATGATCGAACAAAACGGATAAAAGTAGAAAAGTAAAATATAGAACGAGAAGATTTTCAAGTTAACTATCAAGTATTTCTTTTGCGAGTTGTATTGTCCATTTAGTTTGTATGTATAAATATATTTTAGATATCCTTCTGGCTTCTTTTGAAGAGCTACATTTCTTTCATTCTTTCTTTGGGAGGACATTATTGAGAGCATTTTTCCAATGATAACTATAGTTCGGACGCAGGTAAAAAAAAAGTGTTCATAGAGAGATGAAAATGTATGAAATGTTGTACACTAAGCGAACGGAGAGTGGCTCGTAAAAGATAACATTCGCGTACATGTCTTCACGACTTCAGAAAACATTAAATCTTTCAACCATCCTCGAATTTCATTCTGACCTTCGTCGACCTGGTTCTCCAAGTTTGTCTGCTTTCATCAAAGTCACCTTGACACCCGCCACCTACGGACTTTATCCTGTACAGTCATTGGAGCTTGATTTTGAGTTGAGGGACATCAGTGATAAACCTTTATTAGTTTCTGATAATCCATTTTCCGTTCTTCCTCACACCTTTTCATTTGAAATCATGGGATGAAATAATTAATTGTTGCGATGCATCATACATTGAAACGATCAAAGTTTGTTAATATTACTTTGGCATCAAACCAGCTTTTGCATAATTATTAGGTTTTTCTACAAATATGAAATAAAAAGAAATATAATAATTTATTTTATTATTTTTCTCGATGGCATAATTATTGTGGTCCAGATCAATAAAACGACATCAACCGTTTGGGCTATTACATAAATGATATTTGGTCATTTATGAAATGTGCTGATTGATATATAGAAGTCTTAAAATGTGCAAGCTCTCTTCTCACAAATATAGTTTCGATGCAAATACTACTCAAAGTTTGAACTTAAACTCGCCGATACATAATCCTGCCTAAAAATAATTTTGTGCATTATTTGAAATGAAATCGTTCGCCTCTTAAAGTTGATCTTTTAATAATAGTTATACAAGAATGTGATTATCAAAGTAAGTATAAAACAGATCATTTAAAACGTAAATCTTTATCAACATGTCGGCTGGAAATGTGCAGGTTCTGAATTCATGTGACCATTTTATTGTACCCTCTCTCTTCAGCTATAGGCCTCATAGCGGCAGCACAGGTGTGCAACTGTGTATAACAGAATTATAAAGGGAATTTATGAGTCGCTCTTAGACTTGGTAGTTGGATGTAACCCCCTCCCTCCCCCCCCTCCCCTCCTCCATCCATTCCATGACTAATCAAATAGCACTCGACCAGCATATCCCACGCGAGCCAAGCCGGACGGCCGAAGGACTAAATTTAGACAAGAATGCCGCGTGCTTATACTCCACTCTTCAATGGTTTGGCTACTCCAGAGTTGGGTCTCAATGGCCAGTTGTTTAGAGAAGATGGACGCTGGAATGGAGATCGAAATTTGAGATGATAGTAAACATCTTTCATTCATAGAATATGAGATGTATTATCCTCGATTCAGACCACACAGATTCTATATCAATGACAGATATAATAGATCCCTTTTCTCGTCTAGTGCTTTGCACATGGTGCTATAATCCTGTTACGATATTTGAAGCCTTTAAATTTGAAAAGAAATAAAAACGAAACAAAAAAGTTTCAGATATTCAAGTTTGCCTGCAAGTACAAAAAAGTTCTTCTGTTATAATATTTTCGAAAAAAAAAGAAAAAAAAAGGATAGAACAAAAAAATCATACGTTATATATTTGAACTTGAAGGAACAGTTAAATTAATAGATTTTCAGACATCTATTCCACACTTGCCGTCAAATAGATTAGACATGTGTGTTTGTGTGTGTATGGGGGGGGGGGGGAGTAGGGGCACATATACCGAGACACCCCTAGATGAAGTTATATTATTGGTCTCTTCAAAAAGCCATCTAATGCCTTGACAAGATCCAACCTTGTCACGCAGTGGCGAATCCAGGATGTTATGAATGAGAAGGGCGGGGGCACGATTTGGAGGAATATCTGCCAATCAAAAATGAAATTAAAAAAATAGTAATTAACGTTTAGGTTGTAAAGTATAGACATTTCTGGGATTGCATATGGCCAGTCAGATTTAAAGGAGAGGGGGGGGGGGGGCATGGGTCCGGTTCTACCCCCTTGAAATCAGCCAGTGAAGTCAAGTTCACCGAGGAATGTATGTAAGGCTAATTGGGTTTGGGAAACGAAAGCATATCACCATGTACCTACCTCATCATGATCTAAATCCTGCCATCATACTCAATTTATACCGAACCCTCTACTTGTTGAAATGCCTTATCAGCGACCTCAATGACCCAGTGACAAGGGGTCCATGCTTCCACCCAAGACAATAAACATCACAGTATCACATGCACGGGACCAGGGAATAATCAAGAACGGTGCTGAGAGATTCCTCAAAATATATGTTGTGACATATTTCATTCCGTTGCCCTGTTTCTGTGCGCTTTGATCAATGCAAGCATGGACTTACTAATATTAGTAAGTCCATGATGCAAGTAAGTGCAGGTACATGATAACGCATCATGATATATCTGGAATCTACTCATTGTTGTAACTTGAATTAGGTCATGAAAATGAATAACATGGATTGAATTACAACATATCAAATTACAACATAACCGATGTAGAAAAATCGGAACTGATGAAAAATACCATGTTGAATCAGAATACTCTCAGTGAAAGATGATTACTCAATGTAGATATCCAGTATAAAATTTAAGTGGCATCAAAGGACCCATTCCCTATTCTAGACGAAGGTTGTTTCTATTTTAGCATGATGAAAACAATAGTTGAAATTTGCTCCCTTTAACGGTACAAGGGTACAAGAGGAACACAAAATGAGTGTGCAAACTTAAATCTTATAGAGTTAGGGTTCGGCTCTTACATCCTACACCCTTAATGGATCACAACTGCGCCCACGATAAGTTCAATAGTGCACCCTTCTTAGTAAGGCCAAGGTCTTTGGTGAGGCTTTGCAAGATTTTTTTCTTTTTACGTCAGCTTTTTATTTTCTTCAATGAAGACTACAGATTTGCTAATGCATTTTTCATGGAAAAAGAAATTCTACATGTAATGTGAACCTCGAATGCGGACTTAATCTGTGTCATGTTTCAGGAGAAAAAAAAAATCATTATTGGAATTCGATGTTCATAAATTATTATTTACTTGCAAAATTCTTGATCTGGTGCTTACTTTCGCACGTGAGGACAAAATGCATTTTCTCTTTCGCATCTCTCTGCGGAGAAACACATTTGCAAGTGCAATATAACGGTTCGGACGAATGGCTAGAGATATACTCGAAGGAGAGTCTCTCTCTCCAATATAATACTGCACGTATAAAATGATGAGTAACACTATATCTTATACAAACAGTGGGGATGAAGAGCTCAGAGCCATTGAGGGTTACTCGACTGAAAAATATGAACTTGATTGAATTTTCATTCCACCCCACTCGCTGGCACACCATTTATTTGATTCTTATCCTCTGAAATACTCTCGGTCAATTATCAATACAGCGTCCCACATATCACATTTCGGATGCATACCATATATACTGTACCTACTCTTTATGTCATTGAATGCATAGCAATCATGAGTTTTGCCACAATCAAACCTTGGCACGAGAAAGTATGAAAATATGCAATAAAAGGGTTAAAGTATTTCCATTTATTTCATAGATTTATAAACATCATTCATGTGACAATATGATGTTAATAATTTTGGTTGCCTAAGGAAACCTCATTAGCATCAATGCTTTTCTTCTGTAGAGCCTTGTAATTGTTACTCCAGCAAAATGACGGGTACACATTAAACACATGGGTTGAGAGTGGAAAATATGGATTAATGTCTTGCCAATAGATGTTATTGCCCGGCTGGCATTTGAACCCTGAACCCTAGAATTGAGAGTCAAGTGAATGAACCACTATACCACGACACCCCACCTTTCTCTGGTAATGAATAGCATACTCTTTAATATTGTTCATATAATATGAAATATTTCTAGCAGTGTATCCGTGCCTCTGTCACGTCTTTTTTCTCATCTAGACCTATCTAAATTGTATTTCATTAAATAGTATACGAGTACGATTATTGTTCCTTTCAATATTGTATTATTCTTTCTAAGCCGGTAATAATGAGGGATTGATGTGTAGGTAAGCGTGAAATTAATATGTCGTCAAGATGTGTGATATGCATGTAGGAATAGGGGTAGTGTACAGGTATCTGTGAACGTCGCATTTTTCTGTCATAGAAAATAATGAAATGAACACAATCATGACAACTACACATTCTGAAGGCAACAATAGTTGCCGCGCGCGGGAAACGGTATGAAAAACTACTACTTTCCACATCAGTGATAAGAAATACGTGAAGAAGAAGACGGAAAAGAAGAAGAAGAAAGATAATGCGAAGGAGAAGGAGAAGAAGAAGAAGAAAGAGAAGAAAAAGTAGAAGAAGAAGAAAGAGGAGGGGAGAAGAAACAGAAAAAGAAGAGGAAGAAGAAGAAAAAGAAAAAGAAGAGATGACTTTGTGGTTCATTGATGTCCCAACCGAAGATAAAATCTGCGAAGTGTCTATGCACGATGGGATACACCGGATACATTCTAACGCACCCATTTCTGTTAATGGACTCATGAGAGCACTAAAGTGCTGAAATCTAATGAAACACATTAATATAATCATGAGGAAAACACATTCGCAACTATTTAAAAAATATTCAATAAATCAAATCACAGGATTTGCAATACCCCATTGTATATCCCATATATTATAATGTATTAATTAAATATTATTTATTAATGTAATGGTAATAAAGTTTACACTTTTAAATTGGTGATACTCAAAGCTCTTGAAATTGCCTCTAATTCTTTTCGAACGTGGTCGAAATAAATATAGATTACATTGAAAGAGAAACATGAAAATGAAAAGAGAAATGATATGTTGATGTGTACGTGGGTGTGGGTGTATACGTGAAATGCAAGCAAGACAAGACGGAGAAAGGATGTGAGAGCGAAAGGGGGAGATAGAGAGAGAGAGGGAGAGGGAGAGAGAGAGTACTCTCTTTAAAAAAAAGAGTGAATTTTCAAAATCACGGACGTCACTCCTCTGGAGAGTGAAAATAGAGTGAACATTCACTCTTTTCTTCTTAGAGAGCACTCTAAATCAATCGATTTTCACTCCTAAACAAGTGATCACGGACGTCACTCCCAAGAAAGTGAAAATAGAGTGAAAGTTCACTTTTTTTTTTTAAAGAGAGTAGAGAAAGAGTGAGAGAGAGTGTGTGCGTGAAAGTATGTGTGCGTGCGTGCGTGTGCGAAGCCGAGGGTGTGCGTGTTTGGGTATGTGTTACGGTAAGAGTGATAGAGACAGAGAACGGGGGAGAGAAAGAATGAGGGAGAGAGAGCTCGATCTTAATCACTTAACGTCCATTTTCTAAATTGGTGAAAGCACTCTGTATGCAATCAAACCGCTACTGAAAGAATCATTATGCAATCACTTAGATAAACCCATCAATACATGATCCACTATGTTATGTACTATAACAATGAATTTACCTTAAAATACATCGGCCTTCTCAGTGGTTTATACAGTCACACCTCTCATGTAGACGTATTTACTTTCACAATTCCAAGGTAAATTGCTTTCAGCGCAAAAGTTCATCATTAAGGGGTGAGCTTCCTGTCTAATTGACTGACTCATTCCGTCTAGACAATGAAGGAATAAATAAATGAATGAAATAGCCCATATCACTTCCCAACTGTCATTAAAAACCTCTTCCCTTTTTTTTGTACACTAGTCCACTAGCTGTTAAATTCAGACTTCAGTACAAATGGAAATCAAATGAAAATGGAAGGTGGCGTTGTCCTTCCAGTCGGGAGTTGTAAGATTAAACGGGGTTTTTTTTGCACTTCGTTTCCTTTTTAAAATTTTAAAAGAAAAAAATAAAATAAAGACAGAGGATAAATCCGCGCTAAACTCGTTTTTTAAAATAATTAGAAGAGCATCCATAACCTCAATCAAGAGTTTCGACTTTTTAAACGACTTCCATCATTGCACACAAAGATGAATCAACCGATTTAGACATGTCCATGTCAATATAAAGCTCATTGAATATTTGGATAGAAAGCATGACAGGAACCTAAAGTATTATCCGATTATCATTTATATAGATTATAATGGTACTGCCATTATCCTCTAGTTGATTTCCCGATAGTCCTTTAGACATATAATTTGAATTTCATAATTTCTATGTCATCAATTCGCATTCTTGTAGTATCCACTGATTTTGTTGTGTGACTCTGGTTACTTTAATACACAAGCGTTGCATGTAAGTCTCTATCTGTAGAAGAATAGTAGATTCAGCAGTGTCACTGAAAATGTTATCTTTGCCACACAGTAATCGTTGGCAAAATAGAAAGGAAGACAGAGAGAGAGAGAGAGAGAGATCGGGGTATTTTAGGGGGCGGGGGGGGGGGGGGGGAATCCGTAAATTTCAATTCGGATTTTTACCAGTTTCCTGTATGCGAGCAAATAGCAAACAAAAAACAAAGAGAAACAATTTCCATCAGTTTCAAGTTCATATCCTTGAATTTATAAATACAAAATAATCCGGCGGTAATCCATGTATATCCATGCCAGAGTCATGTCCGACCATACCCGGATACCGAAGAAGGTTCGTCCTTTAGTTAGGAATATTTCTCACTTGGATTGGTAATGATTTTACTTTAAGTTTCTATCATGTTTTATATTAAGACTCTAGAAAACTTGAACAGGAAACGATTAAACCTAACAATTTCTCATCCACTTGAGATCACATTGAAATATCTTTAGTAATGATATTCAATAAAGAAAAAGAGTTTCATTTTCGCTTTTAGATGTCTGAGGATAGCCTGAAAACGGAACTGCCCTCTCAAAATTAATTGTCACCATTTCTATATTTAACAATTGCCCAACAAAGTGCATCACAACCAAGATAGAAAGTAAAGGGCTATCAAAAGCATTAAAATGACAATTAGTCATCTGAAACTATATTAATTTTATCTATTGTAATATCGTTAATGGACAAAAGTCATTAATAAGTACGATGTTATGATAAAGACTCACGTGAATATCATGTGATAGTAGTTTTGAGGCAGAGAGTCAAACATAAAAGAAGCGGAAACAGGAATCTGCAAAATGGAGGGGAGGGGGTATAATAATTAAAAAGAAACCATTATGACAAGTTTAAAAGGTGTCTCTTTCGTTCAATATTCCAGAAGATCCTACATAAATGGTTCTACAGCTTCATTGGCAACATTCTACTCTCCCCTTCTCTCTCACCCACACCCAATCACACCAACACACACCCACACACACATATACTAAAAACACATGGATGGTTAATATTTCTTCTGTTCACGTTAGCTAATCTAGATTGGGATTAACCGCACTGACCAATTCCCCACGACAGATGATATTGACGGAAATTCACAATATTTGTTAAGCCTATATACATAGATGAGTGACTTAACCGCATTTTAGACATGTGATAGTTCACCTTCGAGAAATGGGACATTTCCCCTCAAAATATTAAATATGAAACCTTTTTAAGTAGAACATGTCCCTCAGTGTTTTCTTTGCAATGTTTACTCGACCATAAGTCACATTGTGAAGTGACGTTATTTCCTCAATATCCATTGGTCTTATTAGGCCACCTTCTAATATGAAGGGTGAAATAGTATCCATACAGTGTCATTTCTATCAAAATAACATTGCATATTTTGTGTCGAACTTTTTTGATTGAGGACATGTTGCCTCACCTATTGGTTGTTAATGCTGGTGGAACTCTTTGTGGAAAAGGATGAATATATAAGGATGGAAGGATATGTCATCAAATTAACTTGCCAAATTGTCAATAGTTTACTGGAAAAAAATCTCAAGATTAGTATTGTATGTATGCGACTTTCAGTATGAAACTGGGCTAAATTTGTTCACTGTTCCGCTTAGGTCAACCCTGTGACGCTTTCGGCAACATTTCCTCTGGATTAAATAAAATAAAATAAATATGCGAAACACAGATTGTCCTTAATGAGAAAGTACAATCCCCTTTCCTCAATTACTACCTCATAAATGTACTAAATTTTGAGCAAATTTGTGAAATGAATTTTTACATCACTAATTTCAAGAATGCATGACTAAAGGTAAAGAACTGTACCGGCGCACAGACGCAGGGTTGTATTAAGGTGATTGGTATAAGATTTGGACTTTGATCCAATTAATGCTGATATTCCTGAGCTTCATTCAATTAAGTTTGTACATCGAATTTTCATTAAAGTCTCATTTGGTTAATGCCCCTTTCACGTGTCTGCAAAAGGGTTCCTCATTGACTGTATTAATAGGTTATGCAACATTTTGTTAGGTTGACAACGTTTATTGGAGTCACGTTTCGTAGCCGGATGAAACAGAGAGAGGAGGGTACATGACATGACTATTTGGTAACAATAATATTTAACCTTTCCATACACTGATTATCAAACTGATTATTATCAAGATTTATTATCAGGTTCAGTCACCTCACACATAGTTTGGGCGACTACACATACATTTCCAAATTTAGTTTCCAATCAGGAAATGTAAGATCAAAGGCATGTTATTTGCTGTAACTTCTCATTCTTTGATTCCCTATATAAAACGACATTAATTAGGCATAATTTTTTTCTATTTCCTATTATTTGTCGCGGATTGTAACGCGACCACATATTTGGTTCCATCTTCTAACGCTGTCAACATATGTATATCGATAAGTAAACATTTGATCCCTCCCTCCCTCTCTCTCTCCCCTCCCCTCTCTACTCTACTCTCTATTTCTACGTCCTTCAAAGTTAAGTTTTCTTAATAGTCAATGGCCAACTCACACTTGACCGCACAGCTACTAATTACAACCTTCTCTCGGTAAAATGCTTAGAATCAGACCAAAGATATAAATATTTCAATATCATCATCAATGACTACTATTACTAGTAATGTTTAGGTTGTGTCGTAACCATTATTATAATACGCTGAATGTATCCATGTATCCAATGGAACACAGACTTTCAGATTTTGTAAGATCATGTATTTTATTTATTTATTTCAAGTAATTATGTAAAAACGTGTTTTGCATATTTATACAATCTAGATAGTAGCCATTTGGTAACCAAGGTTTTAATCGGTAATGCAGTTTTGGCGCCAAGCTAGATGTCGCCGTTGTCACACTGTACATAATGCAGTGTAACGTGTCGTCTGCAATTTCACCAAGAAATATAGAAGACGGTTGTGGGCGGGACAAGGCTATTGAAAGTGGGAATAATTCTATATATTCACAAAGCAATCTTTAACCCTGACATATTCACGAAAGTATAGACCTGAATGAATTTTTTTGACCATGCAGTAAAGAGAAATAGAGAGAGAGAGAGAGAGAGAATGAGAGAGAGAGAGAGAGAGAGAGAGAGAGACTGTCCAATGTGTTTAATGCCTCGTATAAAAGGCAATCACAATGGCAATTTGATGATTTTTTTTTAAAATATCGATATTATGCGAACACGAAGACGCGTCAGCTAGGTAATGTGTGTTATTACAATGCTATCATTAAAATTCTCAAAAATAACAAAATATTGGCAAATTATATATTAATTTGACACTCCAAGATGTTCAAAAGGGTATGAGTATATAAAAAGACATTCAACAAATACATTCATAATTAAGCTAATCATTCGGGTCAAAATTACTCAGTCGTACCGTGGCGAATTCTGACTCAATGAAACAACAGTGCCTTGTTTGAAGGAAATAGTACTATTTGCACATGTCTAGCCCTAATATGCTGTCTGTAGCATGCCCTCAAATAACAGAAAGAGTATTCTAAAAATCACCCTAGCTCGAAAAAGAACGCCAATATACACGAATAAAATGAAACAAGTTTAGCCCAGGAATCTGCAAATCAATATTTCTTTCCGAAACAATATATATTTTGAACTATTATTGGAAGTAGGACAAATTATGCTGATGTAAAATAAGAGAGGAGCATACTTTATTGAAAAGAAATTGTTACATTTTATCTATCTGCCCTTATTATTTCTTTCTCTTTCCACCGGCGAAACATCGATTCATTACTCCATCGTAGTTTCATTTCCGTCGATTGGCAATATAAATGCATTTTTGGAGCTTAGCCGCACTACAATATATGACATTCAGCTCGGCAAACATGCCACCAAATTAGATAAAAGTGTTCCTCTCTTCGCATTGCCCACCCATCCCATCGTCGTGGTTGTGATGATAAGAGTTGGTATATATGAAGTCATAATGAAAATAAAGACTCATCATAAAATGAAGCTCTAAAGATGCCCGTAGTGGCGCCAGGCGTGTTAAAGCGAATCATATGCCCTTCATGAGCTCGAAATGATTTTTGTTCTATTTTGCGAAATGATTTTTCGCCACTGAGCGCCTGGACGTGTGAATTGCACAAAATGCCTTTGGCAGTGGCGTTTGACTTTGAGAGTGATTTTTAAAATCAACCTTTACAGAGTGCAGCTTGCTTTAGGGGCCAGGCAGTGGATGGGGGAGGGGGAGGGGGGCATCACGTTGTTCGTTACGATTCGGTCGAACTCACCCAATAACATGACGGACAAAGAAAGAGGACAACATATACAGTTCCTCGGGTAGATAAAGGAACATCCTTTCACTGCTATTATGTAACAATTGTAGAACAGGTGAATATGCATGTGACACCTGTTCTACACATTTTTACATAATAACAGTGAAGGGATGTTCCTTTGTCTACCACAGCAATTGTTGAGGGTAGAATAAAGAACTGTATATTTTGTCCTCTTTCTTTGTCCGTCATATTCGTAGTGAGTATAGCAAGGAATAAGCAAATTAAATATAGATGGCGTATGTTACGTAACTTATAATAATAAACTTTTTACAAATCCCTCAAGTGTGAAGTCTATGTCTCTTTACAACCTATTCATATTGAAAGCACTTCACCATGTTCGCAGAGAGAGAGAGGAGGATAATAAATGCCTCAGCATCTCACATTACCCAAGCCGAGTAGAGGGTGAGCTTGCAGCCGCGGTCTACATAGCAATTCGCTCGTGATGGAAAGGTGTTGACGTGTATGATTAGCGGGGGATCAGCGAATTAATAAATACAATTAAGTGAGTGTGTTGATATAACAAATGATGTTGGTGTCGGGCTTCTGTGTTTGGTAGAGTCCGGTTAACTTTGCTCGGTTATGCTCGCTGCAGCAAGAATGCTTTCGCGACTTGAAGTTAGCGGGAAAACTGGGAAGATAACCCCACAACGATGTACAAAGAAGTATTGTGTTATTGCTTCTTTCTTCTTTAGATCAAGGGTGTTGTGAAAAGAATGCTTTCATACCGAGGTGGCAATTTCGCGATTGATCTCAGTTGAACCCAGGCGAGAGATATTGAAGGATGGGGAGAGTAGGATATGTAATTGGTAATAGGCATGGTACATGTATGTACGACGGGCTGGATAGATTGATACATTTCTTATTCATTTGGTGATTTGGGGAAAGTGTCGCTAGTTTAGATTGTAAGTAGGGATTTGTTCATTTATTTTAGCAAAGGCATGTACAGTGTTTAATTTCCTAACTGTTAACTTGAGAAAAAAAAAAGTTGGGATTAAATTTTGGGAAAGAATTTTTCTATCTATTTAGCTAGTTTCCCCTCCCCCACTACGATAGATACTATTATTATGGATAGCATAGAAAGAGAGATAGAGAGAGAGAGAGAGAGAGAGAGGGGGGGGGAGAGAGAGAGGGGAGGGGGGGGGGGAAGAGAGAGAGAGAGAGAGAGAGAGAGACAAAGAGAGAGGCAGATTGAAGAAAGGAGTGGTCGGTGAGCGTTTACCGATCTAATCATAATCATGTTTATTAGACTTTGAGACAATTTATGATCACATTTGATGCGAAGACAATTACATTGCATTAACAAAAATCTTATTGGGAAAAAAGGCCTGTCGCAACAGTATTCGGTTACCATCCTCTGCTCTGGCGTTTCAGTGATTGCATTACATTTACTTCGTTTTTTTCTTCTGATTTGCAACGTATTATCTTTTTCCAAATATAATATCATGATAATATTAAAACTTGTATGTACTAGACAACAAAACGAAGGAATTTACTATATCGACACCCTCCAGTCAACTTCAAATAGTTTGGGATCGAAGGTGAAGTATTTCAAAGTGAGTTTCTCATTTTGAGTAGCATCTCAATTGCTAGCTCGGGCTTTAAGCCTAATAAATTTTTATTGTCAATTTTTTATATTTCACATCTTACCGCAATCGTACGCCCACTGGAGAAAGCCATTCAGATTCGCACTTGTTATTACATGGCGTTAATAACATTTTATCTTATCACTGTTCCAACGGTTATTGACGTTTTTCCACCCTCGCAAGGAGTTATGAGTATTGACTTTATTCCTTTCTCTTCGCAAGACAGTATCTCTCCCTCTGACCGATAAGAGTGGCGTGACTCCCTTGGAGGACTTCTGATAACCTAGAGAGAGAGAGAGAGAGAGAGAGAGATAGAGAGGGGGAGAAAGGGAGAGAGAGAGAGAGAGAGAGAGAGAGAGGGAGAGGGGGGGGGGGGGGAATCCATTGGATATATACGACGAAAGAACCCTCCCGGCCCGTTAGCCTAATAAAGAAGCCTGTTTGCACTGAGAACGTTTGAGAGAAATAAAACCCCAAATGAACAAAGAGGGGGAGAGGGAGAGAGAGAGAGAGAGAGAGAAGACGGAAGGCGCGGTTGGGAGTTGGCATTGTAACATGCCATACATGAGATGGATAATAGACTCGTTAGTATGAAACGCAACACATTAATTCCATTATACTGTGTACATCCATCATATTGCTTGTCCAAAAGCTTTTTATTTATACCCACCACATCCAATTGAAGATGAATTATACAGTCAGAATGCTTCCTCCAACGCGTACGCAGTGTCATCTTTCTAATTTAACAGAGTGATGAGTGTTGCCTGCCAATTACCAATAGATTACAAATTCATCTCCAAAATGTCATCCTTCAATGCTCTGTGCAAATCGCTTCATATTTGCAACAAGTGTGTCCCCCCTCTTTTAAAATTTAGCACTTAATGATAAATTCGATTTGTGTATAGTATGTTTTCAATTAACATTCATGCCGTTCGTTGATAGTATACATAATTTCGCCATTCCTAGTTACGGTGATGTAAACTTATACTTTTTATTAGTCAGAGAAGTAGCGTGGTTGAGCAAGTTAGAAAAGCTAAACATAATATAAGTATGGACACGGTCTGTACGGTAACTCGTCCTTTCTGTAAGTGTTGTGTTGCATTTTCAAGCCTCCCTCGTGGCGTGCCTTCTTCTCGCTCTATTTAAGTCTAATTAAACGGCTTGGTTAATGAGGCGAAGCGTGATCCAAGGTTACACGATCTCGGAGCCGATGTCGTGAATGATTTAATTTGACGGGGTGGTAACGACAGGTGCAGATGCGTAAAATATACAGACGGGGAAAGAATTGGACGTTTGTCGGTTTTGAGGAGAGGTTAATTGGTTCCCGTTCCGCCAATATTTTACAGCCATCTTAGCAGTGGTCTATCTTGACTTTCCTCAGTCATGTCTGTCATATTCCCCTTTCCGATATCCCGGATGTATATTCAAATGGCGTAGCTTCCATGGCAACGGGGAGGGGCACGTTGTGATTGAATATGATGAAGGGAGGGAGAGAGAGTGTCTGTGTGTGTCTATTGTGTGTTGTTACGAGTGGTTTCCTCTACCCGTTGTCCCTGGGTCCTTAGTTCCACAACAACAGAATACACAACACAAAGTGGTTAGATTTCAAAGGCTGATCTTCATATTTGAGCTTCGTTCTTCAACTCCAAAACTAGACTAACTCGTCCTCAGACGGTTGGTACAAAGTATCTAGATTCGGTCGATACACCCATCACACTCCCCCTCATAAATTAGCACTTATACCAGTAGGAGAAGTGCTATAAAAACATTTCTTTTTCAATGTTGTTTCAGCAACTGCTGTAAGAATACAAAAACCTGAAAGTATTTATAAGTATGAGGTCTTTGTAGATTTAGAAATCTGATAAACAAGTCAGCTTGTAAAACTATACAGTACCAGCATGCAAATGGTATCACAGTGTTGTCTAGTGGTTTTTGTTCATACAATAAAATTGAGTATGAACAGCTATAAGTAAAAACATTAACCATTCTTTTATCATCCTGCTATATCATTTTCATCACTGACTTTTGCATATATCAGAAGTCATTTGTACTAAACATAAAACAAATACAATTCAAATCGCAGAGAAGTTCACCTTAAATGACCTATCAATATCAATATGTCTTCATGCTTCTTTGCAACTTTGAATCTAAACATATTTCTTTGCATAAAATTAATAATTAGCAAACTTCAGCAACATTAAACCTGTCTGAAAGATAATATAATATAGCCTTCACGTCAGTTGTAAAAACATGTTACTATTAATCTGAAGTTTTGCATTGTAGTGTAAAACCATATCATCTGTGTTGGTTGAGTATTGAATATCTTCAAGAATATTTTTGATTACTTTTAATATATAACCACAAATATGGTAAAACACCAAAATCCTTTTTTGTTTCAAAATTCTTTCTTTCAATATTTATCCTGCCTTGGATAAAACATATCAATCAATTTACTGTTTCTGTTTTCATATATATATGCATGCACAGACAAAATGATAACGTACTAGTCTTTCTAGTTCCTTGTGTTTGTACCAAAAGGGTTTTAACACAATAATATTATCATGCATGTTCAAATTCGTCAACGAATACGATAAGCATATCACATACATATATACACTGGTTTACAGACATCTGGAAAGCAAACATAAGAAAAATACATTTTTCTTTGAGTCCAATAAACAGTTTCAATGAGTCCAATCAGTTTATGTTCACAATGCTTTGTGATTATTAAAGAAACCATCAAAGTTAAAAGTTCTGGTTTCCTTTCTCACATAGAATTCCAGTGAATTCACCAATGTTCAACTGTTCAAGAATGATGCTTCACTGTAAGTGTTCAACTGTTAGTGTTCAACTGTTCAAGAAATATGGTTCACACAAGGGTTGTTCACTTTTCCATGTGAATATATCAATTTGATGCTCACTTCAGTCCAAAGATCACACACAAGATAAAGCGTCCGCAATAACATTGTCCTTTCCTGGCACATGTAGAATGTCCAAGTTTTATTCTTGGAGCAGCAAACTCCATCGCGTCAGTCTTTGGTTCTTGTTTTTCATTCTGTTGAGGAATGTCAGGGGATTATGATCAGTTAATACCCTCACTGGATGTTGAGATCCACTGACATACACGTCGACATGTCGAAGTGCAAGTATCAAAGTCAATGTTTCTTTTTCCACAGTTTCTTTGAGAAGAATGATATGGGTCTGTCGATACCTTCAGCGTCTGCTTGAGTAAGAACTGCACCAGCACCCACATCGCTCGCGTCCACCATCATGCTGAACGGCTGGTTGAAATCCGGAGCCATCAGTACCGGATTGGTAGATAAGAGGGCTTTTGCCTGGTTGAAAGCACTCTTGCAGTCGATTTCCTTTTCAAGATTTTTCAGTTTTGTTGGGTTTGCACGATATGGTGCCTGTTTGATTGGGGTTGGATCACCCACATCAACATCATGCTCAACAGCATCAGTACGAGAGGGAACATCAGCAAATAACTGTGGATATTCACTTAACAGCTCTTTTACATCGCTCCTCTCCTTCACAGATAAGTGTGTTAGTTTGTTATCGATGTGTGCTAGAACCTCTGAATTTTTCAATTTCACACATGGGTTCTCTCTCTCAATCTTGCACACTTCTTTCTCAACTTCACACTTTGAGTCACATTCAACAGCACTTAACACTGGTTGTGCTTTCTTCTCGTCATCTCTTCGGATATATGTCGTCGCAGCGCACATTATCGTCAATAAGTATTCATTACCTGCCTTTGTCTTTGGCAGAGGACCTACACCATCTACTATGATCCTAGAAAATGGCTCATCGAACGCCGGTATCGGCTTCAATGGTGCTGCCGGTATTTTCTGATTCGGTTTACCTACAACTTGACATGCGTGGCAACTTCTGCAAAAATTTGCAACATCTTTTTGCACACCTGGCCAAAAGAAATGAGAAAGAATTTTCTCCTGGGTTTTGTGAACCCCTAAGTGACCTGCAAGTGGAGCTTCATGAGCAAGGCTAATTATGTCCTGCCTGTATGTACATGTAGAAGGGACTACAATTTGGTGGACTTCTTTCCACACCTCATCTGCAGGGACATCTGCTGGCCTCCACTTTCTCATTAGCACACCTGCTTTCTTGTAATGACAAACAGGCACAGTCAATGCCTCCTCCTCAGAAAAAGCTCTCTCATTCAAAGAACTCAGATGAGGATCTGTCTGTTGCTCCTTTAGCAACTCACTCTTGTTCAAAGATAGTGGTTCAGATTTTTCACTATTTCCTACACTATGATCCTTTCTTGCACTCTCATCCACATTGGAATCAGACTCATCTTCAACCAAACGACAAAAGAAAGAATCTCCTAAGTCAACATCTATCTCATTAGACTTCGTCTCTGACTCAACTTTCTTAGCCATTGAACGAGTTACAGCACATGCTGGGAACACTACGGGAAATTCTGCAACCAACTTATCTGTCTCAGAACTTTCACAAGGACTCGAACTTACTACTGGACATGACACGACTCTATCACCAGCGAGATCATTACCTAATATGATGGATACCCCTTCCACAGGAAGTGATGGTCTAACTGCCATCTTCACCATACCAGAAACAAGGTCTGACTTCAAGTCTACCACATGAAGGGGTGCCTCCACAAAGCAGTCTCCAATGCCTTTGAGCAAAACACTAGCACCAACAGAAGAACTACCACAAAAGGGCAACGCACTTTCCAAAATCAAGGACTGAGAAGCACCAGTATCCCGCAACACTTTCACTTTTCTTGCTACATCACTCTCTGCTACAGATACATATCCTACAGACACAAACGGTTCATACTCTTTCTGAATTTTTTCCATGTTCGCTGGTACAATTCTACTTTGTGAGTTTGACACGGTTTGCACAAATGCATTAGGATGTGCACTAGATTCCTGTTTCTTAGCCTGAAGTGAAGGACACTTTGACTTTATGTGCCCATACTGTTTGCAAGCATAGCACATTCTTTCCTCTGTTACCCGTCCTTGCTGGGACTGCGGTTTTATTTCATCTTGTGATGAACTAGTTTTCTGGCTTTTGCTCCAGTTTCCATTTTTCTTAGGTTCTACACTCATTTTGTTAGAGATTTTGTGCGTGAGCACGTAATCATCCGCGATTCTTGCTGCTTCATCCAGCGAAGCGACGCGCTGCTCTTCTAAATGTATACGAACATCCAGTCGCACGCTGCGCTTGAATTCCTCAAGTAGAAGAATTTCATGCAATTTATCATAATCATGATCTACATGGAGAGATGAGCTCCATCTGTCAAACAATTGCTCTTTTTGTTTTGAAAACTCCATATGAGTTTGCGATTCTTCCTTTCGCGCTTTGCGAAATCGCTGCCTGTACGCTTCGGGTACAAGTTCGTAAGCTTTTAGCACGCTCGATTTTACTTTATCGTAATCCGACACGTCAGCCATCGACATTGCTAAGTAGGCATCCCTAGCCTTACCGCTAAACTTACTCTGAATCAGGTGAGCCCACATTTCCCTAGGCCACCCCATGCTTTGAGCTAACTTCTCAAAGTGTGGAAAGTACTTTTCCACCCCTTCCTCCTCGAATGGAGGGACCATTCTGACATGCTTTGCAACGTCAAAATGCCTATCAGCATTTCTGCTCTCTTTTCTGTTTACGGCAACAAGTTTCTCCCTCTCCAACTCTACTCTCGCCCTCTCTAATTCCAGTTCCTTTATCCTCACTTCATCAGAAACTGAAGACCTACGCTGAGAATTTAATTCAGGAGACCGAGACCTAGACCCTGGAGGAGTCACAATGATACTACCTGCCGCCTCTGAAGACAATACCTCTTCAGCCACCAGAAACTCGACAATCCTATTCAAAATGTCCGACTTTAGCAAATAACGTTTAATGCCCACAACCTCATAATGAGTTGCTACATCTAACAATTCAACTTTAGTCAATGAGCTTAATCGCTCCGCAGACGGATCCCTAACAAACTCTCCCAACGAGAATTCGCTAGCCATCATGCAAAAAACCTAGCCTCCTAAATAACCTAGAAATAACTAGAGCCTGGCTGTTATAATCCCCAGCCAACCTGAAAACACCTAGAATTCTACAATATCCGAGAAATCTAGACAACCTGACTGTTATAACCCTCAGTCAAACCCTGCAAATCCATGCAGAAACATGAGAAGACAACAATGTTTTTCTCACCACACACACCACGAATGCTCGAACCTGAAACGGCTACCCCAGCGGTGCCCGACGATATCATCTTAACGAACCGACATCGACAACACACACACACAGTACACACCGAACAGTCCGCTCATAAGTAACGTGTATGAAACCCGTCGCACGCAATGTAATGCAACATGCTAGTTTGCCAGCGCGAATACGATCACGAAAATCACCTGAAAATCATACTTTTCACTTTATATACCTGGCCGAGCCCCCATTTGTTACGAGTTGTTTCCTCTACCCGTTGTCCCTGGGTCCTTAGTTCCACAACAACAGAATACACAACACAAAGTGGTTAGATTTCAAAGGCTGATCTTCATATTTGAGCTTCGTTCTTCAACTCCAAAACTAGACTAACTCGTCCTCAGACGGTTGGTACAAAGTATCTAGATTCGGTCGATACACCCATCACAGTGTGAAACAACGGGGTAGGGGGGAGGAGATAGAGATAGAGAGAGAGAGAGAGAGAGAGGACTGATAAAAGGGGAAATTTAAAATCTTATAATCATCATTGATTGTGATAAGCTATAGAGAACAACAGCATTTTGTTTTCTCCAGCGGTAGAGTCTTTTTACCTGTTAAGTGCCGAAGAAAATTTAATGTATCGATTTCTGTAGTTGAAAACGTCTTGATATTCTCAGTGAAGTTACTAGCCCGAAAGGAATATAAATTATGTACATGACACATGAGAGATGATAATAAATCTATCCATAACACCTGAGGCACGACCTTCCCAAAGCTTTGCCTAGCAACCACCTATAACGCTGTATCCCTGCGAAAGGCTACACCTTTTGTATCCAACGTACTTTTAACCACAAAGCTCAGTGCAATCACAAAGATCCCCTGGGCCGAGTCGATCACACATAATAAAATGTTATGGGTCGGAATCAATTTATTGCCTCAATTCAATTTTAGCGCGAAGGGGGAAATTGTTGTCTGACGTGAAATATTACCACTCATTTACCCGCGCAAATTTCATCAGGGCCGGGTATTAGCCAAGCGTCGATTCTGTCAAAAGCGCGCGGGGATGGCGGAAGAGAGAGAGAGAGAGAGAGAGAGCGTTCAAGACTATACCAAGCGGCATGCAAATAAAAGTATTCGATTGCCATCTTACTTCTCTTTCTTGACTCCCTCCTTATCTCGCTTTCATCTTCACGGTCATGTTTTTTATTATTGCTTTCGTCCAAAAAATATTCTTCCCCCAATACTTTACGGCTACTTAAGTATTATTGTTTTATCTATGTCATTTATGCCACCTCAATCTCTGACCTGTTTTCATAAATGTTCATCATGCTGTTAACGGTTTGGCATGCTAATTAAAGAAAAAGAAAGAGAGAGAGAGAAAGAGAGAGAGAGAGGGATAGAGAGAGGGAGAGAGAGAGAGAGAGAGAGAGATGGAGGGAGAGAGAGAGAGAGAGAGAGAGAGAAAGAGAGTGTTTATACACGTTGTTTATCTTTCATGGGCCTATACTTTTTGTTGTTGAAAACAAATAATTTCTTCTTCTGGTGAGCTATTGATAGATGAGAAACCTATTAATGTGTTTATATTGAGAAATGACTGACAAAGAAGTCACTTTCCCTTTATAGAATAGTCCATTCCAATAAGATAGCGATTTGTTACTACCACGCGCAAGATGAAGGATAATACCGCCGGGTTTGTGTAAAGCTTTCTTAGGTAGATATGAATACATTGAATAACCACATCTATTTGGATCGTTCATTTCTTTTGAATTTTAAAGGTTTATCCCGTTGAAACGATGCTGTTATTCCAGTTTTATTCTCTTTATTGCGTGACATTTTACCTTATTCTAAGTGTATCGAGGAAAGTAAGTTGTCAGACATCATGACGGTGTCATTCCATTGGTTTCACAAAATTATATTTGTGTTAGCAGACTGTAACAGTCATTATGATTTTTCAAGTTTGGATGTGAAGAATTCAGTCGGTTATATTATAATGATTACACTTCTTCATGGATCTATCAACAGATATTCATCTGAAGAGGAAATATAAAATATATGATTAATTATTAACTTATTTTGAATACATTGAATAACCACATCTATTTGGATCGTTCATTTCTTTTGAATTTTAAAGGTTTATCCCGTTGAAACGATGCTGTTATTCCAGTTTTATTCTCTTTATTGCGTGACATTTGACCTTATTCTAAGTGTATCGAGGAAAGTAAGTTGTCAGACATCATGACGGTGTCATTCCATTGGTTTCACAAAATTATATTTGTGTTAGCAGACTGTAACAGTCATTATGATTTTTCAAGTTTGGATGTGAAGAATTCAGTCGGTTATTATTATAATGATTACACTTCTTCATGGATCTATCAACAGATATTCATCTGAAGAGAAAATATAAAATATATGATTAATTATTAACTTTCAAATTTTGGAACTTCTGTTATGAGTTCAACGTGAATCTTTGGGTCCGAAGAAACAGTGTACCCTAAGTATATTGATTGCTCTTCATTGTTAATTGTTACGTCACCTTAATTTTAATAATTGCTTTATGCGAAATTTTTCGAAACTTCTTTGTCAATTCAATATGCCACCCACTTAAATGTTCTCAATGATAAATAATTTACTTGAAAAGACTTCAAATCTATATTATTGTCGACCTGATTTCAATGAAATAATATCGTTCCGTGGTTAACTAAAATCGATTTTCGTCTTCTATTTTGCTTTGGATTTTCCTTGCCAGTTGAAAGCCTTTTGAACCACTGCCGATAAGTATCAGAATTTAACAAGAAAGAGGAAAACGTTTGGTTTAAAGGCAGAGGAGGGAGGGGGTGGGCAAGAAGAAGAAGGATAAGAAGAAGAAGAAAATAAGGAGGAGGAGAAGAAGAAGAAGGAGGAAAAAGAGAGTGAAGATAACAAGAGGAAGAGGGGGAGGAGGAGGGTGAGAGGAGGCCGGGGGGGGGGGGAGGAGGTGGAAGGGAAGAAGAGGAAGAAGAAGAAGAAGAAGAAATAAAATCATATTAAGAAAAAGAAGACCAAGAATGATAAGGAGAAGAGTAGATTTAAAAAAAGAAGAATATCTCTTGAGATGTACAAAACGCGTTGATGTAAGGTCTCCCCTCATTCTCCTGTAATGACATGCTGAATAAATCCTCCATAAAATCTTATAAACGAGTCTGGGGGCATTTTGTGAATCCAATTCCAATCTTTCCCATGTCGAGGATTTCAAACAAATTCTGGCTTGAAGGCCCCACTAAAATCGTACCAAGGGTGTTTGCGTCGTTAAAGACATATTATTTTGTTGTTGAATTCGATATTGTATCCTTCCAGGTGGGATTATGAAATAGTGTGTATCAAAAAGAACAAAGAGTGCTTTTTAGACGCCTTCAGATGTTGAATGCAGTATATGACTTGCTTCTTGTGGTTGTGTTGTGGTTTTGTGGAATGATATTGCGGAATATAAGCACATTCAGAACGCTATAATTCCCTTGAAGGGAAAATTGAATCAGTAATATCAAGATATATTTTTACATTTTCTCAAAAATATATCTATTATCATGATCATGACGTCACCCGCAGTAATTTCCATAAAATCATGTATTTTCCATCTTGAAGATCCATTAAACCTTGAAATTTAATGGAAGATGGAATCCTTTAAATAATACCAATATTTTTTTTAACAGTCTCTCGGAAACATCTCTACTATCAGGATCATGACGTAACCCGTAGTAATTTTCATAAAATCATGTTTTTGTTTAACACTTTGAAGATCCATGAAATCTTAAAATCAGTCGAAGGATATGGCACGTAAAAGTAACTTCTGCAGCCAATAATCTTGCGCCTATAGCAAACGATATTTTCCCAAGAAATAAATGCGAGCGGGTTCCTTAGCAATGCAAAATAAGTACCCCCCACCTTGTTTGCTTATTTGAACACTTTGATTTATACCCTAAGGAGAAAGTATAACCAAACCTCAAGTTCATTTCACTAAAAGCAGAAGATTATCGAAGCATGTTAGATATACAGTTCGACAATATCAGACGAAGAAATACAAATGAGAGCTATACATAGACCATAAAGGAATCTTAAATTTAGCTGTCTTGGCATCTCTATGATTGCGCTTTTTGTATATCCATTGATCGTATGTCTATCGTCTGTGGTATAATCGATGGGCCTACATGAACATGTTCCCCACGATAACTTTGTTACTTATAGACCAGCTTGTAGATAGCACATGGTTCAAATGACCCAAAATATCCACAGATCTTTAATACTTTTACCGGTGTATCATAGAATGTACCGATGGTGCATAATTGAATAAAGATAACATGTCTTTCACTATGACATGAATCCAGCATTCTTCTCGATGGGTTTTTACAATTTTGTAAAAATAACCTTTTTTACCCATGCTCAGTAAGTATTTACGAATTGGCTTATTTGTTCATTTAGTGGAAATAAACAAGAAACCGATGATCTTTTTTTAATGCAAACAAACCACGAAAAAGTAGCTCGCAAAGAAAAAAAAGTAAAGTCATTCATTTCGTAAATGAATTTAAAAACGATCAAAGTTATTTCTATTTTATGGAAATTGATGCTGGTGACTCAGGACCGTTATTTTAGTATGTGTAAACATACTTCAATATTAAAATTAGTTGGAAAACTGGCGTGAAATTCACACCTCTCTCTCTCTCTCTCTCTCTCTCTCTTATTTCTAATACTCACTGGCTATTTCGATATCAATAACCTTAATGGTCAAGCAATGTAATGGGATTGCAGAGCAATTGAGGGCAATGAGGCTTAAGGTCGGCAGCTGTTTTGATGAGGTCAATCAATTCGAATCGGACGGTTGCTTGCTTGCTGATTTCATCTTGCCGATTTTGTTCGTAACTGCATGGTCATAGAAAAGTTAACCAAGAGAAGGAATTACTCGCAAGCATGAGAATGCCGACTACAATATCTGTAAGGGGGAAAGTAAGGGGGGAGGGGTGGCTCCTCGCAAAGTACCTTAACTTTGAACATATTAGAAATTGTAGTAGCATAAACTTTACAACCGTGCAACTTTAATGAAATCCATGTTCCAGATACGCGCCTAAAATCAAATTCCATTTCTTTGATATATCTTGTAACTTATTGGTTTAAGGAGAAAGTTAAGATTAATGTAATCCCCTTTTTATTTAGATGAAATACTGCTTATCAAGCTGAAATGATGCTGTATGGTCTCAGTAATATTATAAGCTCATGAATAATAAAACATGGGAAATTGAAAGACAGCTCAGATGGTGTCAAAGTGATATTCGTTCACTATATTTTATATCCAATGCAGCAGTGTTATCTGGGAAAGCATTATATTTTATTTATCTACACGAGATGCGATACATCATTTAACATCTCAACCATTTCCAGTATATACCCTTGTAATGTATCATGAGGTCGCACAATTGGGTCTCTGATTTGCCAGACATGAAACTCTTGCTTTATGTGTTCAGTTCTTCAATTATACTTTCATAATGCTACTTTTATTTCTCCTTGAATCTCTTATTAAAGGCATTGTTTAACAATGTTTCGAGTTTTACAAATGTGAGATGCATGGCCCTACGTGTTATCAGTGTCTGTGATATGGCGTAATATTGAAGCTCTAAAAGAATTGCGCTTTAAAATGATCATGAAGTGCCTCAAAAGAGTAAAAATCTTTGAGTGACCGGTTTTACCACACTCATTTTCCCCAATAGATTGTAGTGTTATAAAAACCGTCGGTGAAAAAGGTTTTTGAAATTTCGAATTCCAATCATAAATATCTTGGTAATCAGAAAGGCGATCGGCTTGTAAAATTCATGGGATTCCTTACTGACCTAAAGGTGAGTAATTATGATTGTAGCATGAGCTTAATCCAGGATTTGGTTTAGAATCTGAGACAAAGATACCCAATCCCTTTAATACGATCGCACCTAATTTCGATAAATCAACTCAAAGGCAATTTCAACACCCTATAGTACATCATCCCATAGAAATTATGTTCGGATAAGGTAATACGTCATGATTGTTTGCTCATATACGCCTTAGGTTGTTTTTCGTCGAAAGTAGTTGCCCCTGTGTTTATTGTAATCTTTGGATATTAGGCCCTGAACGTTACTTTGGAAAGGTCTGAATCCAAATTAGAAATGGTTAGAAACTTGCCGGTTTCTCCAAGCAAACATGATATTGTCACATTCAAAATTCCCCTCTCTATATCATTTTTCATGGTATCAAAGTGCACTTTTCGTTAGCCGAATATCTAGAGTACCGACGTGCTAACATCATATTCGCTCGTCGTTCAGGTTACTGGTTCCAAACAACGGAGCCTCTGCATGAAGTTCACCGCGACATCATCCAAGCAACGGGCTGACCAGGGCAAATGCAATGTTCGGCGCTGGTGTGATCGCCAAGCCATTGTTTAACACAACATTGTTTGGAACCAGCAACCTTGACAACTTGGCTTATATGACGTCACAGCAGTAGGTTTCCAGCCTCATTTAAAACTAATGACAGGAAATCATTTTAGTCTCGTTAATGTCATCATAATCTATTGCATTAATGCAACCATTAACCTAGTTATACATACCTGGAAACCATCGCTACGTGTAACGTATTCAATAGGGGGGGGGGGGGGGTATCGCCTCGTCTCCTATAAATTGGATTCCAGATAGGTGATAACACTATTAGCATAATATTAAGTATAGCGTGAAACATTACTATCAAGTTGAATGCACTTTCCCTCCAAAAGAATAAAACAGTATAAAGGGGATATCTTTTAGAATTCAACTATCTTTATAAATAATGTCACACGGCATTTGAGATCGGATATAATCAAATCAGAATTAAAATTCATTCCTATAAAAATGTCTCAAGCGATTTTTTTAAAGTGATTTCCCTCATTCACATGTATACAAATTTAACAAATTATACATATTTTTTAAATCAATTACAGAAGTTCTGAAAAAAAAAATCAAAGTTGAGTTGTTCAGCAAGCAAATGAATATGAGTACATGAATGCACCAAAGAGTGCCAAACGAGCACACATTTACATTGTCTAGCCTAAGAAATTCCTATACAATTAACAAATCAGTCATGATGAAAAAGTGCTTCTTTCTGAAAATTGCTCGTTTACCTTTAAAGCAAGGTTGAGGGATAATCCTTCTTGCACACAAGCTTTCTCATTTCGCTTTTCATTTCCAAATTCATGCTAATTTTCATATTGGTGCCCCCTAAATCCGTACTGTAGGAGGGCACGGAGTAGTCGGCGGCGCTAGGAAAGGATTATGTGTAATGTAGATAAGAAGATGATGTTATCCAATTTGTGCGGGACTTAAATGATTTATACTATATTTGCCGCCCTAATTCACCCCTTCCTCCCCGCACGCCTCAATACGGCAACTCGGGTGTGTCCAGCTCACGTATGGCAGCCACCTATGTCGACGACACCTCTTGTGGTGGGGTTTCCTGATGTATTCTCTTCCTTAAAGAAAAAAATGGTATCTGTTTGAATGTTCTTTATGTTCAACGTTCAGTTGTTGTTGTTCCCGTGAAAAAAGAAAATAGAGTTCAAGTTTAAGTTCAAGTCTAAAAAGAGTTTAGGTACAGATGAAAAATAATTTGGTAGCTTCTGCCTCATTCTTTTTTATTCGTAATTTATATGGGAGAATGCCTAAGTAGAAAGTTCATATGAATAGGATTGCTCTTAAACCCCCTTGCATTCCAAATGTCCAATCATTTTACAATTTTGAGCTAAAATAAATTTTGATTCGTGTGTATATTCCCATATGCCCATATTTTTGTTCAGTGTGCCTCACTGTAGGTGATTTTTTATCAGAGCAAGACATAGTCAATATGATATCATTTTGATGATTCCGAAATCTCACAACACACAATATGCCATGTACTCCTTTAACAACCTCCCCCTATAACTCCTAGATAGGACATACAGTACATTCGCATACCAATTCAATTGCATATCTTCATCATTATTTTTACTTCGTCTTCTGTCTGTCTGTTCTACCCGTGGTTGTGATAGTTTCTTCTATTCTATTATTCATTGGAAAAAGATTGATACATGTTCTAATCTCTTTACCGGAAGCAGTATACACGGTTGGGTAGCGCGGTGCCTTCCCTTTTTAGATCATGCGCGTGATTGAAATGTATTGGCTAACGTTGCATGCAAAGTGCATCGCTGGTCTCCTCCCTTCGGTTTAACTCTGCTTGAACCACTTTCTCTCACAACTAAATTAGATAAGTTTATTCAAAACTAATCCAGGAAAGATTTCTTCGTGTTTATAAACTTGCGGCAACAAGGGTACGTAGAAGCATTTTAACCCTCTATCAAAGGTTCTGTCCCTATAAATTGCTCTTCCATTCATCATAATTTATGTTAATATGAAAACGGTTTCCCCCCCCCCTTCATTTCAAGTCGTTTTATGGCAGTTTTGTTTCTTTTCGTCGCCAAGCGAGTGTTTTTTATTGTTGATAACACCATCGCCGCCACCATCATCACCATCGCCACCATCACCATCATCGCCACCCCCACCACCTCCTCCATCACTATCACTACTACCATCATCACCATCGCCACCACCACCACCACCACCACCACCTCCCCCACCACCACCAATAACGACAAGAGCAACTCAACGTTCTCCAACTAATTCCCATAGCCAATATCTGTATAACAATAATGAACGCATTATTCAGGCTTGGAACAGTAAACATCTTTATACCATGTACATACGCCTTGTATGGCCCTATCTACATTTGATGATACTATAAGACATTGGTCTGGCTGATGCTAAATGGGTAAAAGTTTACCTTTAAAATATAATTGTTATTAAGTCTACAATTTTTGTATAAATGAATAAAGGTCATTGCCCTTGTTTAAACTGCTGGCAACCCTTAAAGTTACATAGGATTCATTTTCATACCTGTAGTTCATCTTGAGAGCTTATCTTTGTCTTTAAAATTAACAGCCTTTCCTTATCTATATTCCTTTTACAAATTCAAAGATTGACATCATGATTGATCGTAAGCAGTCCCAAAATGCATGCCATTCATTCTCATAACCGTAGTTCATCTTTGGAGATTAGCTCGGTCCTGAATCTAGTTATCTCCTTTAAAAGTGACAAGAGTGACATCATGATTGACCGTAGGCAGTCAGAAAAAATGTCCAAGATACCAAACGCTACTGCGTCCCACCAGGGAGATCTCCCTGGTCCCACTCACCAACCAATATAGCTTTCAGTAGCCTGCATAACATCGCACCAGGGCGTACATCCCATCGCGCTCCTCGATTGGACCCTCGGACATGCATTGTGACGTATTGTCACGTGATTGATTTAATATTCCATTCTCGGG
This sequence comes from Strongylocentrotus droebachiensis, assembly GCA_035222895.1. NCBI lineage: Eukaryota > Metazoa > Echinodermata > Echinoidea > Camarodonta > Strongylocentrotidae > Strongylocentrotus > Strongylocentrotus droebachiensis. The sequence goes on along the minus strand of JAVYIG010001010.1, from coordinate 356,725 downwards.
CCTACGGATGAACATAATATATATGACTTCGGTTACGGTCATTGCACTTTAATGACAGCACCACACGTTTCTCTTGTCACTGAATCAAGAAGCCAATTCATCGCTAGTCTTTCTATTCATACATTTATATTCAATATTCCTGGGTTTTTTCTCCATCTTCTAAATAAAGCCGTTGACATTCCTCTACAGAGTGTGCGTACATAGTCAATAATGAATTTCGTGAGTAGTGGTATACCAAATTCCAATTCGTATAGTTCTAATTAATGGAATAACGAATTGAAATTCTCTTTCAATGAAGAAGCCTTGCCAAGCGCAAGGAAAAATATATCGCATTGAAGGAACTGACGTTCTGAAATATCTCATATGGCGAAAAAGTGCTTGCAGTATTACGACCAACTTAACAGATGTCATTGAATTGCCGTCAGACAGTGAATGAATAAGTCCTCTAGTAATTCACCATATTTTACATTGTTCATAGGCAAAGTGAACCGTAAATAAAAAAAATATGATTAAAAAAAAAAAAAAAAATCATTATTCGTTAACACAACACCTCGAAGTATTACGTTCATCTAAATAATTTCACCCTATTTAACTGAAGTTAATTTCTTGACATTTCAAAATAAAATACAGGGAAGTTGATTAATTTTGAATATTCAATGTAGGCCCTATTTAATGCTCTTGACCCTTCCTTGAGATTCGTCCTCAATTGATAAACACATTCTAATTTTTGTTGTTGTCCTCTTACCGAGTTGTTTTATTTCACATATTTCAGATTTCATATATATTTACATCAATTTACATTTTAACATTAAAAAAAAGACAGAAGTAATTAAATAAAAAGTTAACACATTCTAATAGTGACTTTATATAACGAGCCATCTTAAGAATCTATCCTTGAAGTAGCTCCCAGGATCTCCGATTGAGACTAGCTGACAGTTGTCTTATCCAACTCTTAATAAGTGGAAAATTAGGTCAACCTATATACTCAAGAAATCACTCTTGGCTTGATGGGTCATAACTCGCTTTATTAGATAGGTGTGATGTGACTTGTAAGATGAGCGTAATTGGTCGCTACGGGTTAACCGTACTCTCTCCCTCCATCTCTCATAGTCTCGACCAGCGTCTCCAGCTTAGGCCCTTATTGTATTCAGCAAATGTTATATTTAAGTCTTGTAATTTTTTCGTGGATGATAGAAAACCGGGATGATTGAATACAAAAGATAATCCTGGTCATGATAAAAGATTTAATTGACAAAAGACGTTAACTAAATTGTAAAGCCATGGATCAATAAAAACTGTGATTGGTGTCTGTGTGGCGTCTTGTGGTTCCAGAAGTAGCAGTTGCTGTCATAAAGGAACAGTTGCTAGTGGTGGATCCAGGGGGGATTTGTTTTTCTAAAACCGGAATAAACATTAATGACAATTGCAATTTGTATTTATCATCATCTTAAAAAATCGTTTACGTTAAATATTTTGTGAATATTTCTTCCCTCATATATTATATTTGTCCGATCTCACGGTGACCCGCTTTGGTTCTTTTATAACGTCTATTTCATCGGCTTCAAACCCGATCGCAAAGGCCTTCGCAAAATCAATATAAGGCAGCCAGTTTCAATAGCATTGTCCATAACCTTTTAAAATGTGCAACCATTACATTGACGTATCACGTGATCCAAACATGATTTCTAGGGGATATACGATGAATGTGCCCCTGAATTTATTTCTCAAAAGTCTTTGCGACCGTCTTATCAGTTTTCTTCCCTCTCTCATTCTGGTTTCTGAATGAAGGCTGCCACGTCTCATTATCCTCGAGCTTTTAATTGACCATGTCGTACTCTCTAAGCATGCTGGTCACACCCTTTCGGAGACTCAACATGATGATCTAGTTTGAATAAGAACACTCGATTCAATTAGAGTAATTATGTATTCCATAGTGTGTTCCTAGCTCTCTGTCTCGCACCGTACAGCGATATTCACCACATGGTGACTGGGAGGTAATACATAGTAGCAAACACAATTTGTGTTAAAGGGATTGGATATCATTGCCTCAGATTCTAAAATAAAATCCTGGATTTAGCTCATGCTGCAATCATAATTATAAAGGTACGTCAGAAATCCCATGTCTTTTATAAGCCGATCGCATGTCTGATTATCAAGATAATTATGATTGGAATTAGGAATGTCAAAAACCGTTTGTCAAACAATTTTGAATAATACTACAGTCTTAATGAGTATGGTAAAACCGGTCACTCAAAGATTGTTACTTTTTCGAAGCACTTCATGATCATTTTTTTTTGGGTTTCAATATTACACCATGCATATCACAGACACTGATAACACGTAGACGTAGGGCCATGCATCTCAGATTTGTAAAACTGGAACCATTGTTAAACAATGCCTGTAACGCGAATGGGGCTTAGTTTATCTAGTTTTTGTAACAATTGATTGATTGTGAATCAGTAATCTTTCATCATGACGGATTCCACAAAATTAATTCAATAATAATGTCAAAGTTCGTTTTTTTAAATTGTTTTGTATAACTGTGTTTCAATGAATTGTGTGTGCGTCAGCAACAGATAATATTCACATGTTATCTGTATGCTATTATGTGAAACCACCAGATGCAGTTGTTGTTCAGTGGAAGTAAACTACGAATAATTATTATGTGCGTAAGGAAACTTTCGTGATAATTAAACGTATTGTAGTATTTATAATATGATTTAAAAAAAAAAAAAATTGGACCGAACTTTGCAATTCAATTATCTATTGGTATATATATTTTCCCGATATTTCATTAATATGTTTTGGGGTCGCCATATGGTATAGTTGTTGTGTGTATGACTTAAAGGCATTGCTTAACAATATTTCCAGTTGTACAAATCTGGGATACATGGCGCTACGTGTTATCAGTTTCTGTGATATGAGATCATACTAAAGCCCTACAAAATGATCATGAAGTGCTTCAAAAAAGTAAAAATCTTTTAGTGACCTTGTTTACCATATTAATTTTCCCCAATAGAATGTAGTGTTATACAAACCTTCTGGAAAACAGTTCTTGAAATTTTTAATCCAAATCATAAATGTCTTGATAATCAGACAGGCTGTCGGCTTGTACAAGTCACGGGGTTCCTGACTGACCTAAAGATTTATAATTATGATTGCAACATGAGCTAAATCCAGGATTTTTTTAGAATCTGAGGCAAAGATACCCAATCCCTCTTAATATACAGAGTGTCAATTAAAAACATTTACAATGATAAAAGACAAAGTCATAATCATAGCGATGACTGGTAGTCATCTCAAACCAATTATAAAGACAGAAGACAATTAACGCCTTCAAATTGAACATGACAGTGTATTAAACATTAATGGATATTAAATTGCCACTAAAAGGGATAAGTGGGAAATCGGTTGCTGGAATGACCAAGGAAGAATTTAATTCTTTTATAAATTATCTTTATTAAAATAAAATGAACTGTGAATTCTCACACGCTAATAATTATGTTAACTTTTGGGGTAGTTGAGTGAGTAGACAATAATATTACATGTAGTAGGCGCCATATGTCTTATTGCATTGTCGTCTTCCTCTATTTCCAGCGATATCTATAGGTAATCATGTTGAAAACAGACCTTTTTCATCTAATATTATGAATGTTGAAGGCCTGTCACGTACACAGTTGGCAAAACATCTGTAATTCACATCGTCATGATTGTCTACTCAATTTTCGACACATGAGCAGTAATTCGTTTTCATGTAAAACCATTCTTTTTTAGGATTGATTAATGTTGCATGGTGCATATTTCACGAAAGGCCTGGGATGAATTCATAATTGAATACAAATTAACGGGAAAATGGATATTAATAATTGAGTGGCTAAACGTAATTCGTATCATGTAAGATTCACATAGCTATTTTTGCGAGTCAAACATATCAAAGACGACATGGTCATGTAACATTGTTTTGTAAATTATATTGTCAGTCATTCAACTGTCGACGATGTTGCAATATAAAACGCTAATGTACTAACAGCCTGGCATCTTGGTGTAAAAATACAAAGGCAGGAAGACGACAAAATTAATGTGTCGACCAGGATGATGTGTGCTCTAGGATTTACTGGAGAGAGAAACTTGGAAGTTGGCGAAAAGAAGAGAGAGAGAGAGAGCAAGATTGAGGATAGAAAAGGAAAGGGGAAAGATAGAAGGAAAGAGGGAGAGACAGACAGAAATAATAATAATAAAAGAAAGAGTAAGAAAGAGGGGGAGAGAGAGAGAGACAGAGAGAGAGAGAGAGTGAGGGGAGAGAGAGAGAGAGATGAGAGAGAGCAAGATTAAGGGTAGAAAAGGAAAGGGGAAAGATAGAAGGAAAGAGGGAGAGACAGACAGAATTAGTAATAATAAGAGAAAGAGTAGAGAGGGAGAGAGAGAGAGAGAGAGAGAGAGAGAGAGAGAGGGGAGGGAGAGAGAGGGGAGGGAGAGAGAGGGGAGGGAGAGACATAGGGAGAGAGGGAAGAAGAAAAAAAAAAAGGGGGGGGGGGGTGGAACCTCCGAATGACAGAGGATGGCATTATTTCATTAATTATTGGCTGAGTCAGTCATTTTTTCGCGGGTATACTGTCTCTATGTCTTGACAAAGAACAGTTTGCCCGGGGGAAGGGGGAGGGGAGGGGTGTATGAGCTATTTTCGTTCATGCACAAAGAACATCAGGGAGGTACGTGTAGCCCCTTGGTAAAGGATGGGTGCTGCTTCATGTCGTCGAGGTGTTATTTTTCTTTTAACATTAAATGTTTCATGAACCACATCAAGAGATTCGTCCAAAACGATTTCAGAAAGTCGTCAAAGGCCAAATCAGGCAAAGACCCTGGAGGCAGACTTTCACTCGGTTTTTTATTTAAAGGGCATGATTGACTATTCATTTGTCGTGTAAACGGAGACTCTGCCCTTTGCTCATTGTTCCATCAAGATTAGAAATAAGCTGCAAAGTTTCACCAATAATTTTTTTTTATCCGTACATGGAAAAAAATGGTTTCGACTGGAATGATGCTACACCATTATTATTTATTAATTGAGTCATATGAACACACTCAGGCCAAAATGTCTCTATGCACTATTGGTAGAGTTGTCTGTAAATTTGTATTTTTATTGACGATTCAGACAATCTTTAATGTATTATGTAGGCCTATTCCATTTCATAATAATGACAGTAAGAGAAGACCGTGCTTGACTCGTACTTGCATGAGATGGAATGTGAAGTTTGTCCGTCTGTATGTCGACAGCCTTCACCGACACGCGCCCGTTCAGATAACTAAAGTGCCCTGCCGAATTCATATCTCCTCTTTCAAATAATTCGATTGTAGTTAATCAGTGTGTCATAATAAACAGAGGTGGATTGATAGATCTGTCATCGACGGAATCACTAAATTGAAATTGATGTCTCGGGGATAGGGCAATTGTTTCCAATTGTCATTCACGGCTTATACCGCATGCATCCAGCCCGTCAACAAGTAAAGGTATCTGGCTGTATGTTAGGTGAGCGGGGTGAGCTGGAATTGTTGAGACAAGTTGGTGATGACAGATTATTAGCATGGTTCGTATTTCATTTCCAAATTCCCCTGAATAATGTCCAAGGAGAGGAAAGTTGCGGAATTCGTTATTGATAGGCAGTCGAAACACGGATGTCTGAAGTATGCACCACAAATAATTGGTGGTAAAATGTTGAAAGGATAGAAGAGGATTATGGTCTAGTGGATACGAAGTTTAAGTGTGGATCACAGGGTTCGCGGTTCGAGTTCCGCCGGGTCATATTCGCCATTTTCCACCAAGGTGTTAAATGGGAACCGATAGGAAGGAATTCCTTGAATGCTTTGACCACCGAAAACGGTAGCCCAGCAGAGCCGGGGTAATATTGGAGCGCCTTGAGCACCTTGCGTGATGGATAATAATATTATTATATGCGCTTTATAAATATCCAATATTATTGTAATATAATTATAACGTTGGAATAATCATAACGACCGCCTAAAGGGGCAAAATTGCATTTCAAGGATTAATATGACATTTGAGGTGGGGGGGGGGGGGGGCATAATAGTGACAGGTGGAGTAGATTTCTGTGATGATTTTGCTACCAATGTCAACTCTCTGTTGGATTTACAATTCAAAATATATTAAGACTTTTGTTCTGTTACCAATGTCAAGATATACATCAGACAGGTATTCATGCTGATCAATGAATGGGTCAATTCCATGTGCAGTTCATATCAAGAAGATATTACAAAGCAATGCAAACGTAAATTAATCACCGTAAATTATCAACGTTTATTACGAACCATGTTCTTCAATCACTCTCATTCAAACATTTCTTTAATGGGTAGTTCATATATGCCGTTGGCACAGAAAGAGTGCGTTTATGCATCGTATTAATCATCATGGACTGACATTTGGGGGAAATGTATAAAATCTGTGAATTTAGATAGAGGGGGGGGGGGGGGTTGAAGTTACCCATGGTCACCCCCTCTTTTTAATCCTGGAGAGTATCAGGGTCGCAATGAATGCACTTCGGGTCCATCATCTCTTATGACGCCGAAAAACCAAGTCTGTCAGTCTATACCACACAATAATCACTCTGAAAGGATCGAAGGGGGTACGTCGTCCCCAAGAGTGCCAGACAAGAGTGCGATTTGCGTATTAGAAAAATTGGAGCCATTAATATTTTTGGCCGTAACAGGTGGAAGCTCCCGTGACACCTGTCTCTAAAAGTGCCTCTAGGAACTTCATCATTAACTATGGTTTCTTACTTTGAACCTCAGTGAATGTCACTGTACTCTAAATCTTTACTTTAATGTGAGACTTTTAGCCGAGATTACACCGCGTTTTTTCAAGTACAGTGCCTTGTGATGATGAAATCTCCGTGACATTTTCATCCCATTAAAAGCTTCTGCACTTAGCTTGGAATTATGGTAGATATGGCAGGATTTCCCTTTCATGAGGTTCCTGGCTGACTTATCCAGCTATATGGAGAGAGAGAGAGCAGAAAGTAGATTAAAGAACCTTCGGTTTTATGGCATCTGAAATGATAGTGATAATCACTTATTGATAATGAAACCATTAACAACTTTAGAGTAGAGTACTCCAGGGGATTTGATCACTGCTGGGGTGAGGTGATAGTCATTTTATTGAAGCCATTCATAAGGTAAGCAAAAGATTCAAGAAACTTCAGGTTTCATGGCGTCATTACCTGAGATGATTATTTGGATTACTCCTCGATAACGAAACCATCGAGAGTAGAAAAGAATGGAAAAGGATGTTGATGCATTGCTTGGTACGAAGGTGACTGTAAAACAGAAGATTGTAGATAGATAACGTTTTATGGTCTCATTCCCAGCGCTACGGAATGATATTTGAAATCCCGTTAATGACATTTTCACATGGCATTTTGCAGTGGAGAATTTTGGATTTCGATTATTGGTAGGTATTTACAGTTATTGGGTGATAAAATCAAAGATCCCGTTGAAATCCTGATCCTTATCCCCTTCTATCGTATTGTGTTCAAAGATATAAACCTACTTTTACAAGTTTCAGGTGGAATAAATACGTATATAAGACTGCTACAGTGATTGACATAAGATCATTATTGGATACATTATTGGATACTTTAATAGTGAGATATAGCTTCTATCAATAATAACATTGATCGGTTAACTATTCAGTTTTCTCCATTTCCAATTTTGTTTTTGTACAGAAAAAGGTAATTCCCTAGTTCTCCTGAGAGAATGCAGCAATTAAAATTATGTTTCACTTTGAATCATTATGGAATCAAAGAACATAACGAATAGTAACATTAAAACATGTTCTGCTCTGGATAAATGAGTACGAACAAACATCTCCCGCTCTGTGAATAATTAGGACGCTCTAAAGTTGAAAACCTTTCATCGTTCTGCTTGGCGGCAGACGTAGACTCGAATGTTCCTGCACCCGTTCCAGTTCATAGGCCTCTGTTAACTAGACAGGTCTGGGAGGGGGTCTGCAATCCACAACCTTTCTCGGTCCATTCCATACATGTCGAGTCTTCACGGGAGGTTTCATGATGCTATTCAGCTCGCTGAACACTTGATCGAAAAATCTTACTACCTTTCTCACTGCCTCAACATTTAAATTACGATTTCATTAAAACATCAAGATGACATTTAATTAAATCAAAGACACCGCCTTATGTGTGTACATGTATATAGAGGGGCTCGGTTCGACGGTGAAAAACGGCAACATAGCGCACTTCACGTTACAGCCAATGTTACGTCATGTGCTTCAGTTTGTGCAGTATTTTGTTGCTGATATGGTTTTAAAACAGCTACAACACAATATCAAGTTAAATATCAGAGATGTCTGTATTATTAATTCAATTATAATAATAATAATAATAGCTCGTTTTATTATTATCGTTTCTTTATCTCGGTAAGGAATCAGTAGGTCTATTGTTTGGTAGAATTTACAATGTTACAACGATTCTCTCTCTCTCTGTTTCTTTTTTTTTGGATTAAGGTACCGAATCATAATTAATGTTTTGAATATCTTTTTTCTTGTCTTGCCTGCTTCTACATCGCGATTTCTCTGACATGCTTGCTAATGTGTCGTACCGTCCCAAATCTACCATGTATCATCGCCTTTACAAGTAAAAATAGGTAGTACATTAATCTCCCTGGGGATGTTGTGACACATACTACATAATTCACGGCACCTTGCTAGGGGGATGTTCATGATGAGATTGACAAGTTAGTGCATCCTGTATCAAGTTTAGTGGCGCAATGTGGGTCCAGGCGTTGAGGGGGCACTGAGGGTGGGGGCGGGGCGACACCGATGTTTTTAGGTAGATGAAGTACAAGAGAGAAAGGTCATCAAGTGAGGGAGGATGTGAAAGGGGTTGTTCCATCTTTTTTCACATTCCCTCTCCGTCTCATTTCATACCTTCCTTTATATTTACCCCTCTTTTATTCTTTGAAGGTGGAAGGGGGGGGGGGGTCAGTTTCACTAATATATTTGTTTTAGATGTCTTTATATCGTTAATCATAACATACACAATTCATAATTCAAAGTTTACATTATTAGTTTGTATATTGTAATACATTGAGTAAGTATTGAGTACTGATTCTTGTTTTTTTAAAAGCATCGATTGTAAAAGTAAATTAATTATTTTTTGTTGTGTTACATTCTCTAAACTGATTTGTACCAAAATACTTTGTTTAGCTGTTTAAGGGGTTAGGCTCGACTAGCACATGTGCTATTATCTGGCCCCTTTTTTACCAACCGATAGTTTCTCTTCCTGTAAATGTAATTATTGTATAAAATGTATTGCTGTTGGTAAATAAATCAAATCAAATCAAACCATAGAAGGTACTTGATTTGAACAGCTAAAGAAAAAAAAATGAATTGACAAATAGATTTTTTAAAATTATAAATACAGTGTTTGATATGTCGACTTCCTTAAAAATAAACATGTTGGCACTAATATGTTTGTTTTTAAGGAAGTCGACATAATTATTAAACACCGTGTGCCAATAATGTTTTTTTTTATAAGGAAAGTCGACATATCAGACACTGTATTTACAATTGAAAAAAATATTATTTTTTGGGGGTAATCTTTGTGACTTTGTGACTCTATGACTACATGATTGTTATGATTATGTCATGATTAATTATTTGATATAACTTTTGATAATGACCTTTTACAGCTTGTGAATTACCGTCCGCTGCTGTTCGCCATATACGTAAATAGAAAAAAAGATACACATCTCATGTGCCTGTTCCTTTTGAGAACATTAAAAAAAAATGGTCATTAGTTTAGAAGGTCACTTTGCGTAATACGAATTATAACGTCACAAAGAATACGCACTATTATGCAGTTTTCATAATTAGTGTGGCATTTGTCTCGTCACGACGGTTCTCCAACAAGTTTACACCCGCCTCTAGCAAATCAAAGGAAACCCTCAATTCTCACTTATTGTAGCAACATCATTCTTTAATATCGAGAAGGTATATTCATCCCTCACAGTCACTCCATGGTTGTCGAGTAATCAGGTTCGCTGAATGTACGGTCACGTTGAATCTCTAATGAAACAAGGGAGTCAGCGAAACGAACCTGATCCCGACTGGAAAGGGTATATGGAGCAAGAACTTGAGAATACCAGAGGGGGTGAGGGGTGACGAACCAACACGGGAAGAGCTTTTCAGGGAATACAGAACAGATTGCTTACATACATCTTCAATTGATCAATAAGAGAACTGGATTTTCTTGTGAAGGTTTTCGTAGTTTGACCGCATTCTTTAAAGATCGTGGTCGATGAGTTACGAGATGGTGCCCTTCATCTCCTCAGAAATTCGATTGATAAATAGAGTATCACAGGAAAGAAGAAATCTCACTCTGGTTGTCGCCTGATTTAATTAAGCTTATGTTGATGGGGAAACATTACGCGATGCTTGATCTCGTTGTGGAAATGTCAATGTTAACGCCGCTGCTATTTTCATGGTTATTCTACGATGGATGAAAATGTTGTCAGATGAGCACAGCGTGAAAGATTACACATTCTAAAATGTCAACAAGAATTTAGAGTGGCCGACAAAAGAGAAGGTCAAGGAGAGTGAATGATTTAAGCATGTCATGTCCATGTGTTCCTCCGTCTTTTTCTGGGAATCAATCATGTAAATTTTTCAAGGTTTTCAAATTTATCAAAAAAAGTAATAAGAACAATGAAGTGTGTCAATTCGCAATGATGTTGCAAACGTTGAAGTAGGGCATTCCAAAACGGGGGAAAAGGTGTTTTACTTAAGAGTGCGGGAATGGTTCTTTTTATTCTGATCGGTCGTAATTGTGAAATGATTTCTTAGCGGAAACGTTTATTCTTGTCTGATAAATGTTACAACCCCCTAAAATTGAAAAAAAAAAAAAAAAAAAACTTTCATAATCGACGAAAAAATAAATAAATCGCTGATTACATTTCAGTTTGACCGTGCTGCCTCTGGACTTCAAACAATGCAATTTTTAAAAAAAGTTATATTTTTCGGAGGGAAAGTATACAAATGTCTTTCGATTTTATCGCGGCAAATATCGATATCATCTTCCTTACAGACTTATGATTTCACAAATTCTATGACGTAGGTAATCTGATAATTATAGACGTCATACTGACATTTCTGCATATGAAATGACACGATCAATCCAAATAAAAGGTGATAATAAAGCAAACGTAATACTCTCTGAGAGTCCAAAATTCAGCCTCACGATTGTGTTTATCCATCCAACATTGCCTTCCGAGAATTCAGTGAACCTAATATGGGATGTTACGACTAGGAGATCATGGATATGAATAGAGAACATGCATACCACGGTCAAGGATAATAAGGGATGTGATACGGTGAACGTTAGAGGTGATTAGAACTCACAGTCTCATGTTTAATTTTCGTGACAAGCTTATTTGTTTTCCTTCACCATACTTTAAAATATTTTCATGCAGTTCTTCTCTTATGCAATGCTTTCCCTGTAGCTAAACTCTACAGCATATACCATTTGAAAAACTTTAAACAAAGTAAATGCCGTTGCTATATCTACGATATATTATGTTTATATGTGATATCTCTTTATGACTTAAAGTACATGTTTACCCCCATACAATGGAATATATAGATTTACATAGGAAATATCTGTGTTAAGGGATGTTGATATTCCATTTTGTGTTGTTTTCTTGAGCAGGAAGTTCATACACAGTCGATACGAATGATTTAATTCTAAACGAAAAAAAAACCCACTGTGTGAAGAAAAAAAGTGAATGCACATTAATATCTTGTCTTTAAAATCGGAGACAATCAAATAAAAACTCCGAAGTATAAAATATGTCATTTCGCATAATGATAATTAAAAGCAATCGAGTTATTACCATGACAATATCATGCCTTTAGCAGGTTTTTCCTTATCACAGAATAAGATTGTCAATCGAACATATTACCCACACACATGTAATTCAGGCTTCGTAGACTTTGCCACTCAATAAGGAGTCTGGTTATACAAAATGATCCCCGAAGTGTAACGAGAGAAAACCAATCTGAACCTGATGACAAACAGAGTCTCATCCCTAAGTTTTGTTATGGTTAAGTAGAAATATCTTTACAGGGGAAGGACAAGAAAGAGAGACGGAAAGAAAGATATAGGGAGTCTTCCAATGGCGCGAAAAAATATACGTTTCCAGGATTAGTAATATGTAAATCTATAGTTCAAGTGTAACCTTATCTTCTCATTGACAGGAGGGATTCTGCTGGAAGTCACGGTCGGGTGGTGAAACATTTCCCAAGGTGGCGCCGAATTCTACCCCGAACAATAATCAAGGCATGCATCCTGCGTTTAGCTCTCGACTTGTCAAAACACAGAAATACAAGGAATAATTATGATAAAAGCTGCTATAGTGACCTTGTATAATGTTTTAATTGAGAGGGTACATAATTATGAGAAACAAATTCAATAAAATAACAAAACAAAAAAGTCAATTTACACAAGGACATAAGAGCTAGAGTCGAAACTACATTACCGTGATTACTGGTAGATGCAGGGCATAAACGAAACTTCTCTTACAACAACAGAATACAGCATGCACAACGAACACATTGTTAATGAAAACACTTACAGAAATTCAATTTCAAACTAAAATAATGTTATCTTTGTTGGAAAACAGATACCTTTGATATTTGTGTTGCTTTCTATTTCCATTGTAATACACTCCTCAATCTTTGTCTGTTTGTTTTACAAGGGATTTGCGAAATATTATACCCTCCTGAATAATTCACAATACTGTTCGAAAATACAAAGAAAAGTCCTAGCTAAAACATTAACAGTTTGTGTTTTGATAAGAGAAAAAAAGAAAGAGACGTTGTACATGTACATGGCTGTAGATGGCAACTACATCAAAGAAAATTGAAATGAATCGCTCATGTTAGTCACGTGATCTAGATATTACATGTAATTTTTCAGAGAGGGCGTTGTTAATGAAAGTCCATGCATGTATTAAAGATTTCTTGTTTTTACAAATATACATGTAGCTTGTTAGCAAAATGACGTCTGAGTGTCATTTGCTTTCATCAACTTACCCGTCTTAATTTGCTCTACTCCTTGTAATTTGAAGTCCCTTGGGGTTAAAACCCATTATGTTATCAATCCACTTATCCTTTCTTTTGAGTGAGCACGAAATAAGTCAGCAACATGCTAGTACGCCTTTTAATTTGTTCGCAATTATTATCTCCGTAGCTGCATGTCTTTCCCACAGCCACCAAGTTAACGTATGATTATTATCATATTCATGATTTTCAAGCATACACTCTGTCAATATCGTCATCCGAATCATTATATTTGTTGTCCAAGAGAGGCTTGTCACTTAATTTCTCTGTTTCCATTTATCTTACCAACCATTGCTTTCACCTCGTATTTTACTGTCTAAATTCGGTAATAACACCAGTACAAAATAAGCACAAAAACGATAGTCATAATTATCATAAAGATGTATGATTAATACCCCTATGTAAAATGAGGAATGAAAGAAATTGGCTAATGAAAATATCTTACTGATTCATAAAATGAATAACAGTATTCAAATGAGTTTATACCTTCTTGTAGCATGAATAAATATAATACATTAATTCCAAATTTTGAAATACAACAACATATTTTGTAATAGGTGAAGGCAGTATTTTCCAATACTGGGTTTGGTAATCACTGAAAGAAAATTGCACCCTGCGGTTATATATTATTCACTTGAGATTTGTTTCCCTACCAATTATTCACTGTAAGTTAATTATATCGTAATTGCATTAACGAGGATTGACTGTCTTTAAATCCTCACATTATAACACACTTTACAGCAGCGCCCCGTTTGTCATGTATTTCACAGACTTTATTTTGAAGCCAGAATGTCGTCTTAATAAACAAACCATGTTCGTCTGAGTGCGTGCTCCGAGTGAAAGGTTTGGTGTCACGTGATGGTTTGGTGTCACGTGATTAATTCTGAGATTTGGCGGACTGATTGATACATAGCACGAGTTGTACCATGTTTCGGCGACCACTGCTACACGATAAAGTCTTGCACGAACCGAAATCATTTTTGACGTTGTTGAAACAAATCTCTGAACTCTAAATAGATACAAAATCACAGATAACATCATACATGAATATTTATAACAAGCACTTCCTCACATGTTTAAATGAGATCAAATTATATATTTATATTTACTTGAACGCAGAGTGTAAATGCTTTTCCTGTAAATCATTAATTATCTTCATCCACTGAGCAGTATTCACACCTGTTGTCTTAGTTTTACTTTTCTCAACTTCTGGTCTGTATTTTAACAAAAACATAAATAGTTGCTCATTAGTTTCATTGCTATATGTTTATCAAATCTATTTACAACACTCGCTTAATTAATTGCAAATAAAGCATAATGAAGTAGTAAATTAATATTTAGAACATTTTCCTTTGCGTCATGAAAACCATATTCAACACAAATGGGTGAGAATTTAAAGGAGTTACATAATACTATTTCAATGAAGTTTAAAAACGGATAAATCTTTCGAATTAAAAAAAACATGTACTATGGTATCAGGTTTGTTACGGTAATATTTAACACAAATTGTTTTCTTTGATTTTCCACTTGAATAAGGTGTTGGTAACATATTATACATAAATTTAAAATTGCATGGTATTAAGCAATTATCACAAACAAATTTCAATTTAAGTACGACAGAGAATCCTATTAAATAGAAAAAAATTGTTCCAGAAATTTACTGACCTAGATGGTTTTTTAATTAATATTACGAGTTCCGTATAGATTAGTTTAACAGTGTATTGAATAACCGAATTCATAACTTACACCATGGACCACACGTCTTTATCTAATCTTAACCCCATATATTTGACGAAAAAAAGTCTGGAGTCGCCACGAGCGCCATGTCGGAGCCCCATTTTTAATGATGTTCATGTCAGGGGGTATCATCATTGTACGATGTACTCTTATGTGATACTTAGACAAGAAATGTTACCGCTCCTGAGAATATGGGATCTTAATTTAGGTTTCATGCCTCAGACCGAACAAGCTTTGACGCCGCTCTTAAATTAAGTTTAATTTCCCCGCTTTGTTATGTATAGCAGGTTGTTTAGGCGGCAACGCATTTGGGTATAATGACGAGGCGGACTAGGCAAGGGGGGGGGGGGGGGGGGCGGTATGAATAACGAACATGGCATTGGAATAACCTGATTTTGATTTAACCCTATATAATTTATAGACTCCATTCAAATTATAGATCGTTGCTTTCAGTGTCTAAAAGACTAAACATTGACTTTATATATTCAGTGTAATTGATATCTTTCATTACCAATCAACTATATTTTGTCGGTATTTTTTCGACCCAGACGAGTAATTTGATTAGGAAACACATCATGCAGTCTGATACATCCCATTCTTGACTCTAAAGTTCTATTTTGTTTTGGCGGTGCTCCAGAAGACTAATATAGCGATTATTGCTGGAGGAGACAAGCCATCGGTAGTGACAGAGTCTGATGAACTCTTCCTTGGGACTGTTCGCATTGATAGCAAGATTATTCTTGCGATGCGTTGATCAGATGAAATTTACATGTTTGAGAGGCTCATGCTTTTGTACCACTGCGTAATTACTCAGAAACAAACTTAAAACTTATCCGAAGTATCCAATACTAGTATATAAAAATGTTTTGTTTGTGACTTATCAGATATAAATAATTATTCAGTTAACGACTACATTATTCATACCCTTACCAAGTCTTGTAATATTTTAGAAATTGATTTGTCTCGAATTTAGTTTCCTGAGAATGGTATATTATTAAAGCTTACATTCAAAAGTATTTAACAAAGGCAATAGTTCAACCAGAACACCTTTCATTCTTAAGTTACGAACAAAAAAAATAATATTCACCACGGATATTCGTAATTCAGTTGTTAACTGTATCTAATGAGATTACTGGAGATTACAGAGGAATCATGAATAAATTGTGATGACCGTGAATCTCAGAATAATTTTGTCTGATTCATTTTGGCGCGCCAAATACGTGTTGTTGACCAAACATAAACTTATATCACCATTTATCTGCTTTTTGATTTACATTAAAAACTATGCTGTTTTCTGAGAGCAAGAAGGTCGTTAACTCAATGTAAAAGCCGTTCTTGCTCTCAGCAATGACGATAGACTAGCATGAGAAGTACACTGTACTCATAGTGTGAATGAGCTATTGTCGACACCTCTGTGAATTTCATTCATAATACAATATTACGTCACATCTAGATTGTCATGAACAAATTTGCACCATTACAAAATCAAACGCAATTATTTTTAGACACAATTATCCAGCGAAAATGACCCCGCGATCAGTTTTTATACTATTAGCCTAATTCCCAAATTCAACCTTTGTTTCAACATCTCTTATCTAAAACTAACCTTAAACCTTATCTGAGGATGTAACCCATTTGTAACCCTTACAAAACCTTGTATCTCTGACAAAATGAAGACTGGAGAAAATTTCGCAGGGGCATGACTCGGATCACCAAATAGAGAATTGGGGAAAATAACAGCCTAGTGTGAACGTTCTTTCATTTTCTCATTCGCTAATGGGGTTGATGCACGTTGAATGGAATAGGATAAAACGTGTACAGGGAATCAACACACGGGGAGTGTTTCTTATAGTGCAGTATGATCTAATGCACTTTACATCTTTACACCGAGCCCGATTCTTACATACCGCTTTTGATGTGAGCCGCCTTAAAAATGTCAAGAGTGTCACCAAAAAATGTTGGAAATATGTCTTTTTCAAGGGTTAAAAAGACAACATGTGTTTCTTCTGGTGTTTTAACATTTGCTCATGCGATATTTTGCCTGAAGTTTATATTATTCCGTCAACATTATAAGCCTAGTGCTTAGGTTTCGATAGGTTTTAAAGGTCGGGCTTAGGGTAAGAATTAGGGTAAGATACACCGCTTGGTTCAGTGTAGAATCAGGACAGCGTAAAAACCCACGAGCAATGCTCGCGATGCATGTATCGTGATTCGAGTCATTACGTTGATACTGCATGTTTTCATCATCAATGTAATATTATTTATCATAAAAGGATTATTTACTTGATTGTATGACATTTAAAAACAAAAGGAATTATGTATTTATACTTATCTTACCGATTTGGGCAAAATGTTGAGTCCTTTGTGAAATGTCAAACTGTCTTGACATCTAACTTAGATAAACTATGGCGCCACCCTACGTGCCTTATGTGTCAATGATATGAGCATAATAAGCTAGTTATATTATGTTATATTATGTTTTAAACTTAATATAGTAGTAAATAATGACTGAATAATAGAGAGAGAGAGAGAGAGAGAGAGAGAGAGAGGGGGATTCCAACATGACAAGCTTCTGTCATTAGAATAACTCGATGATTGGAGTAATGTCTTTCTTCTTCTTCAAATGACTCCATCAAAGACTACATTTCTGTAGATCTGATTCTGTTTTGCCCACCTTACACATTACATGAGAGATATTTACTTGTTTGTCCTTTAAAACTAACTTAACATCTACGTTAGATAAACTATGACGACACCTCTCGTGCCTTCAATGTCATATTGTGAGGTGTTGCGCTAATAAGTCGCTGGGTTTGTGAGAATGTGATTATATGGGAAGAGCAAACAAGCGAATAAGAGAGAGAGAGAGAGAGAAAGAGAGAGAGAGAGAGAGAGAGAGAGGGAGAGTGTTTGTGTGACTGTGAGGCGGGGGGGGGGGGGGGTGGGTAGATAAATTGATACAGAGGCTAGGGGTGAGAGGGGTGAAAGACAGCATCAGAAAGACGATGTGGTAGAATAAAAAGAAGAAATAGAATGAGAAGAGGAAGAGATATGCAGATCTTGAAAGAATATATAACATGATAGATAGTGGGTGATTGAGTCGCAGATAGCGAAACAGACATGTAGTCGCAGATAGAGAGAGAGAGAGAGAAAGAGAGAAAAAGACAGAGAGAGAGAAATAGCGAGAGAGAGAGAGAGAGAGAAAGTAATGAAATAGAAGAGAGATAGAGAAAGACTGAGATAAAGATACAGAGATGAAATGGACAGGGAAAGACTGATTATTTAAATTAATTTGTTCTTGTCTTTCAATTTGACCACCAGCTTACAAACTGGTGGTCAAAATGCGTGGTGTCGTGACGATGCAATGAAAAGGTTACGTAAAGTCAACCAATATTCATACATTACGCAAATTGTAACTTTCTGCTACATAATACTGCACAGAGGTCAACAATCCTGCTATTAATTTACCTCTTTTTACCCAGACCTAAGCCGGCCCCCTTGGGAATGGCATCCTATATACTAATGAGATCCAGGGGGAGAAAAACCGTCCCATCAATCCTATTTTCAATCATAACGAAATGGCCGGTCCAGAAAAAAAAGAAAGTATTACTTGCGGTCCATTTAGCGGCTTGTAAATATGCCTGGGAGCTTCACGGTCGATTTCATGGTGAATTACTCGTCGTGCGACAGTCAATAGATTATAGCCAACCCTTCTAACTTGATCTCATGTAGGTATAGGCCAAGTGTGCTTGATCTTAACACTTACTAAAGCCAAGGAACTTCCAACGACACGATCGCAAAAGAAATCCACATTTTGAATAACTATTACTTTTTGAAATGTGCGAACTTTACATTGACGTATTACGTAATCTGCACATTATTCTATGGGATAAACGATATAAGTAATTGAACTTACCCCAGAGTTGATCTTAGAAAGCAGTTCGTTAAACACGAATTATGTTTTGTAATGTTAAGTTTTCTTTGTATTATTCAAGACTAGAGATTCACTATTAAAATGTTGAATTTTATTTAGTTGCAGACTTGTCATAATATATATAAACAACGATGCTTTATTGAAAGGGGAAAAGGTATAGATGCCCACCCAGGAACTTTTTACTCTTGCACCGGCGTTCCCCTCAGAGTCCCAGTCGTCCTTTTTCGGCGTTCTTCTTCAGTCTAATATCAAAGTCTTTTGTGTAAGAAATATTCGAAATAGATATGAAAATAGATCAAAGCAAATTGTATAGATAAAACAGAAGGCCAAACATTGTTGTGTTTGTTGCTGTTTTATTTTTGTAAACATTTTGTTTGTTAGTTTTGTTTTGTTTGTTGATGTTGTTGTTGTATAGTTGTTTTTTGTTGGAGTGTAATTTGTCTTTACATGGCTTACATGTTAAGCTGCAACCTGTATAGTAAAGGCTACTGTAACTCACTTTTATTTCATCGGAACCACTATACAAATGTCTATTATCTTTAATCTAATGAAAAATAAAATGAATAGTTTCGTTGATAGTGTTATTTTCCTTACAATAAGAACAAAGCATATTGGAGACTTAATACAACGAGAGAACAAAAATACAATGGTTTATCCCTTCAATATCATCCATTGTGTTATCATTGTGGATGTTGGATGATGAGAGTAAAAACCGCTCAAGGTTGAAATCAATTTTCAAGATCGCTAGCTGGGGATTAATTTTAATTGCTTGGGAGATAAATCAAATATTGGATTGTGATAATAGGGAGTTTGTCTTTTTACGGGTATGCCGTCTCTCATGACGGAATCACTTAGCGTAATTAATTTCGTAAATTATAAACGCATGGTAGTCAAAAGAGAGAAAATGCATTTCATGATATTGGACAGGCGACTAACCTATCGCTATGGTGTGCATGTACTTTGCAGACAGCCATGTCGCTCGAACCGATGCATCGCGATGGTGTCATTGAGGTAATAATAACGACACTATACGTGAGCAAAAATAAATGTCCTTCATGACTATTCTATATCAAAATCCTCGAAGTTAATCCTGATAAACCTTTTTGGTATAAAAGTGATTTTGTCACCCCACATGGCCTTCTAGCTACGTCAGTCCCCCACACGCCCACAATTTTGAAGTTTTAACAAGATATAAAATCACCAACTCTTCTTCATACCAGCATAATACTCTGATTTATCGAACACCATAATGTCAACCTGTTGATCATGACTCTATTAAGTATTATTATAAATTCCGTATTAATATTACGATTAAATGAAATGAATCGAGTCATAAAAATGAAAATAAAAAATAGAGTTCGTTATGACACAATTTTTCTCCATTCTTCTTGTTGAATGATCATTTTAATGTGCAGGGGATGAAATGTGTAAAAGACACTTATAGTTCGTTAAATAAGTAGAAATATTGAAAAATAACTAATGAAACTGTTTTGTAAAATGAAGTGAAAATCTAATGAAAACAGACAAAGACATTGAGTAACAGCATCGTAGGCATAATCAATCTGCTGTTCCTAATATCTGGAAATAAAAACAATTTATATTCCCCAACGCCAGCAGATGTGTCAATGCCAAAACCATAAATCCGTCATTGTTATACATAATTCACTCATAATTCTGATTCTGCCCGTAGCTTAGGGTGCATATTTTGTTAGATATGGATTTTGTAATATTAATGAAGAGTGGTGGCATCATAATATTGTGGAAGTTTTCATACCTGTATCCAGTACAAGTTAGTATCTATTACACAACTATGTTTATCCAATTGTAATTCTCTTTATGTAACTTGTATTTTAATGCTGTTTAATCCTGTAAATACGCATATAATTATACAGCTTATTGCTGTCGAATATGTTGTCTAAAAAGCCATATTTAGTAGTAGCAAGTTGAATTGAATGGAATGATGTTATCAATCATACCATACTCTCCTGGAATTAAGGAAAGACCCTTTCGCTATACCACCCCTGGAAAATTACCCATCATGCCCATCGATCTTCATTCCCGAACACCACCCCTTCCGGTCTACTGATTCTCTATAACACATGCACAATCACTACCAAAGGGACGATTACCACCCGATAATAATATCGCCTTTATAAACATGATACATTTTATTTTCATGATTATTGCTTTCGGGGTAGTGTTATACGATAGATTGGGAACGATGGTTAAAGCGTATGGTAGGATGAATGCAGTAGGCCTAACATGTTCAGTAGAAAGCCACAGAGCATACAGATACTCAATGTATAAAAAGGTCGCTTCTAATACCCTGTCACACCACAAAATCGATTCCAAAATACTCCAAACCGTCCGATATCTCGGCCATACACGTTAATGTAAATAGTAGGTTGGGTCTGTAATTAGTTTGGTGTTGGTGTTGGTCGTGTGACTGAGGCATAATAGGGACTTTTAGATTCGCACGAAGACAATAGGTCTATGCTACGATCGACGTCCTCTTAATGCACTGCCTTAAATGGACGTCACACGTATCAGTCCACGAAAATCTAAAAGTCCCTATTACCTCATCTGTAACTGAGCGATAGATCCCGACGATCTTATTCACAGATTTTATCACACACTACATGTATCTTCTGATTGAACGATTAATTCAAGAATTAGCAAGAGTGTCGTCTTGTTTCGATGGTTATCTATTCAAGGGTGAAACCGTGTACAATGATAGCGTGTGATTCATAACATGGTGTGGAAGTGTTTCTTAAAATAGTAGCGTTCTACTATCTTCGCCTGAATGCTTAAATCCGTGATTAGTCTTTCTCCACAATGGCCGCTGGCAGGTTTTTGTTTAATATATATTTGTTATATATAGGCGATGTAAATTACCAAAGACACGTATTGTATTGTATTATTTATTCGGCACTTTCAAGAAATATAACAATATAAACATGGTAAATACAAAATTGGAATGACAAAAAATGTGCAAATACAAATTTTTGTAGCAATATTCTGAGTGCAAAAGATGGCGGCCAGGGAAGAAGAGAGCAAACTTAATTACTGTAACCGTGAAGGTCCCTCCGCCCAACCAACTGATGCACTCAGAAGACTGGTAAAAATATAGCATAAGGACAAATAAGACAGTAACAAATCAAGGATAAACAATACAAATATAAAGAAAGGCGAGGCACGAGCATATGTAACGCCAACATAGAAATTATAGATAACATATTACAAATTTGCAATTTCAATAACATAGTACAAATGTACAATTTCAATAAGATAATAGCATTGACTCTCCATAGAAATATAATGTAACTAGCATGTTCAGTATTTATACTGGGGTTTTCTTTACCTGATTAAATGCTATCAAAGTATTACATGTATATTAAATAACTTTAAAATAAAATGAAACTATTATCCGGACTTATGACACATATCTGGTTGATCACATATTATATAAATGAAATTGAAATTGAGATTATTGAATTGGAAATTGAGGTCCAACAGAGTGCAGAAGACTGTTAAAAAACACAGCATACGGACAATAAAGAGAGTAACAAATCAAGGATAAACAATAACATAAAAAAAGAAATGAGAGGAAAGAGCAAATGTAAGCCAATATAAAAAAATTAAGTACATTATATACATGTATTACATAAGAAGGTTCACAAGCTTAATGATATACCCGGTTATAATGCCATGGTTTACATTTACCTAATTAAATGTTATCAAAATATTTCATAAAACAAATTTGAAATAAGATGGAATCATGTTTCGGACTTATATCTCATATTAGACACGTAATTTATAAATAAAACTTAAATTGAAATTATTGAATTGAAAATGCCTGTATCAGCTTTATACACTGATGTCGAGGGATGAGAGGTGAGTTTTGAGGCTTTGTTTCCAATTGACGAAGTTTACTAAGATAAGGTCATTACGTAAACTAATAGGCAAACTGTCCCATAGAATCGGGAAAAGAAATAGTGCCGTATTGGCTAGTCGCTGAGTGCGAGCACGAAGATGTTTAAAACGAAGATCATCCAGACGCCTTGCAACCACGTGTATGCTAGCTTGAACATCTTCACAAGAAGTGAGACGGAGAAGGGACTTGGCTACAAAGGTAATGATGAGGAAGGTGCGGCGAGACTTCAAACTTTGCCAGTTTAAAAATTTCAGTCGATTTTGGTATGACATTTGTTGCCGTTGTTGTTTTAGGATAAGACGGGTTGCGCGGCGTTGGATGCTTTCTAATCTGTCAGAAAGACAGCTATTGTAAGGATTCCACGCAGGTAATCCATACTCGAGTATCGGGAGAACCAATGATTTGTACAGAGCAAATATTTGCTGAGGAGGAGAGACCGGAAGAAAGAGAGGTAAGTAAACCTAGCATTCTATTTGCACGGGAGATGATATAAACGACATGACTATCCCAGGAAAGTTTGCGGTTTAATATTATCCCTAGATACTTCATTTCACCTACAACCTCTACAGAATCTACGTTTACATGGTAAGATGGAAGACTGACATTTTTCTTCTTCATTCCTGCTATCCGCATTACTTTTGTTTTCTTTGCATTTAGTTCCATTCGATTTCTCGAACACCATATCAATACATTGTCCAGATCACATTGGAGAGCACGGGAGTCGTCAGCACACCTGATTGGACGATAAATTAGAGTGTCGTCTGCAAACATAGCACACCTAGAAGACACACAGTCCGGAATGTCATTAACAAAAAGGTTGAAGAACAGGGGGCCAACAATGCTCCCTTGGGGTACCCCTGAGGGTACACCACCCCACTGAGAAGATGCACCTCTGAAGATCACTCTCTGTTGACGACCACATACGAATGACTTGACCCAACGCCATAGATTTCCGCCTATGTTGTATTGCAGTGATAACTTGTTGAGCAGGATGTCGTGTGGCATTTTATCAAACGCTCGCGAAAAGTCAAGTGAGATGACATCTACTGGGCAAGAGGAGGGACCTTCGAGACAGTGCAACCAATCATTAGTTAGATGCAAGACTTGAGTTACACATGATTTTCCTTTCTGAAAACCATGCTGCACATTGGTGATTGGACAAGACTTAGTAGAATCACAGTGGCTCCGTATGGCTTTAGCAACGAAGGACTCCATGATCTTACTGGCTAGAGATGTCAATGCAACAGGACGGTAATTGGATGGACAGGATTTATCACCGGCTTTAAAAACAGGGGTGATGTTAGCAGATTTCCAAGAGGTTGGAACTTTACCTAAGGCTAGAGATATATTAAAGATGCGTTGTAAGATATGGCATGACACAAGTGCGGTTTCCTTCAGTAACACAGATGAGAGGCCGTCCGGACCGGGTGCTTTTTTCGTCTGGAGAGTAACTAATTTCTGGTAAACATCAGTAACGGAAATATCAAAGGATTTCAGAGACTTAATAGGAAAGTCACATTTTGGAGGTTCGTGAGGAACTATGCTCTGCTCTGTGAAAGACTTCTGAAAACTACACAGAAATTCACTAGCGATGTCAGCAGGGTTGCTTACGACGCAGTTATCAACTACGATCACAGGAGGAGGCAAACTTGTCTTGCGTTCTCTCACGAAGGCAAAGAAGCGCTTACGATTGTCAGGAAGCGAGAACAGATGATTGACATACTGCCAGTAGGAAGCACGAGACTCGTATTTCACTTGGTTACGTAAAAGGCGAAATGAGTTCCAGTCACGTAGAAGGTTAGATTTCTTGGCCTTTAAGAATGATTTGAGTTTCTTATTGATCAAAATTTTGATCAATCATTTGCATAAGCAATTTCCTTGTAAAACGTGGTGCATGAAATGGATAAATGCATACAGAATATACAGAAACATAAAAATAGAATAGTGGCTTTATTTTCCATGCATCAGTAGCATAATGGTCCAACGCTACAATACTGTTCAACGAACTACACTGGCTTCCAGTTACTGAGAGAATACAATACCGGCTACTTGTTCAAACTTTCAAATCTGTCAAATCTTTGTCATCAACACTTCCTCTATACTTGTACATCTCCTCACTCTTTCAGAAACAGAGAACATCATATTTACCTCGATCTATATCAGCTTCTTCCTTTCTAATTCCCGCACCCCGTGATCAGACTGGCTTCAAATCCTTTCAAACCGTTGCCCCACGCCTATATGGAACAAATTCTCTCCATTTCTGAGAAATAGTACTTATTTTGGCTTCTTCAAAAATGTCTGAAAACATTATACCTCTACAATTCTTCTAAATATTTCGTTGATTAAGTGTAAGGCAGAGCGCCTCGTACCCTCTGGAAAAGGCGCTATATCTAAGGATGCTTTAACTATTAATTTTATGCTATTATAAATTTGTATGGAGAAATGTAACGTGCAACCAACGAAATAGACAAATTTCAGTAAAAATGCATCTTCTTATCGTGAAAAGCTTTTATTATGTGAAACCAATGTGAAACCTAGCCAATAATAATTATGATCTCTATTTTTAATTAAAAAACGTTTTCCCCCTCGAAAGCATTGAATATACTTATTATAATTATTATAACAAAAAACAAAAACATGAATAAATCATTGACAAAGAGTAAGCAGAGGCTCATAATAGATGTTTTGAGCTAACTTCGGTCAAAGTAAATGAAGCGATGTACATAAGCATTTGCATAAGCAATTTCCTTGTAAAACCTAATGTAGCTGCTCTTTTATTTCCATCGAATTTTGCCCGTCTATGATATAGGAAATAATATATCAATCTTCACCTTCACCTTCACAACACACGGAAAGTAACAATTCCTCTTTCTTTTCTATAGAATATACGTTGCCATAATGATCAATCAGAAAGTTGTAAGTATACGATTCAACACGTTTACGTAGAATGCCCCCTAGGAGTGTGTTAAATCAATCTGGTTCGTGTTACTTATAGGCCTACACCATTTTACTTGTTAAATATTTTAAGTCGGAATATTTCTATCCATTTATCATTGGCTCCATTCTCTTGAGTAGGCGGGGCTTGATGATGAAGGGAGCAGGCAATCAAATTTAGCATGTATATCCCATCGTAACTGACCTTCTTTGAGAAGAGGAGTCAAGCAGGAGACACAAATGCAATATAATGTTTCTCAACAAGAAAATCATACAAAATTTTCCTATAATTCTTCGAAAGTTATAAAGTATAGCAAACTTAATGATATCGAACATTTTTTTAAACTTCACAGAGAAGAGTATCGATGCATTTTTGTTATAGATTTAATTAATAGTGTGTGTGTGTGTTTTTTTTAATGGAAGGGTGCTCGCACAAAAAAAAACAAAAAAAAAACAACAACAACACCAAAATGGACGGAGAACGCGCTATTTGCACCCCGATCATAAAACTGTAGTAAAACGGAATTTGAATACCTTTTATGATTATTCTGTTAAAATGTTATTGCAATTTGTTAATGAATCTAAGTTTTTCAAAAAGTAGTACACCCCTTTTTAAGCTGATCGTATTTGTGTAAGTGCTTCTTACAAAGAGGAAATTAGACATGTACCTATTGCTAATACTAGTAACAAACTATGTTCCAAATTTGCATTGTCTATACCACCGTTTTCTCGCGTTTGTCAAGATAACTATTTTCTTCCAATAAAGGACATAGAATGGATGTTGTACTCTCTTTCACAAAAAAGTGCCTTCTTACTCTCAATCTCCGTAATCGAAATGTGCACAAAACAAGACTGATAATCGAAGTACTAATAATCTAACCCCTTTCACAGGAAACTTTATAGAGTACCTGCAATTCATCTATCACGGGATCTAATTGAGTCTAAAGAAATAGACCCATCAATTACTTTTTACTCAAAATTGACCGATGCACTGTTGAATGCTCACGACCACAGTTTACCTCGGTTTGCGTTAGTATGGTATGATACGATATCAGCTGGGTTTTGTTTTCATCTAAAAATATAAGTAAACAGGTGATCTAGCTCGCACTGTCTATATTTGTTTCGTCTTCAAGCGATGGAAAACTAATGGATCTCTTTCATAATACATGACATTAACGCTAATACATGTAGCTTGTCGGCTAAGCGTTAAAAACTCTGGTCTCCCGGCAATAAACCACCTGCACTGCTGCTGTTAGTTTTACATGTGATAAAATAAATTTTATTGTTTTGTAAATAGCGACGGGTATTTCTTTCGCAGATAATTAAAGCGCACAAAAATGTTTGGTACTAGTTATCACATTTGTACTCATCTTGTTTGAATTTGAGAAGAACAAAAGGAAAAAGAGAAAGAAAAGATAAAGAAGAAAGGGGAAAAGGGCAAACTAAATAATAAATAGATAAAGAAATCGGGTTAAAGCATTTATGTGTTAATGTGAATAAAGAAAGAAAAAGGAAGAAATAGACTGGCAAAGAGAAAAAGCTAGAGAGCTTATGGAGGTAGAGAAAAAATTATTAAAAAAAAACCAAAGAAGAAGTGGTAGACAAAGAGAGAGCGCGGTTGTTTATTATTACATTTCATCGGGCGTTTCGAACCCTAAGCCCACTTTAAAAGAGCGAATAGCAATGGTTGTTTTACATTGTAACCTTAGCATTGAGTCAGGTTCCCTTTAACTTCTTTTAAACGAGTTGTTCTGGGATTATAAGTGAATGCTACGTCAGTCCATGGTGACTTGGGTTGTTTGACATGCAAACATGGAGATGGCTGTGAGCTATGTTTCCTCTCTCTCTCTCTCTTGAGGTATCTTGTGACGGATTAAAAGACCATAAGATGGATTGATGGGCCTGATTCCCTGTTTTCAGAGGTTAATCAGACCCCGCTTGACTCTTTCCACTCGTGTCGCCTTTTATCTCCGCTCTGTGGTTTGTAGCTCACCTTTACCCTTCCCCCAATCCATCCAAATTCTACATCTCTATTTTCTATTTCTTTCTTTCCTTTCCATTCTATTTCTAGGAACTAGCCAATCGCAGTCTCTCGCTTTCTCTCTTCTCAGCTCAACCCATTTCCATTGATTCCATTGATCTCTCCAAAAAAAAATCTTTTCAATTTTTGTGTGTATTCTCCTGCTTCTTAATATTCTTAATATTTTTACCAATTAATTATTTAAAATATGTCAAATTATTTTCGTTGTGCGTTCGGGTTCATGGTTATATACGTTTAGAGGTATGATGTGAGGTGTAACAACTGATAAGTATACCATGTTCATCTCTCCATATTGTTCAAGAGCAAGAGAGAGAGAACAAAAGAGAGAGAGAGGGTGAGATAAATAGAGAGAACGAGAGAGGGGGAGAGAGAGAGAGAGAGAACGAGAGAAAGAGAGTGAAAGGGAGGGAGTATTGAACTATTAATGAAATGTCATGTGTGTCAGTATTAAGATTTATCGTTCTTTACCTATCAAGTCTTTCATTTCTCATGAGGGTACCTGGGAAATTGTTCACAAGTTCATATTGACGATTTTGTTGCAGTTTATACAAAAAATGTTCTTGGGCATTATTTATAATTGATGAGGAATAGACATGAGTGTTCCGCTGTAGGGGATATACCCTACATACAGAACATGACTATTTAAAGGCATCGTTTAACAATGTTAAATCTGAGATGCATTGCCCTACGTGTTATTAGTGTCTGTGACATACGACGTTTCTTTATAGAGTTTTGGGATGATTTTGTTTGTGTGTGGAAAAGCTGATGAATATTGAAGCCCAAAATGTGCCTCAAAAATGGAAAACATTTTCAGTGACCGGTTTTACCATACTCATTTCCCCCAATAGACCGTAGTGTTATAAAAACCGTTAGGAAAACGGTTTTTGAAATTTGGATTTCCAATCATAAATATCTTGATAATCAGACAGGCGATCGGCTTGTAAAAGTCATGGGAATCCTGACTGACATAAAGGTATGAGCATGAGCTAAATCCAGGATTTTTTCAGAATTTGAGACAAAGATACCCAATCCCTTTAATACCAAATAGAAACATAGCCAAACTCAGAAGAACACCATTCTTATAATGTAAACATGAACATTGATAACCAAACCTCCACCTCCACAACAACAAAAGAAAATATTTTGTTGTTAATTGTAAAATTGTTAGAATGCAAAATTGTTAGAATTCAAAATGACTATAATGTTTAAACCCTTTTTTAAATCAATCATTCAGTTGTTGTCCTATGCTGTGCTGAGAACTTGGCTTACTCCATGTCAGAAATGGTCACGAATTTCGACGCTACATTGCGTTAGGACTTTAAAGATAGATCTAAATTTTTCGACAAACCACCGTCTTAATATTTTATATATATAGCGCAGTTGGATGGCGTGACAAAACTGGCAGTGGAATGGCTCAAACAAGGCGAGCAAGCAAACGAACGATGTTGAGCTTTGCAATGTCTAGAAGCGTCACTAAAGGGGAAGGGGAGGGGTAGCGGAGTGATACCCTTATTTAGCATTTCTTTCGTCAACTTTCTAATTGTGTTCGAAAAAAAAGATTATTTGGGGATTGCCCCCCTTCTCTAGATTGTTTAAATCCTGTTTAATCCCTAATATATTTCCATAAAAATATGTCGGTAAGTTTCGTCGGACCCCCCCCCCCCCCCCATCCACGATGCTGTATCGACGCCCCTGGTAGCCAATGACGTGTCTTCTAGCAGTGACGTCATCATTACGTCACACTACGCCTCGCTTATTACCACCTGTCTGTGTTAATCCGTCAAAGCATTAAAAAGCAATTTCCATCTTTAACGGGATGCATGGGACTGTTGAACTTCGCTCTTTTAAAAAAAATGTGTCTTTTTTATTGCGAAGTAACTATGTAAGCAGCATCTGTGCGCGAGTTTTGTCAACTTTATAAGTGGATTGCTTTTGATCATTTGCAAAATTCACTCTAATGGCCTCTTAAGCGGTAAGATGTAAGAGTTTTACGAGGATGGAGGGAGTATTCCTACTCAATTCTATTTATCAACTGTTTATCGTACTTGGTTGTATTAATGCATGGTTGTCTTCCACATTGGTTATGTTTTCGATGCAATTCACGTATATGGCATCTGGTGGACTTAATGCCTTTTCCATTTATACCATTTTTGTTTAGAAGTCAGTTCTCTGTTATGTCTGTTGATAATAATCAAGGAATCTGTTGATAGTAATTTGATATCCATTTAGTGCTAGAATACACTATAGTAGCGATGATTCAGAGGTTTAGTATACATTCTGACTAGGCATTAAATAAACTATAATAACTAATGTTGATCATCCATGCCGCTTTATGAAAATCCGTGTGCCCAAATATACTCTTTGTATCACAGTTACCCAGTCAACCCACAATATATTTGAAAATGATTTTCATTAATATTCTCCAGATTTTTTTACCCAGCCGGCTTTTTTTGTGAACGGGAATATGCAACCGGCGTGAAGTTGGTTGGATATTGGATATTGGATATTCATATGCAATCAATAGTTGATTTTTAATTGGTATTACGAAAAAACGAAAAGAAATGAAGAGCCAACTAATTTCTTATTGTTTTTAAGTCACTCCACGGACGTTTATCTAATTTTGAAAATAAGGTATAGAAGAATGTTGATTCTTCCAATGTCCTTTTTGATAGTCCCATATGTGCCCAATTGTGTAGTTATTATACAATACTTCCTATTTAATCATAATATTATATACACTTTATTTCCTCTTGTCAGGTAACTACGGTGAAAGCGGAATGCAGGCGTTTCGTGCCCTCGCCGAAGCCCGTGGAATCTGCATCGCAGCTTCAGCTAGTATCTACAGTGGTTCAAAGGCGTCGGAGTTTGATAAGATCATAGATACCTTGGAAAACACACGTACAGCTCATGTCGTGGTCTGTTTCTGTGAGGGCATCACTGTGACGAAGCTCTTGAAGGCCACCAGGAGGAAAGGGAAGGTTGGGAAATATCTCGTCATTGGAAGGTGAGTGAATGCATGATCTAAGAATTCCACATAATTTTAAATAGTTGCAGTAACGAATGCAAGGGGGAAAGAAGGAGGGGGGGGGGGTAGTCATAAGACACATTCATCTGGCAAACCACATCTGACAATCTGACAATCTTGAATGTGTGCTTGAGGGATGTAAACTTCTCAAAACATACATTTCTGTCAGCAAAGTCAATTGTTTCTTAATTTGTTTATATGAAAATTTCTATTTAAATTTTTTGGAAAGTTGTTGACAAACTACAAGTTTGGAGTGACATAACTCAACCTATTCTTTTAAAAGCGGCCCCTTAATGAATAAGTCCTCATAACTATACGATTTAAAAAAAACAATAAGTTTGTTGATGTGATTGATATGCTTTTTTCACCCTCTTTCCCAATTGTCCAGTGATGGTTGGGCCAATCGTAAGGAGGTCGTCCGTGGCGTCGAGGAGGAAGCGATCGGTGCGATCTCCATCAAACCCCACACCGAGCACTACCACGACTTCGATTCCTACTACTTCGGTCTCAGTCCGGAAAACAACACCAGGAATCCTTGGTTTCGAGATTTCTGGCAGGAGAGGTTCAACTGTCTGTTACCGTCACCAGAGACCGAGTCTACCGATCCACCCCTATCATCATTCTATCTCGACTCACCCAAGAACTGCACAGGTATGGACAGCTGCACGCGCCGCATTTGCATTTAGAACATGGTCAGATTGATTTCAAGTCATCACGAAACATTAAAGTATTCACGTGGCTCATATAGATTAGAAATGATACGCAATGCCCGAAATGGTTGTGTTTCCCTATCATTTATCTTGATATACTCATTAGTCGATGATTGGCATATTCTGTCTCTTGAATAGACGAAACAAGACGAGAATCCACCACAAAAAAAGAAGATGTTTGTAGTGAGAGGGATTCCCTTCAAACAGATTTAAGTAAATCCTTTGACATTGAGTCTCTTGGAACATTGGATTAGTATTGATTCAATTGCAGAAAACGATTTGTTTTAAGAAGGCGCCTGTCATCGCAAAGTTTACCGTCTCGATTTATTTGCTAATGTCTCGTTCCTGTGGACTCATCGCAATCTCTATATTAGATTTGTCAGTGGCGGAACTCCAAATCACAGAGATTAGTAGAGAAAACAGCGACGGCTTGAAACAATTATATTTCATGAACATGGAGAACATAAAGGGGAAAAGGAGGTGGCACTTCCCCGTTCCAAATACAAATTTTTGTCGACAAATTTGTAAGTTTATTATTAATATTACTGCTCCATTTTCCGGCGGCTCTGGTCGCCCCTTATCATAACGAAAAATAAAGGTTAACACTGGTTAGGGTAATACAGTTAGAATTGCAGTTATTGTGTTCTGTAGGCCTTTAAGTTTCGTATCACGCTGGCAGATTTCGATTTCTAAAATCCGTCAAGACATGAATGCCATGATAGCAATTTGAACCAAGATATTTTGATCCGTACTATGGGGACACAACCACTAAACCATATCACATGATTCAGATCACTCAATACATCGTCCACTTTTGGAATATTATTTTTGTTTGCGCGAGTAAGCAGAGAATGAAATTGGGACGCGGATTCCACGAGGAGCTCGTATCTTGCTGTCGGTGAATAAGAGAAGATTTCCCAGGCATTATGAATCGGCTACCCCAGGGATTGGTGTTTTACTTGACGCAAATCAGCACATTAGTAGGGAAAGGAAGCCCCGTGTCAAGGGACCTCGACTAGAAATCGATGACAGGGAAGACTTCATCTCAATCAATACACATGATCATTTTTCTTTAGTAGAAAGAAGTCGTAACGCGTTCACGGATGAACAATTCATATGAGTTATCACATTTTTATTTCGTCCGACTAGTCCCCACTTCCAATTTACGTTAATAAGATAATACCGTAAACGATGGCGAAGATTTGAAGAGGGGGCATGTGCCCCCTCCAGCCTCGAATGGCGGAAGGAAAACAAAAGGGGGAGAAAGAGAGAGAGAGAGAGAGAGAGAGAGAGAGAGAGAGAGAGAGAGAGGAAGAAAGAGGAAAAAAGGAGAAGAACGTGAAGAGAACATGACAACCATGCATCGCGCCAAACCATTGACCTTAGGCATTCGTATGGGACCGATACCCCCTCCCTTTCCTTTGACACCAATGTCTCGTTAATAGCTAGACCAAAGTTAAACGACTATTTTGTAGCATGACGTCATTAGTCATTAACTACTGATGTAGTGCATTGCGATTTTATAATTTGTTATGTACTTTTATTAACTTTGAGTTAACATGCTTCCTCTCTAGCGAAAGAGAAAGAAGAAATAAATGTGCAGAGTTGTGCAGGTTAATGACATTTACTTGTGAAAAAGACATACTTGTACATGAGCTTGACTGTGCTAATCTAATCAGAATAGATAGAAGCAGGTGAATTAACTCATGTTTGTTTCCTTAAAAACTGCTAATAATTACACCCATTCATGAATGCAGCTGATTTTGAAATGATAATTTGTTATCAATTCATTCTCCGACTCTGTGCCTCATCCCATATGCAAGTGAAAGTATGAAGCATTTACCAATTAGATATTTCACTGTCTCACACCGCGAGACGATACCACCTTATATTCTTTTTAAATTTGGATTTTGTAGGAATAAAGAGATTTGAATATCAAGGACGTAAACGAAAAATACGTCTTAAAATTGAAATAATAGCCATTACATTTTAAAAATTGAAACCATGTTCCAGACAGAATAGATCGACTCTCTCCTTTGGCTTAAGGGAGATATGTTATCTTAACTTTGGCCTGAATTACATATCATACACTTAATGATGTATTTTATTTCAGTTTGTAAGTATTGTATTCTGATTTCAATTTGATTCTAAGCTGAATGACAAGATCATTGGAACTGATTATGATAAACGTGTCCATGCTTTTGAAATTCAAAAACAAAATGTAAGAAATACTAAAAATCCAAGCGGTGCTCTCAGGCTAACAAATGAAATAATCACATCGTCAAAAAAGCCTACCTGTATATTTAAAACAAACGCCATTCGAGACAGATGACAAGGAAAAAAAAGAAGAAATATACTAAGAGAGAGAGAGAGAAAGAGGGAGAAAGAGGGAGAAAGAGAGAGAGAGAAATAGAGAGAGAGAGAGAGAGAGAGGGGGAAGAGTAAAATCACACACCCTTCACGTCATGGAGTGGTATCGCAATGAAGGACGCATACACTTGGTAAAGTAGGTTGACCTTCCAGCTTCATTGGAGTGAGTATTGACTCTCACATTTATAGATTATGATTCTAACCTTGAATCATAAATCTCTTAGGCAGGAGTTATTGAATATCACATTACACTCAGCATTATGATGCTGAAGGTGTACAAATAATAGGATGAAGATATTCATCGTCCACTCGCCTGTTTCAAACGACTCTAAATCTGTTCTCAGCGATACTACGCGATATTATCTCAGTGATGTTTCTGACTGTCCTTTAAACAAACAAACAAAATACAAACAAACAGACAAAAACAATAAACAACAACAACAACGAGATAACCGAAGCAAATATGTCATCAGCTCAAAATGGGATGGGGGCAAGTTTAATGCCACTTGGGTAATGAAATGGGAGGGAGTAGGGGCGGATGTTCCCTCCTAAATCCGTTATGATAACACGGCATTGGAATCGTAATATAAAAATGATTTCATTGAAAAGGAAAGCACCTTTTTTTGCACTGAGTAGGGTGACAAAAAGTTACTATTACTCATTCATGAAACAATATGTTCATGTATATGTCCTCAGACTTTATGCTTATCTTTTACTTAATACCACCTTCATTGCAAATACAGAAATCTCTGTTTAACATAAATCCATGGGCACGTATTTTGTGAAATATATATTTAGTTCGGAGACCAGTCCATTCATAAGATGCATAAAAAGAGTGTTATTGATACGGCCGTGCTTTAAAATCAGGAAAATGGTACTAGAGATTAGGTTACCAACAGTCGTGTCGGGGCAAATAGACGAAGAGGAAGTTTGGCAACAAGGGATTTGAGTCAAAAGAAATCAATGAATAGTGAGTTAGCCGGTTCAGCTTGTCCAATGTCGTCATGGTTTCCATCAGTTTTTATGAGTTATTTAAAGCTCGACAAAGAATGGAAGAAAGTTGCATTTTACTTATTTTCATGAACACGGCAGTACCCATGTGACGCAAGAATAGACCCGTTTACCAACTTAATTCGTACTTTTTTAAGACAATTTTCTCTTGATGACTGAAAAAGCTTTCCAGAGACTGACCCGACTTAGCACCAAATAATGTATGCAAAGTGAATTACATCCACAGGGATTCCGTTTTGTATGTGAATCAAATAGTTAAGCCCTTTCACACCGGATCTGAGTAGAGTTGCGAAGTGTGGCGTACCGAGTACGCCGAAATTAGGCTGCATATTCATGAAAAAATGATGCTTCCGCGTAGTCCCTTCGTAGGTTATGCGTAGGCTGGCGTACGATGGCGTATGAATACGTACCCTGTTAATTAACACCGCGTACCTATGGCGTATGCAATTGGCGTAACTACGCGTACCATTGCGTATAACAGGCACAGGGTTGCATACTTTAACGTAGGCCTGGCGTAAAGGGTACGTAGGCGCCCAGGTAATATCTGAGCCGCCTTTATACACTTTAACTGCTTTGACGGACTGGCGTAGGGTAGCGTGTTATTGTGTAGGCATGGCGTACAGTAGCGTATTGTTGCGTAGTGTTGCGTAGACTTGCGGTGAAAATGCATACTTTCTGCGTCTAGTGTTTAAGCCAAAAGTACGCGAAAAAAAAATAAACATGTTTAATATTTTGCATCCATCTAGCGTACCCCTTTGACTCCCTCAGCGTATAGTTACGTAGACCAGCGTAGTGCAGTGTACGCTCGGCGAAGTCGGTACGCAACCCTACGCAACTCTACGTATGGCCCTGTGTGAAAGGGCTTTAGTAAACAAAAGTTAGGTAGAGAAACATGCTTAAATAGACCGGTTTACTAACAAATTAAAAACTATGGATGTTTTTTTTCCTGGGGACCTAGTGACGAGGTATTCCATTAACCTGTTATGAATGAATGAACTACAATACTTGGAATCCAGTCTGCATACATTACATGTTGCTATGTGCATTATATACACAACACTAACATCATGCTGGACTTCACGCTAGATTTCAAGTGATTAATAGATTCCATTCAAGTCGACATGGTGTAGAAAGCTATCATGTCATGGGTATGCATAGATGTACATGTACATCGACACAGTATGGTTCAAATCGGCCTTTGGTTCATTAACCCTTAAAACAGATCACCATCTACATGTCCAGTGATAAATGAGGTCTATTTATCACAGTGTGAGATAGTATGTTAATAACTCCATGTCACTGATAGAGGATAGGAGTTGACGGTATATCAGTCATTCCCTTTATATTCCCTTTATCTTTGCCTCAGATTCTAAACAAAGTCCTGGATTTAGCTCATGCTGCAATCTTAATTCTAAACCTTTAGGTCAGTTAGGAATCCCGTGACTTTTACAAGCCGCTCGCCTGTCTGATTATCAAGATATTTATGATTGGAATTCGAAATTTCAAAAACCGTTTTTCCCAACGGTTTTATAACACTGGGGCAAATGAGTATGGTAAAATCGATCACTCAATGATTTTTTTACTTTTTTGAAGCACTTCTTGATCATTTTGAAGCGCAATAATGTTTTAAGGCTTCAATATTACACCATATCACAGACACTGATTATATAGGGCCATGCATATAAGATTTTGCATTGTTAAAGAATGCCTTTATAGGCTTCTGTGCGTTGCACTCTTCTAGTTAGAATAAAAGCCAAGTCGGCTTAAAATTGTAGACAATTACTGTCTGGATTTAAACAAACGTCATTTAATCGTCATTTATCATTGTAAACCAGCTAGATCGTCCCGCTAGCTAGATCGTTCCGCTCTGTAGAGGGAATAACACATTTATCATCTTAACTGGAGCGGGAATGGTTACA
This sequence comes from Strongylocentrotus droebachiensis, assembly GCA_035222895.1. Classification (NCBI taxonomy): domain Eukaryota; kingdom Metazoa; phylum Echinodermata; class Echinoidea; order Camarodonta; family Strongylocentrotidae; genus Strongylocentrotus; species Strongylocentrotus droebachiensis. The sequence goes on along the minus strand of JAVYIG010001010.1, from coordinate 319,966 downwards.
TTCATCATAATGACAGCAGGATATGGATGTTCAGGCATATCGGTCAAATGGTGGGGGAGGGAACATTATTTTAAGTAAGTTTAACTGTTTAAATAATCTATCACAAAAATGTATTCATGTGGATGATTAGGTCTATACAACCTACACCGGAGAGTTCAAACTGGCCTTTGCTTCATTAAACGTTAACACATTATGTATCTACATGTACATAGGATGTCCAGTGATAAATGGGATCTATTCATCACAGTGTAAGATAGTATGCAAATATCTTCATGCTACTGATAGTGGGTTGGAGTTGACGGTATATCAGTCATTCCCTTTAGTACAGATTTTAGTGCATTGAACTCTTCTAGTCAGAATAAAAACCGAAGACACTCGCACTACTGGTCTAACCTCACAACCATTCTGAGACGATGTAACTTATCCTCTTCTAAGAAAAGCATGAAATTCCTTGAAATTTAGATGTTTTAAAACCATATGACTATAAAGATCCTCGGTCACTAAGGTTCTGCATGTTGTTTTTATGCTCGTATCAAATGCTATTGCAAATTCTTTCTAAAATCGGGTCGTAGTCGGATCGCAGGGTTTTCAGTGGGCCTAAGAAGGAGAAGGAGAAGAAAAAGAACAACAAGAAAAAGAGCGAGAAGAAGCACAAGAAGAGCCACAACTAGGTATTGTGGCGTGCGCCTGTAATCCAGCTAACAATGGAAGTTACAAACTGATTCAGCCGAGGACGCAGGTTCGAAACTGAGTCACGTCTTTCGGATGGTGACGTTTTAAGGTCGGTCCCCAGACGTAAATAATCATATCTGATTGATACACGTCTTTAAAAACCCAATACCCACACACAAGAAGAAGAAGAAGGACCTAAATAACCAGATGGAAAATGTAAGTGCATTATCCTTGTCTAGATTTAAACAAACGCCATACTCATTTATCATTGTAAGTCAGCTAGATAAGTCGTTCTTATCGTTCCGCTCTGTAGGGGGAATAACACATTTATCATCTTAACTGGAGCGGGAATAGTCGCATTCATCATAAAAACCGCAGGACATGTATCTTATGGTATATTAGCCAAATGGTGGACAAGGGAAAATATTTTGCACCTGCTGTAACTGTTTTAGATAATCTAAAACAAAATGTCCTTAAAATGCTATTAATTGGTACTTTTAAAAGAATATTTCATCCTATTTGCCTGAGTAGTATACATTTTTTCGACTAAATAAAAAGGATCATTACAATACCACAGGGTATAGTAAACCACGTCTTGAAATGTGCCATGCCAAGAATGAAGTACCTCATAATTATGACAGGATACTTAAACACATCAGAAATAAAAGTTTATATTTTGATTCTCACAAGGTAATTCAACTGAAATGTTTATTCGTTGCCTTTCGTGCTCAACAATGCCTTCCTTATGAGCATTATTATCCGGTGTAAACATTATTAAAACAAAATGTTCAGAATCATTTCGTCTGGAAACAGTTTGCTACACTCATTGCATTACATGTTAGTTCCATCCATCCATAATCAAGTGATTGCTGTGTATCTCTCACTTTAGACTTGTCTTTCATCGTCTGCTATTAATGGATACGTCTGGGGTTTATTCGCATGGAAACATTTAGCGAGCACAATGACCGTGCCTGATAGCGTTCGAGGAACAGAAATCTAAATGTTATCTAAATGTTTCCACGCAGTTGGAAAGACTGTCGGGCCTTTTGTCCTCTTAGCTCAAGGTTGTCATGTTCGTAAATGTTCACAGTCAAAATAGTAATCATCATCTGAATGTTGTCCTGCAGTTTCAAAGACTCTGTCCCCTTCTTAACTTCGCATTACTATCACCGAGTACTCCATGGTTCACAATTTCGATGTAATCATTATAGATGTATCATTATATAATGTCGCCATGCAGTCTGAAAGACTAGCAATCCTCTATCCCCCCTTCTTAACTCAGACAAGGTTACCATGTCTCTTACGTTTCCCAGTTCCAATGACGATGGATGTTGCCTCAAAGTCAGAAAGACTGACAAGTCTTTGACATTTTCCTGAGGCTGAAGCTGTATTGATCATCGGTTATGCTGTTGCATATAACGAACTGTCTGCAAGTTCTTGTGATTGGTTAATTTAGATCAGAAAATAAGTATTTAGTAACTGTGAATTTAAGGCTTTTGTATCATATAAAAAAATAAAAAAAATCGACTAAGTTTTGCTTAAAATCTCGAGCAAATCACCCAGATATGGTTATACTATGGAAATGCACACACAATTTCGTATGTGACATCAAAACTTGATGCAAAGGTTTAAACGGATTCTAATCATTTTTGGAACCTGACGGCATTTTAAGAGTAGTGCTTTTCAAGGTTCATAGCTGTTCTATAATAGTTTTTTAACATGAGAATAAAACGAATGAAAAAGCTTCACTTTAAGTTCGCCCAAGGTCGCCATGTTCTCTATACGTTTCCAGTTTGTATCTGGTCAGTGTACTAAAAGAACGACCTTTAATCAAATGTCTCCTGATTTCAACGACGGAAACCATGATCGAACCGTTGTCTTGGCTGTTTTGAAAGGCACAAATCGTGTTGTCATTCTGACTTAGAGGGCGAACACTAGACTTGTCACATTTCATTTCTCAGATGGATACTCGCTCCCTCTTTCCTCAATGTTTTAGTTGATAGGACGATAATGTTCTTTTAGATTAAATGTTGCAAGCAAATTTCCTCCACCTCTGTGATTGAAACGTTTTGCGCCAGAAAGCTCAGCCTCTTAAGTACACAACTGTCAACATTGACAAAGATGGATTTTAAAATCTATTTAAACTATTTTAATCATAAATGTCCGCATAAGAATCTGACGATTTATTTAATTTGTATAATGTAATCGTTTATAACATGTACGACTCATGGATCTTACTTAAAGAAGAAATATCTCAATCACACCAACGAGACTAACACCAGACCGACAACGGACCGATCAAACAATGACATTAACAAAAAGTCGGTCGGTTTGGAGTCGGTGGAGTAGGTTTCCCGGTTTAACTAAGGTATTATGTCTAACGATTTACGGTCTATTTCAACACTCATATCAAGGGGGAGGGGATGCTCATTTATTTGGTCTGTTTCACGAGTGAACTGAGTAAATTAAAATTAAATAAGATTGTATTAATTCGATGAACCCTGTAGAGAACTCATCATTTTGTGTAAATAGGATGACCAAAATCATGACGTAAAAATGGACAAAAAAAAGAAGAAGCAGCAACGACAACAAAAATAACGACAACAAAAATAACAACAACAAAAACAATATTTGAAGGAAAAAAAGAAGACTCTTCCCGACAAAATGAGGTCACGGTAGAGAATAGAACCGGTCTACAACTGAAGAACGGATGACATAGCCACGTCCCTTTAACAGTTCAATATTACCATGTCTCGTATTGTTGGTACAACGCGAAGCCAGTGACAGGTATGTAAATCCAAACAACACCAGACTGAGAGGGATGATGCGCCTGAAAGATAACACCTGTCATTACCCTATGAAGACTAACACCTAGATAGACACAACGCACAATGGAGGATAGGGTAGGGGTGGCTGGTGCGTTCACCAAAACATTGAAATATATAAGCAGGACTGCACTGTAGAGAATATTGGATATAAATTAAAAAATTGGAGGGTAAACTTTCGCCTTTCGAATAATAATTTGTTACCAACTTGAACAATTTTTTGCTCGACCTAGATCACCCTTAACTTAAAATATGAGCGAAATCGCCCAAGTTTGGTCTGTTATTACCTAACTTAGATGTCTCCAGAGGCATATTATGTTACCGGCATGTCGGGGAGTTTTTATAGCCAACATTTTGTTTAAAGGTGAGTTCTGAGAAGGAACATATTTTCATGAGTTTCGCGCTGCTGTGATGACGTAGATCCAGGCAATTTTTGTCTGTGACAAGAAACGCGTCGTCAAAATTAAGGGAGTGCCTTCGGGACGTAATTCATCGAGCCTTTTATGAGCATCCTTGAAAGTACAAAATACTGCTCCCTGAAAATGGGTCTCCCCAAAAATAATCAGCATGGTTGTGTTACAATCGTTTTTTTTTCCCTGTTTTCTGCGGCATTGGGGGTGAATTAAATCAGGAACATTCGCGGGACATGCGCATGTTTCGAGAGTAAGAACATCCTCTCAGGTGTAAGGCTAGCGCGGGGGGGGGGGGTTGCTGTAAAGGTCTTTACATGATCTCTACCGCGTCTACTTTCAAATCCATTTTCTCTAACTTGTAATATCCTTTTTCTTTCGGGTGAATAGTGATTAGATTTCCTACGAGCAGAAGATGAATGCGTAAGTATTTTGACTTGTGACAAGGGAAATAAAACTAGTACAACTAGTACCCTCTGTCATCGAATGTCCGTTAATCGAAATGGTCATTACACCCTACCCAATTTGAAACGTGAAATTACTCTTATATTTAACGTAATTAGGTTTTGATGGTGCTATAGGGGTTTCTTTAGGTGTAAGGGTAATGAAATGACACTGAAAATGAGTAATTTTTTCATTTCAAATCTGTATGGAGGAAGATTCCGTGTTATCGTAGTGTGTTCACATCTTCTATAGATAGTCTTCTTACGAAGAAAACAAATCGATAGAAATACCCAACATCGAAAACGTGGTTGTTTGCTTTTCCCCACTAATAAAGATTAAGGAAAGGTGTTGCTCGATTGCATAAAATAAATCATTTGCAAATGGAAATGGTGTTTGTACGGTTTTTGAAATGCTAATTGCTTGATATACAATGTCAACGTTTTAAGGTTCCGATTTGTTTTCACCCCTCTACGTATTTGTTTAAGAGTCTGGGGGTCAGCGTCTAGAGGAAGATCTGTCTGATTTTCTTATCTCCCTTGGTCACCAATGATTCTTGTTATTTGCCGATGGCCACGATGACATTTCCCATTGGGTGTTTGAACACGAATTTGAAACACGGTCGCGGGTCTAACTGATCAAACAAAAAACATGACATGCCTTTAGATGCTATATTCACGAAGGATTTCTTCTTCTTCTTTTTCTTCTTCTTCTTCTTCTTTTTCTTCTTCTTCTTCTTCTTTTTCTTCTTCTTCTTCTTCTTTTTCTTCTTCTTCTTCTTCTTCTACTTCTTTTTTTTTCTTCTTCTTCTTCTTCTTCTTCTTCTTCTTCTTCTTCTTCTCCTTCTTCTTCTTCTTCTTCTCTTCCTCCTCCTCCTCCTCCTCCTCCTTCTTTTTCTTCTTCTTCTTCTTCTTCTTCTTCTTCTTCTTCTTCTTCTTCTTCTCTTCCTCCTCCTCCTCCTCCTCCTCCTTCTTTTTCTTCTTCTTCTTCTTCTTCTTCTTCTTCTTCTTCTTCTTCTTCTTCTTCTCCTTCTTCTTCTTCTTCTTCTTCTTCTTCTTCTTCTTCTTCTTCTTCTATTAATCTTCAAAGGGCTATTCAGCCTATCGCAAAGATCAGTAGAAAGGTGACCAGTTTTGTATGCAGGTACACTAAACACCGAATTAAAAGTGAGAGTCTGGCGGGTGTTACCTTCCTTATAATAGCCCTTTTATGATTGACTGTTTTGTGAATCTTTATATACACGCTTCCTTTTTCTGCCATGATAAAACAAACATAATATACCAATAATCCATATGTTGAAATATATTGTACAGGCTCTAAAATCTTGTTTGGACAACTAATTATTGTAGCGCCTTGAGTGACATATTTGTTAGAAAGTGCGCTGTAAAGTCTATATTATTGTTGCCATTATTGAACCAAAATAGCAGATAATTTTTTCAAAATTTCAAACACTTATGCTTGTGGATATCTTTTCAAATTGTCAGTATATTTTCCACCAGCTAACACTTTCACTATAGATCATCAATTATTATAAAAAGACTTCACAAATGAAGGCGTTGACTTTCTTTGTTTAATTATGACTGTCTGTGGATTGTAATATGCTATAAAATTTTAGTACCTATTGGTAAAATGTCAGTATTCAGTATCATACTGTCACTGTTAACCTTTCCAGGCTGAGAAAACTTTTTGCCATACTACATATATTTTAAAAAGTTATTTTGGTATGCAGTAAGAGATGGCTTAGGTATAGATCCTCATCTCTAATGACAATCCTGCAATATTAAAGATGCACAATGTAACTCATGAATCTAGGTCATAATGCTCACCAAAGAAGAATTTTAGTGCACTCTTAGAACTCTTTTTATAGGCCAGTCTCTGTATAGGTCTTCATACACCAAACACACATCTAGAAGCATTTTGGCTGAAACCTGACAACTGTCCGTTATCACTTATGTTTGCCAAGCAATTCAAAATGGGAGCATTGGAACGGCTAAATTTGTCACGTCAACTATGTGTGTACTCCGATCTTTGGTAGGATAGGAGCTTGCCAGGACAGTCAGGCGATGCCAGGGGGTCCACATCCACCCAATAGCGCATTCAAGCTGCAGTCATGCTTCAACGCTTCAACGCTTAAAACGGATTTAATTAAAGTCATTTAAATGTGTTACCCATTTTATACGTTTGGTAATTCAGGCCATTGTTTAGACAATATTGTTAGAGCTTGTTTTAATGACGTGAAATAGCTAGAAGTTCAACAATTATTCGACATTCTTAGTCGCTACGTAGGATGTAGACGGTATATGCAGCAACTCTTTTCACTTGTAAGAAAGTGCAGTGTCGTTTTTAAGAAACTTAATTATGCCTAAATGATATTACGCTATTCTCAATTCTGAATCTAATATTAAAATGCTCACCATAATCTATAAGCCAGAGATAATTTTGTTTTATCCCTTTCACATATTAGTATCTTCCGTTGCTACGTCACCTTTAGAAAAAATGGACAGAAATTGGGGGTATGCTGAGTTTGTGTTTACATAAGGGATCGATTCGTGGTAGTATAATGAACTTGGGAATGGTTTATACATCACGATCCACAAACACGATATGGGTAACAACTGTTACCAAGCTAAATAAACGTTTCCTCCAGTATTTGAAGGGGGCGTCAGGGAAAATCCGGACGATGCTATTCAATCTCCTCCCCCCCCCCCAAAAAAAAAAAAAAACCAACAACACATTAGTGAATATTAAAAAACTAAAACAAATAAGAGACAAAGGAAACCAAAGTTAAGAAATTGCGAGTGAAATCATGAAATCCATCCTGAAAACATCTGAAGAATTGATCTTTTCCTTTGTGTGTGTGTGTGTGTGTTAGGAGGGGGGGGGGGGGGTTCGTTATTATGGACGTCACAAAATGTGATGTTCAGGTAAGTTTTATTTCAATTGGGTGATGGAGTGGGAAGAGGGCACGGGATACATGTACCTCCTTTGAATAAATAAAGCCCGATGGACATGCGAAATGATTATAGAAATTAAATTAACAACTGCCATCTTAAGATAAAATGATTAATCTGACCAATCTAAGGTGATATCCCCTTGAATACTTGGTTATCATTTTTGCATCCAGTTCAATACAGAAGCTGTCTATTAATTTTTCTTCCAAATATGCCTTCTTAGCAACATTCCTCTTTCTATAGAAGAGCATTTTATACAGTTTGAAACAAATAGTGTATTCTTTGCTCAAATACAGATCTCCGATTTCTCCCTTGCCCCTCCTTTTCAAACAAGCCCTCGGTACGCCACTGCGTGGGCATCGTTTTGAGAGGTGGTTCTGTCAATCTCGTCAGCTTCAGGCCTGTTCTCATATCGCGCTCTTTTCTCTAAATTGAACACAATTTCCATGATTTTGTCACTGAAAGCACCCACAAAATAACGCACAACTTTGACCAGATCGAACTGTTTTTGCAAAGAGACAGCTTAGAACATTTGCAGTGCCGCAGTTTGGGCGTCATCGCGAAAAAAAATGCATTATTGTTCTTGTTAGGAATGCCCCTCGGAATATTGCGTCTCAGATTTGTGTTTTACTTCTATTTTTAAATGACCTGGTCTACGTCACAAGGGATATCTAAGAAACAAAACATGGCTCACCTTACAATGGGTAGGATGTCTTAGAATGTGATGGAGAGGAAGGGAGAGACCGAGACACAGAGAAATGGAGACAGAGAGAAAGAGAGAGAGAGAGAGAGGAGAGAGAGAAGGGAGAGAGAGGAAGAAAGAGAGAGAGCGGTATGGAGAGAGGGAAGGGAGAGGGGAAGAAAAAGAAAGAAAGAGAGAGAGAAAATGGGGAAGAGAGAGAGATAGATAGAGAGAGAAAGACAGAGAGAGAGAGACAGAGAGGGAGAGAGAGAGAGAGAGAGAGAGAGAGGAGGAGACAAAGAGAGACAGACAGAGTCCAGTGAGGTAGGAGGGACGGAGACAGAGAGGCGGATAAAATGTGTGGTAGATCTTTTCAAGGTGGGAGAGTGATTTATTATAATATAATTGAAATGATTTGTGTAGTTACTATATTAAAGAGTAAGAAAAGTATTTACTGTATCATCGCGTTTGTCTTGTACAAAGCAATATGTATATACCCCTTTTAACAACGCTACAACGATTTGGATCGTTCCAAAGTTTCACATTTATGTTTCTAAAACACGTAATTAAATGTTACGTTGCTTCTTTAAAAAAAAAATCTTTCATTACATCTGAGTAAAAAAAATAAAACGAAGTCTTCCTAGCTAGAAAGATTCACAAGGGCACGTATTGTCTTTCGTTTGATTCTTCTATTACCATTCTGAGTGACTCAATCGAGGATGAAGTATAAGGCCGAATAGATTCATTACACCAATCCATGGGATTCTCTTTCTATTCAGGTCATTGTGTTTCAATGTTCCTATATAGGCATCATTACGAAGCGACTCAGGAACATTTATGTCTTTTTGAATTAATGTGTCTTGTGTTCCACTTTTACCCATCAGTGCCCACTTTATTTCGTTATTTCTATGGAGCACTAATTTATTGGTGATGCCAAATTGATATTCGCTTTGGCAGTAAGTACCGTTACTGGTCTTTGCTCCTGAATTCTTTGACTCTTCCGCTTGATATACTTTGAAAACATTCCCCACATAAGCTATTCGGGTGCTTCATGTTATCCATATCTTACATGAGCTTTATTTCATCTCATCTCTGCGCCCTTATTCTCTCCTCTCCATCAGCCGTCTTCGATTTTTACAGTAATTGCCATCTTGCGATATTCGATCAAAGACTGTTAGCAATATATTGGTCCACCTGCCTCGCTTTAAAATGAGCTTGGCTATGTTTCTTATCATTGTCATCACAGTGATGTTAGCACGCCAGGTTCGGTATACCGTGAACATCTAACGACAGCATGTACATCCCCCAGCAGGAGACTGCTAATGGCATCAGTCATGTCGAACCCCATGAAAGAATATCAAACTGTTCTGCTAAACGATTCTTACCGAGTTAAACAAACATACAACGGTTAGTTCAAGATGGCGCATGTGCTAATTAGTCTAGCACTGCATGAAGACCACCATACTAATTATAAAACAGCAGTTAGGAAAGGCGTTCAATCGTAAGGGAGAAGCCGAGAAGGCATAACTTTTCGATACAATCACCTTGATCATGTTGATGAATGTAGAAGCGACTTTCACTTGTTAAATGATAACCAAATGTTACAGCTATACTAGCGATAAATGGACATGTTCTTTGTCATAATTACCCTCATTAATACATGTAGCAGATTCAGCTAACGAAGAAAATCAGCACATTTCATCATGTTGAATACAATAAATCATATCTTTAGAAGACCATGTGCTAATTAGTCTAGGACTGAGTCAATTAATTGTTGATAATTTAAAATACTAGTATTTATAAAAACAGACCTTCGTATTTGCAACAGCTTTGCAGCTAACAACTTTAGAAATCAAACATCACATTTTAGATGACCCCAAATTATTACTGTTTAATCTACTCGTGTCTGTCCTTATATTGACCTGCAAATTGATCACTTCATATTTTGAAGATATTAAAACAATGAAAACCACAACAAGAGTACCAACAACAAGGCTAATGACTTCTTTCATCATAGGCCCCATTAGAAAATATGTTCTGCTAAATTTTTCTTGCTGTGTTAAACATTTTGAATAAATCTTACCCGTAGACAGCAAATGTGTTTTATAACACGTCTAGTTTTGCATGAAGTGGTCTCGGGTGATTTTTAAATTGATGTAAAGATGTAATACACCAGTGGAGAGGCATCATGTATTAATGTTATAGATGCATCATTTTGTAATCCTGAATTCAGCTCATCCTGTTTTGCAAGAACAATTCCCGTAATATAATTTATGTGAGAAGATTTGTTTTCAATATTAAGGAAATAGTCAAGACAGTATTCGACCGTGGCGACAAGGCAACAACTCATATTTTGCACGATCAAAACAACTGTCGTAACGATTATCTCGTTACCAAATGATGTACAATTAGGAATCTGCTTATCATATCCTAGCGATTTGGTGGGAAATGATTAGCAAGAAGGATGTAGAAATGAGCAAATTTCTTCAATGTCCATTTTTTATATCAAATAATTCGAAGAATACACCAACGCATTTGGAATTCCAATACTTCCCTTCTACGAAAAACCAACTTTTGATTCGTCTTGATTCTTATGTTGGTAGTGGTTCATCACTTTATTGATACTTTAGCAATAAAGAAACAGAGACATTACAAATACCTAGAAATGAAAGGGTCGGGAAAAGGGGAACATATAATGAGGAAGTCCCGGGACTTGAAATACTTTTAAAAATCAGCATGGTAGTTATACAAATTAGGTTAACCACGTAATGTGATGAATGTCATAAAATATTGAGAAATAATGAAATATAGTAAGTATTAATTTCTTCAATCAATAAGCGGGGTAATCCAGATAAATCGGAATTCATAGCATAAACCTGTAGACGTAGTATTTAGACCACCCCACCAACCATATAGGAAATTAAGTTACAGGAACCATAAACAATTTACAAAAAGAAGAAGATTGAATTAAAATTTCCGAAATAATAATTTAGATGATAAAATTTACCTTTTCCCTTCAGCATCGTCAGTACTGAATACTCCGAATTGATAGGATAATGCAGTTTACAACATCATACTTTATATTCATCAGTGTGTGAACAAATCTAGACAGTAACTAAGGGGTTTAACAGATGCGCGATCACCTGCTTGTGATGCAATCATGACATTATGACGTCATGAGAAACTGAAGCGTACGCGTATGTTGATTTAAATAATAGGTTAAAATTGAAATTACAATTGAATACGTATGAGTAATTTTTTCTCTATGGAAAGGAATCGACCAAAAAGCAAAATTCTAATTATCGTAAAAGGAAAACTTTTCAGAAAAAAAATACATACAAAAGACACAAAAAAGAAAAAAAAAAAGAAAAGAAAAAGTTTTGACAAGAAAATTAAACAAGAATATACGTTTTGCTATGATGAGGATCATATTCTTCCAAACTGATATAAACAAAAGTATGTGAAAGCTCCCAAATAATCTTCCATCTTAAATTTGAAGCATTTTGAAAACGGAATATTACAAATAAATGTTTAATTCTTAATCTTTCATTTTAGGAGACGAAAGTCTGGAGGACGGTTACAACCAGGACACCAAGATGAGCTTTGTTGTGAATGCCATCTACACAGTGGCCTATGGATTGCATAACCTTCAGCAGCGGATATGCGGGGTAGGAACGGTTGGTCTTTGTCCAGAGATGCAACCCATAGATGGTCGGGAGCTACTCGAAGCTCTCTTCAATGTTTCCTACTTTAGCATGTCTGGCGATCATATCAAGTTTGACCAAAATGGAGACCCACCAGGAAAGTAAGCAACACCATTTTATTTTTAATTGGATAATAACAATATACTAATAATGATAATTATGATATACATTCATACCGCGCATATCCAAGGTTCTCAATGCGCTCCTATATTACCCCAGCTAGGCTACCGTTTTCGGTGGTCACAGCATTTAAGAATGTTCGTCCTAGAGGTACCCGTGTGGAGGGTGAAGAGTGGCAAATGTAGATTAATGTCTTGCCAAAGGAGATTTTAGAGACGCGGTGGGACTCGAACCGCGAACCATGTGATCGACAGTCCTACGATGTATCCACTAGACCACGACAATAATAGAAAGTATCCCTGTACGTATATATATATATATATATATGACGTTTACTCCTTTCGGGAGCACTTCGTTTTAGAGTGTTAATTTTAATTTTAAAAGTGTAATTCATTCTCAAAAGAGTTATTCAAACCACTATTGGGATACAGTCCATTGTAATCTGAAGTGGTTTAAACTCCAAAAAAAGAAGTGATCTCTATGATATATAACTCCTAACTGATTGACATTCCACCTATGTACATTCATTATGGCCAAAATAGGATTCACCACTTGGAATATTTTTTAAAACAGTTTTTAAATTCAATCTTGTAAAATCAACCAATAATTTGTATGTTATTACGAATGTGTATTTATTAAAAACCGTTCACAAGATAGGAGAACTATTTCATCTCAATTTGTATTGCAAAAAATATTTTCTTCTACAAAATGCTCATTTAGTTGTATGCGTTTGTTTGCGCTGGAAGGGTCATTTTACGTCTACAAAAGAATTCTCAAATGGTAGGCCTTTCAAAGGCAACGCTTACATGATAGGCATAGATGATTCAATTACCCCGAGTACAAATTGATCACCATTGTAGTTCAATGACCGATGTCATTAGGCCCACGTGCTCATTAAATCCGTGTCACCGTTATTATAAGAAATTGGTTCAATTAACACGTCATAAATTGCATGAGAGTAACTACATGATCTCCATAATATGAAATATAATCAAAATGCAATCAAGCTGACTAAGCTTGATATCTGTTAAAGTACACATGTTATCCAGGGGTTATTGTACCCAGTGTTAAAATTACAGTGACCCTGAAGTGTCGAAAGTCGTGTTGAAACTTAGCCGGACAATGTTAGGGCTGTATTGATTAAAATCGATATGAAGAATGACGTCTTAAATTGTTGTTACACGGAGAAAGTAGAGAGGCGCACTGATCAGGCGCTGAGGAACGGTTTCAGATTAATGGTGCCTAAAGTTGGCAACGTCGTTGTGTTCCTGGGCGTCAGTCCTTAAAAACAAAGGTCTATCCTCATCCCTTTGAACTCCCTCTGTTCATCGAGTCCCATCACCTTATTTATGAACCATGTTGACATGGCATGACAAATCTTCAAACATTACTTTTTTGTATCCATGCAGGTACGACATCTACAACTTCCAGCGATCATCTGACGGCAGATCCTTTGATTACGTCACAGTAGGAGCTTGGGAGGATGGTCTGCTGTCAATGAATGATTCTATTATGATGTGGAATAATGGATCAGACTTCATCACTAGGTCCTTCTGCAGTGAACCCTGCCCGCCTCATCATGCTAAGGTAAGAAAATACAGTGAAACCTGTCTATAAAGACCACCCAAGGTAGACAAGAAAAGTGGTCTTTATTGGCAGTTGGTCTTTATGTACAGGTTCCTTTAGTACAAATTGTTTCAATGAGAAACCATTGGGAAACAACAAACGTGGTCTTTGCAGACAGGTGGTCACTATTAAAGCAGGTTTGACTATGATTTTCTTTGAGAGTTGACCAAGATGTGACCCAAGGCCATTTTGCATTGAATCTTGTGTTTGTACCAGTGCCGTGGCTAAGCGTGTATTTAGTTTTAGCTAGATATTGATGAGGCATAAGGACAGAGCGCCGGTTTATGCCAGGGAGCAGGGCCACCGAGTAAAGGTTGGGGTATGAGGAGGAACTCATCCTGTGTTTACGTTGCCTCCCCCTCTATTCATATCTTTCTCCCACTTTCTCCCATTTCATTGTATCCTTTTACCCACACCACCATTCAAGATTAAAGATAAGATTTGAAAGTCGAGTTTTATTGTCCAAATATGAAAAAGAGACTGACTTGCAATGATGTTTCATGCGATTTAAATGTAAAAAATAATGGATCGCCTGCGTATGATTATGTACAAAACTGAAGATCCAGTGAAACTATTCATAGCTATGACATTTAACCGGATTTCACAAACTGCAGTCAGGTGTACCTCATTTTAACCTCCTTTTTTATTTTGTTTACTGTGATTGGGTATTCAGAAGATGTAATTATAGCAGAGACAAGCAATCTTTGGCCCAAAGCATTTTCTCAGGAACTTCCCCTGGGGTAATATTAAGTGTAAAAATAGAAAATATCCAAACGTGAATGTGGCCTTCAATGTCTAATAAAGGGCATAACAACCTCTAAGCAACCAAAGAAGTCTGCAAGTCGATACTCTTTGACTGTTTCTTGTCTTCAATTCTTCATCCTGTCATGATATTATGTTGTACAACGCGCATGCGCGCGAGACTGTAAAAGATGGACTCGAGAGTTGAAACCGGCGGCCTGAGAATGTTCCATAATAAACCTTGAACCAATACTTTACACGGTCATGTGTTCATATATTCATTACTGGATTGGTGACATTATCCATTACATTACATGGTGGCAGCCAGCGGTAGTTGGACTCACGTTATGGAAGTGAAATTTTGAGGATCAAACGGACTGTTTTATTGAGCGTTTGGCGCCGGAGGTATGAACTGACTACATGTGTGCGCAGTCGATATGGATGTGCACGATATGCCCGCCGAGGACACTGTCAGTGTTTGAATGTGATTGGTTGGTCGTCGCTCTGAGTTCGAGGTCGGTCTGTATTTGGCTTCTGATGGAAGCAAGCGCCGAAGCGGGGCCCGGACTGTGATCTGTTTATTAGGACATGGGCTAGTGTAATCTGGATCTGTTGCTGGATCGTCCGCTGTTTCGACTACGGAGTACGGGTTCCAGAGCAACACGCAGGTTTTGGACCAGAACTAAAACGCAGGAGCAATGCAGCTAGCCGATGATAGACCACGGGATTGCTAAAATTGTGAGCCGAGGTGAGACACTAAAATTGTGTAATTGGTTCGGGATCTAGATTAGATCTGGACTTAGCTTCGATCCAAATTGGACCCGTTAGTACTAAAGGTTGACTGGTGATCTAGCATAGATCTAGACCTAGTAATTATTGGACGCTGTGCTGTGCTTAGATCAGCCTTCGTAATTTGTGCTGAGTCGAGCAGTTTTGTGTGAAACTGGACTAGATCTGGACCTAGTCCTGATTGGATGCAGTGTTGGACCTGATATGGACTAGAGTCTACAACACCTTGAATAAGCCTAAGTTACGTTCTATCTCTAGATCTACGTGATTGCTGAATGGGCTTGATTATGCTGCGGTACTGGATAGTCCGAGACTAGGACTGGAGCTACGCAATTTGTCTTGGACCTGTGAAGTTGGACCAACTTCAATCAAGTTCCGTCCCGTCTCCTTAGCGTCGGCGAGGACGTGATCGAGTGCTTGATGGACATTAATCATTAGCAGTTGTGACTATTCATCCGGTGAAGCAAAGCCAAAGAACTGTGACTGCTACTGGATGGTTCCTTGAACATTTTTGGACTAATTTAGAAAGTTCTGGCATTGGACTCAGTTGTTAAGTCGCCAGGCATAAGACATTGACATTTACATCAAGTACTGTGCATGTGTAAATTGGGATTTTTGCACATTATTTGAAGCTGAGAATTGTGTGTTGATACATTTGATAAATTAAAATTATTAAACTGTATTGTTTACATTGAGGCTTTGCACATTTTGAAGCTGAGGTTTATGTAGGTATTGGTACCAGCCCATGCTACATTTCGTAACTGTTTGATGCTAATTTAAATTTTACTACGGGTAAAATTGATCTGGTACTGATTTTCTGTGTACAGAGTACTCCTAATGAATACATTATAACAGGTATTATGTGATCTACTGAGGAGAAGATACGCCGTACATTTGCATGAATGAATCATTATTGTATCATTTTCAGAGTATGATGAATGCAATATTTCCATGTTTTATTTGATGTTATCCATGCATGTGACAATAACAGTACATTGAATTTAGCAGGTTGATATTTAACCTTTATTTGCCTTTATAGCAGCTTGAGTCGGTGATTTACGGAATTCACCATGGCTACACCTATTCCTACACCAGTTTTTGACTGGAATAGTCCTGATAGGGCTCAAGCATTTAGGGAGTTCAAGCAGCTCTCAAACATGTGGTTTCGGGTGAAGAACATTCCAGTGAAGGAACAATATAACTACATAGTTATGTGGTCTGGCAGAGAAGGTTTGCGTATGTTCAACACGTGGGACTTGAGTGAAGACCAGTGTGCTGACCCAAACAATATTTGGACGCATTTTGCCGGCCAAGTCCAGCCAACAGAAAACTTCCGCATTCATCGCTTGGAATTTCAGAGATTCAGGCAGGACAATTCTGAATCTATTGAGGATTTTGTGCTGCGATGTAAGTCTAAGGCATCGAAATGCATGTTTCCTGCCAAGAAACAAGGATCTGATCAGCCAATTGGGATGATGGATGAGCGCATTATTGAAGTTCTGATATCAGGAGTCAAGTACCCGGAAGTGCAGAAGCTGTTGTTGGCAAAAGATAGTAAACTGAACTTGGAGGAGGCGATAGACATCGCAAGGGCGCACGAAGCAAGTACAGCTCATATGCACCAACTCCAGACCATGGACAAGGCTGACATTCATGTTTTCCAGAAGGCCAAGAGGTGCAGATTTTGTGCTACTCAGCATCAACCCAAGGCATGTCCAGCATACAAATCGACTTGTAATGCATGTGGGAAAAGGGGCCACTGGAGGAAATGCTGCCCGAATCGCTCTCAAGAGGGTAAGACTGGTGGATATAATAAGAACTTTAAGAAGCAGAATTCTGGCCCGCAGTCTCAGAAGTACTCCCAGAGAGGCAGAGAGGAGAAGCGGGACATGCACCCCCTTGACTTCAAAGATGATGAGACTCAAGAAATTGAAGATACCTTTGATAGTTTATCTTTGGGGACTATCACAGTGAACCTTCATGTAGACAGTATCCCTGAAGTGGACAACAGGGATGAAGTGATTGCTACCCTGCAAGTCTCTTTTGAAGACAGACCTGGAAACCACACACTTAAGGTGAAGGTCGACACAGGTGCACAAGGGAATATCCTTCCTGTGAGGATCTTCAAGAAGGTGTACCCTAAGCAGGTGGATGAAGGAGGACACCCTCTTAGATCTTCACTAATGCAGAGGAGGACAACTCTGGTTTGCCCCAATAAAACTCAAATACCGCATTATGGGTGTGTTAGCTTTCTATGCAGATACGGAGAAGGAGATTGGGCGAGGGCAACATTTTATGTTGTGGATACAGATGGCCCAGCCATACTTGGACTGCCTAGTTCTCGGAAATTGAAGCTGGTGACACTCCATTGTGCAATGTCAGAGATCGGAAGTAAGCCTATCAAGGACAAGGAAGACCTCCGTTCAAGATTCCCTGACCGTTTCAGAGGCATTGGGAGATTCCCTGGAACATTTCATTTGACTCTACGTGAGGATGCTGAACCTGTAGTGCATCCACCAAGGAGGCTGCCCATTCACTTGAAGGATGAATTGGAGCAAGAACTGCGCCGCATGGAGGACATTGGTGTCATCAGCAAGGTGACTGAACCCACTGATTGGGTGTCTTCGCTAGCCGTAAGTCGCAAGTCAAATGGCAAGCTCCGGATTTGTCTTGATCCAAAGGACCTTAATAGGGCAACAAAGCGTACCCACCATAAGACGCCTACTCTTGAGGAAATAACTCACAAGATGAGCGGAGCTAAAGTCTTCATTAAACTGGATGCTCGTCATGGGTATTGGAGCGTTGTGCTGGATGAAGAGTCGAGCTTCATGACAACGTTCAATTCTCCACTTGGACGCTTTCGCTATTTGAGACTGCCTTTTGGTTTGAATGTGTCCCAAGATATCTTCCAGGAGAAGATGGACACGATACTAGAGCAATGTCCGGGAACTATAGGCATAGCTGACGACGTTGTTGTGTTTGGTCAAGATCAGCTGGAGCATGACAAGAATCTTATCAATCTGATGGAAGTCTCACAGGAATATGGGCTGGTATTCAACCCGGACAAGTGCGAGATCAACATTCCATCAGTCAAGTTCTTTGGATGCTACTATGATGCTGCAGGTGTGCACCCTGACCCTGATAAGGTGGCAAGCATCAAGAGCATACCGCCCCCAGAGAATGTGAAGGATCTTCAGAGGTTCCTGGGGATGGTCCAGTATCTCTCACCATTTGTTGCACACATGGCAGATCACACAGATGCATTGCGTGGGTTGCTACGCAAAGACAGTGAGTGGCAGTGGACTGCCACACATCAACGAGCCTTCGAAGCACTGAAAGAGAGGATCTCAGAATCTACAACTCTGACGTACTTCGACCCGAGGAAACCAACAGTCATACAGGTTGACGCCTCCCAGAAGGGAGTAGGAGCCGCACTCTTGCAGGACAACAAGCCTGTTGCTTTTGCCAGTAAAGCACTTACCCCTACAGAGCAGAGATATGCCAACATAGAAAGGGAGCTTTTGGCAGTAGTTTTTGGGTGTACCCGGTTCCACACCTATGTCTTTGGCTCGAGTTTCACCATCCAGTCAGATCATAAGCCGCTTGAGAATATTCAACATAAGAATCTGGCGGATACTCCACCGAGACTCCAGAGGATGATGTTGCGGCTACAGCCATATAATTTCAAGGTTGTGTACCGTCCTGGAAAGGAAATGCTGTTAGCAGATGCCCTATCTCGTCTCAATCCGAGCGAGGAGCCAACCTTGGACTTTGAGATGACTATTCATGCAGTTCACTACTCGGATGAGAAGCTGGAAGAAATTCGCAAGTTGACAGAAGCGGATGAAACCCTCAGGAAGCTAGTGAGCGTTGTTACAGATGGATGGCCAGAAGATCCGAAGGACCTGCATAAAGACATCCGAACGTTCTGGTCCTGTCGTGACAAGCTTTCCGTAGAAGATGGTATCCTAATGAAGGGGGATTGTGTGTTTATCCCTGGTCCACTTCGACAGGATGTACTCCAGATGATTCACACAGGCCACTTAGGCATCGTCAAGTCTCAGCAGAGAGCCAAGTCTTCTGTGTATTGGCCAGGAATTAGCAAGGATGTCGAAGATATGACACGCAGTTGTATGACATGCCAAGCTCATCAGAGACAACAGATGTCTGAACCTCTCATCACTCATGATGTACCAGAGGGACCATGGCAGGTGGTTGGCACAGATCTATTTTTCTTCAACAACAAGGAATACTTGATCATCACCGACTACTTCTCTAAGTGTCCATTTGTGAAGCAAGTGTCTGGCAGATGCACTAGCGATGCAATAATCCAGTTGACGAAGTTAGTATTCAGTGAACATGGCATCCCGACCAAAGTTATCAGTGATAACGGGCCGCAGTTTGCAAGTGAGGAATACCACAACTTCAGCCAGACTTGGGGATTCAAGCATGTGACTTCAAGTCCGCACTACCCAAGGAGTAATGGTCTGGTTGAAAGATCGATACAGACTGTGAAGGCGGTCATGCAGAAGTGTTTGGAGAGACGAGAGGACATACTCATGGGTCTGTTATGTCTTAGAACCACCCCTATCAGTGGCGATATCCCTTCACCCACTGAGATATTGTATGGTCGGAAGGTTAGAAGCAATCTCCCATCAACAAGTGGCCGTACTGATCCAACGAGAGACGATGTTCGTCGACTGCTCATCAAACGGCAAGAGAAACAAAAAGAGCAACATGACAAGCATGGAGTAAAGACTCTTCCTGATCTTCATGTTGGTCAGAGAGCCATGATGAGAGAAGTAGGAACTGGTAGACCTACTTGGATACCAGTCACAGTGACAGGAGTGTCCAGTGAACCCCGTTCCTATATTGTGCATACGCCCAATGGAAGAAGTCTCCGAAGGAACAGGAGTCACCTCAGGAATTTTCCAGCAACACAAAGGAATTCCAATCTAACTGATGAGAAAGGCACAAACAGGAATGACGACCAACAACAAAGCTCGCGTAGCCTTGGAAATCACCAAGATACTACTCAACCACGTACCTACCAAACTAGAAGTGGTCGTCCTGTTAAGCCCCCAAAACGTTATATTGAAGAGCATTGAGTATTCTCACTTTTTAGAAGTGAGAAAGGGATTAGTTATTAGTTTGTTTTGTTTTTGTGTTTATAATAGACATTTTGTAGAATGGATATTAAACAATAGCGATAGAATATAAGGATTCAATTTTGTGAACAGATATATTCACATATATATATAGTAACCTAGCACTTCTTTTCAATAATACAATCCTAAGACATGTTTCAATATGTTAGTGGAGTTTAAACATAACAAATTCAGTAGTGCATACATCATGTACATTTATACCGTTTCATACAGCCATCTCTCAAATGTTCAGTTGTCACGCTATAACATGTGTATTGACTTGACAAATGCCGCTATAATATAAATGCTCTTGTTCTTTATTGATTTATGCTGTGCATGTCAAAGTTATATGCCAAAATATTGAGTTTACTGAGTTTGCAAGTTTATACATTTGCGATGGTTTTGTATTTTCGCTGTTCAAGTTGTTAAAGGATTCTTTGATATTAGTATTGGATTATTGTTGATCATAAAGTTCCAGACGAATAATTAGTTAGTTACAATGACAAGTTGGAAAGAAATAACTATCTTCAAACTGGTTGTGTTAGGATAAAATGCTTTTCTAGTTTACAACAATTAAAGTTGACAAGATCTTCCAAGTTATCTTAGACATGAAGTGCTATTATCTAATTGATATTGTACCCTCTGATGCAAATTACAGTTACTCATTCACGTTAGATATTTTGATGTATGTTAACTACACCACAGTGAAAAATATTGGATATTCATTTGATAGATGCTTTTTGTTTAAAGAGGGGGGATGTCATGATATTATGTTGTACAACGCGCATGCGCGCGAGACTGTAAAAGATGGACTCGAGAGTTGAAACCGGCGGCCTGAGAATGTTCCATAATAAACCTTGAACCAATACTTTACACGGTCATGTGTTCATATATTCATTACTGGATTGGTGACATTATCCATTACATTACACATCCCACACAAAAACGATGATTGTAATGATGCCTTCGTGGATATAGGACTGTAATAACAAGCAATTATACATTTGATAAGAAAACAAATGTTGACCATAATCATCTTACTCCGTTAGCGTGATGATATTATGGATGCGATAACTAGTTTAATCGAGCAAACATTGCTCCACCCCTCCCCTTAAGAAAAGGACAATTATTCACCTCAGCGGCATATCCATCATAGGTTAAACCGCCCCTCCTCATTTGGACGCCCACGAATACAAATAGCACTGAGCTACCAGTGTTTATTTTGTATTGTATTGTATTTTATTGTATTTATTCAGACATTCAGAAAAAACTAAATACATGTCTAGGGATGCAGCAAAAGGTGTGAAAAACCCGCACAGGGCTGCTTCCCCGATAAAAATGATTACAGTTATCAAATATAACAAGATACCTCATCATTTAAAAAAAAAAGCGAGATAAAAAAGAAAGAAAAACATAGGTAAAATACTTTAGTAGGTAAATAAGAATAAAAGTACACACTAAAATTCTCTAGCATGTAAACTTTTAAATTGGTGACAGCA
Organism: Strongylocentrotus droebachiensis; assembly: GCA_035222895.1. Lineage (NCBI taxonomy): Eukaryota > Metazoa > Echinodermata > Echinoidea > Camarodonta > Strongylocentrotidae > Strongylocentrotus > Strongylocentrotus droebachiensis. The sequence goes on along the minus strand of JAVYIG010001010.1, from coordinate 298,359 downwards.
AATAAATTTAACACACAAATTCTCGGCAGGTCTGCCCATAGATTTCTGGATACGCCAATTGGACCTCATGGCCTGACACACTGATACAAGATGAAAGCTGAGTACAGCGGGTCACAATGTACGAGAAGGCTTTGATTTCGTTCATAAGCTGACATTTTCCTCAATAAGCTGACATTTTCTTCAATAAGCTGACATTTTCTTTAATCCAGTTCTAATATGAGAATGAGATTAACTTCCAAAGTACCGCTAATCTTCGCCCTGGGTATACCTCACCCTCGGCCGCTCTTTAATGAATCGTGTATAAGCTCTCTCTCCCTATCTCTATATTTAGGTCTACTTTCAGTCACTATCCGAGAGAACATTCGAGTAATAATAGCTCTCTTTCATATCTCGCCCATGAACGTGGCCTTAACTATACAAAATGAAATTACATAATGTTAATTCAAAGGTATACTTATTTAAAGTCATTGATTAGTGATGGCAAATTTGCGTCGTGTTTCTGAGTTACAACACTGCGGTCACTACCCTGACTTCGAACATGGTGCTCCGGAGATTATTTAATCAAAAGAGAGTAGTGTGAGGAGAAGACAAGCAAATAACAGATAATCTCCAGTTTCATCTTTTCCTTCCTTTTTCGCATTTTAATATTTATTGCCCATATATGATTTTGTTTTAAACATGCAGTTCGTCAGACGCGTCTTATCCATCTCGATCAGTATTTGGAAGCCTACCGCTCTCTTTCTCATCTTCTTTCTCTCCCTTCTTCTCATTTTGATGCACCACTCTCTCTTTTACCACCACTCCCTATCTCTATACCTTGCCTCCCCTCTGCCCTCTCCTTCTCTCAACCTCTCTTTCTCTCTATCTCGCTCTCTCCCTCCCTCTCTCTCTCTCTCTCTCTCTCTCTCTCTCGCTAGTTTAATTAACCATCTCCCTTTTCTACTCTGTCCCATCTCTCTGTCCCATCCTTTCTCTGCATAAGAACATGTGTATTTTTCAATCCCACTAATCTTTACATGTACATGCACAATGAAGAGCCACCTAACCTCGATGATCATTATATAGGGCGCGTTTATCAAGGCTTGCCACTAGATATGTACATATCGTACCCACTATCGAACCCCACTATACGATCGTGATTTGCGGGATGTCGCGTTTATCGACTCTTCACGATTCACAATAAAGGCCTTGTGTCTGCCCAACTGTTTTGACCCGGGAAGCAGGCAGTTTCTCGAAGGTCAACTTCACACACATGCTTGTACACAACACCTGGGTGGTCCTGTTTGTATGTGAGGTTCAAAACAGCTTTGCGTTTATCGATCTCTCAGAAACGTGATTCTGGCTGTTTGTCATATTCAAAACACACCTTTTAGCGTCTTTAGATATGCCCATATCTAAAGCCCTTTAAAAAAGACTTTGCGTTTATCAACTTCTAAATTTGCCTGAAAGACGTTTGAGAAACCTGATTCTAGCCAAAAATTTGGTTGATAAACGCAACCTCAGATATATGTTCACTTTGTTTACGTGTTCATCTGAAAATGTACCTCTGAACTACTTTTAGGTTCTCATCAGCAAACAAGGCATTGTTTCGTTTGAATTATTCATGACTTCTGCACCGTAAGGGCTAAATAACGTGATGTCTTTGTAAAGTTTGACCTGCAAGTTATTACCCCTTTCCATGTTTGTTACATGAAGCTCAAGTGTATGTTGACAGACTTGGAGTTCATTGGCTTACCATAGGCCCAGTCATTGAGGGGGGGGGGGGCACCTGTCTTACTAGTCTAGTGGATGGATTTTGATATTAGATAAAGAAGTCCTCTGATTGAGAGAAGATGGGCTGGGGGCCATCTTGGTTGTACATTCACTTTCCACCTTCCGTTTTCATTGTTATGCCGTGACAATACCTCGTTTATTCTAAAATGAATTTAATGCTAATCTGTTTTTATTTTGCTAGTTACTTCACGAGTCTCATGTAAAATATCAGAAACAATCACTTACATTCTTAATGTTTGATTCATGTCCCTATATAATAGAATTATAATAAAATGAAAACACAAACATTTCTTGATGGCTCAAAATGTCATTGAAAATGTACGCACACTTCCTTTACATTTTGTGAATGTGATATCAACATTAAAGGGAGTTTACAGATACAATCTGCGCATGGGCATATAAAGGTCATTTGTACCAAAATGGTAAAACCCACTGGATATGCGCTCATGAAAGTTATGTAACATTATTCATTTATGCACCAACGGTACATTCTATGATCATAGGTAGAAGTATTCTTTTCAAGAGGTCAAACAAAAGGTATTCATGAAGCACATCTAGGACTTTGGCAGTTATTATTCTAAGATGCTCAAAGTGGAACTTCTCCATGTGTAAAATATCTGTGGATATTTGGGGTCATTTGTACCATGTGCTATCTGTAAACTCCCTTATATGCCCGCTTCAACTGATCACGTGATTTCATTCAGTGTGAATGTTCGTAGATGGCGCCGTTGGAAAGGGCAATGATCTTGTTAAGGAGAGGTTGCACAGGGCATTAATGCCGTTTGACTGCCGTTATTAATTTGAGTCTACAATATTCCTTGCGCTTGAGGGGAAAAACTATAAAACCGTGGAAGGATTCCATTCTTTCGTTTAGTTTTGCAAATGCTTTCTCCACCAATGGGTTATAATACATGCCGTTGCTATGATACTGTCTATTGATATATTATTGAGAATATTTGATGTGTATCCGGTAATGAAAGGTTTGCTTTTGTTTACTGTATACTTGTTATATATTTTGAAGTAATTCAGAAAAAAGGAAATTTAAATGTTTACGTTCCCAATTTTTTTAATCACTTTCAGAGGAAATGTAAATAAATATGTAATTAAGAGTATAACCAAAGAAACAAACAAGTCATAAAGAAATGTGTGCATACTTGCATACTTGCAAAGGACAGAGTATAGCCTGGAGCGGGTTTGTCCATGGGGTCACCAGGAATCGAGGACGACTCGATGGCACCTAACATCAACATAAATACATGACAAGACACCTACAATTTTGTACCAAAATGAAGCAGGGTAGAAGCAAAGGTCAATGTTTAATGAATTCAAATGAAAAGTAATAAAAGTCGACCAAAAAAGAAAAGGCGTTGCTTCCTGACAGATTTACTGAAATAACTTTTTAATCCCAAAACTAAATTGACTATAATTTATTGTTGTTGGCTTAAAGGTACTATGTCCCATTTGCAGGCCAAAAAAAAGAAAAAGTTAAATTCCAACTGCATTTGAAAGATTATACTAATTTAGAACTTCCCTAAAAAGGTGGGGCTTGAAAATGTCTTCAAGTGGGAAAATAACGACTATCAGTTGTCAAATTGACTTTAGGGCTATAGAGCCCAAAAGTAATAGTCTTGATTTTCAGACAATAATTATTGTACCGAATGGTAATACGTTTTATGCTGCGCAAAGATTCAATCAGTTTAATCTTGGCCATCACAAGAAGTGGGTTATTGATGTAGACAAATGCTCATGTACCCTTTACAACTCTTTTCATGTATGCTATTACCAAAGAAGAAAAAAAAGCCAGTCAGTCTCTCAATAGTGTCTGACAGTAAAGTCTAGCAAGTAAACGGGTTTCCTTGCATAATTTGAATATGAGGACACTGCTAACGTTTAAATTTCACAGATAGGACATACATGACATATTCATAATTCCTGCAAAGTTCTACAGTATTTGAGGTTGGCTGCAAAAGGGACATAGTACCTTTAAAGAGAAGGTTGAGTTCTGGGAAGAGGTGAAAAATAATTTGTGAGCGTTATCATTCCTATTATGCAAGTGTGGAAGAACATCAGATAAGACATTTTCCCTGAAAAGCATGGCTCTTCAAATGCCTTTATATTCTAAATATGTCATGTAACATCGTAAAACTCGGGGGGGGGGGGTGGGATTTTTACGCCACGTGTTCGTGCAGTCCCATATACATCTTTCTGTGTACAGTGTTTGTAACTTTACCAAGACTTGGCCACATTTCTTATAATTTTGATGATTCCATTGCAGAACCTTGCAATACACACAAATTCTTATATGCTAGATGATCAACCTTTTCTGGTCGATTCCACACCGTTTCTTTCACAATGCAATCGCATGACCAGAACTCAACTTCATCTTTAAAGTTTATATCTTCTTCCTGTATTCAGTTTAATAATGCTTTCATGTACCGGCTAGAACATTGTCATAACGAAGATCAGTTACTTTAACCATATACCATGCTTTCACGATGGACGGCAAAAGTTCCTTTAATCGAAGAGTGCCATGATTGCTTTCATTCAGTAAAAACGCTCGTTAACAAATAATAATTGTCTCCAGCTCTTCAAGAAGATTGACAGTGCTGTGTGCTACAGCCGATACAAGACATGCGAGATTTTGAAATGCATATAATTCGGTAAAAGATTGCGTTATCTAGCCAATACAGTTGATATACTGCTGTCAGTTTTTTAAATAGAAAGTATCTTTTAAAAGATTCAAGTGCTGTAAGAAATCCGATCAAATGAGAAAGGTCATTTCAGTTTTTTTTTTTACCAGAGTTATTATCACAATATTTCCCCTTTTCCTAAGTACATTCCAGGTTCCCTTCTTGACTATTTGAAGGAGAAACAAAATCACATTTGATTTGAATACCTCACAATCGTTTCTTTGATATAATATATTTTGTATAAACGGATTCATAGATGAGATATACGATAATATTTTGTTAACGTACTCATGTAGCTATATGCACTATTATGTTTTATTTTGTACATCATTTTAGGACTATTTGGTTTCATTTTCAAGTCGTTTGTCGTTTGTTATTCCATTGAAAGTTCAATTAAAAGAAGTGTATATTCCTTACATTCTTCACGTCATGTATCAGTTCTGTCCTTTCGAACCGATTAAAATGAACATTTTGTTGTGGCATGCCTGTATGCTTTATCTTATAGTTTACAATGACTTCTGATCTTCTTCTATCATTGTTTTGCGGATGGTGCTACTATAACCCCGTTTTGATAAACTTTTTGTAATCGACGCCATGAAACTGATATGATTATTCATGAGGTTGTGGCTGTAGAGATATCCTTTGAAAAGATGAATTACTTCTTTTGAGAATCTTTATGGTCAAATCAATACAGATTATTCAAGCTTTTAAGATAATCCCTTAAAAGCCGTTGAATCCGGGTATGTCATATTCTGTAAAAAAATGTATGTTCACACTCGGGCAGTATTATCGCCTCGGAAAGTAAATGCGCCACTGAAGTGAAGACGATTCAAGCGGAATATACGTGAGCCCATGGAAAATTACAGTGTCAGATAAGCTTCTGAATAATGCAAAGGAATCATATGTGAACGCACTATCTGAGGAAGGATGAATGGAAAGGAAAGTCTGCTTTTACGAATCCATAATCAGTATCTTTGTATGAAAAGTTGGGTTAAATGCACCCCTCTGGCAGTGGCAGGGTTAAAGTAACGTGCTGAATAGACGGATCGCTATCAAGATGCATGGATTAGCCTATATTGCGATTCCTTGTCTCCATCTCCCGAGGATATATTGCATCGAGAAGAAGGCTAAAACTAACAGAAGCATTAGCTTAAATATAGAGAAAAGTTAGGCAATTTTTTTTTTCAGTGATACTTACCAAAGTAGGATTAAAATCTTAGAAGTTGTTGGTTATATCATAGAGATTATTAATGTTTTCGATCATTGAAGTCTGAGCCACTTTTTCCGGAATGCAAGGATTTTTGAAGGCTAAGGATTCTGAAATTATACACCATCAGATACATCAACATCTTATTCAATGCTCATACATTTTGTTCCCAAATCCCTCAGAAAGATAACAATGGCTGGCTTATGATAATAATAATACTACTACTACTAATAATAATGTTCAATTCTTATATGGCGCATTTTACTCTATTGTCTCTATGTATTAATTGCCAACATAATCTTTTTGTGGTCAATATTGATATTGCATCTCATGTCCCCTAGCATCAGACATTAAAGTTATTTTTTGAATGAATGAAATTTAAGCATTATTTAAAATGCGTTATTTACTATCACATTAAAGATCAATTTCTTAGTAACCATGGTACCACATCGAAAAAAGCTTGATAATGAAAAATGAAAGAGAAAAGAATCCACACCCACACACGCACCCACAAACGTAATTGGATAAATGCGATAAACAGGTTCATAAAGTCAGAAGCAAGACGGTTGAAAAGGGAAACCTGTGAATAAACCTACAGACATAAACATTTTTAGAGAGTGTTCAATAAATTGAATTAGGCCATGTACACTAGGCAAATAATTCCTTTAAATATGGTTTATTCCTTTTAAGGTCTCAAACCATTTGTATCAACAAATTGGGCTTACGGCGCCATTTTCATTTTTTAAGAATATAAACAATTATCACAAATCACAAAATAGTATAATCGCCGCGTGATTTTCGTTTTGTATCTTTTTACTTTTTATGAGAACAGCACGATCGCAGTTCCTCTCCACCGGTTGGCTTAGATGACATCTCTCGCTTGGGAGTTGGTGACACGAAATAGTTGTCTTTTCGCCGAAAATGAGCCAATTAATGCGATTTAATTTCATGGTGTATACTTCCAATTAATTCTGCACAGATATAAGATTAATGGCATGTTTAGTCAAGCGGAGCACATAAATGTCAAATACACGTAATTGAAACTCCTAAGAGGACACGCATTACGTGAACAGGATTCACTGGTGATCCCACGCTGTATAGTTTTAAAGAAAACGTTGTGTTATACAAATAATACATGTTTGCGAGTGAATTAGTGAATATGCACTGCATGCAGCTTAAGTCTCAGTAGGATAATGAACAAGACTTGTCGAGTTCATTGTCCGTCTCATTGTGACTTAATCAAATTATTTGTCGATAAAAAACAAAAAGCGTGTTTGGTATTTACTTTAGGCATGCCATATCTTGAGGAGACGTTTCTTTTAACATTTATTTTCATTTTGTCAGTGTGTGGAAATTGCATTAGTTAATTGATTATTTGTTATTTAATAATTGCATGATGCTCGCTTAAAAACACCATATACCATCGGGTTTTACTTTTTCTCACGATGATGATGTGATTAATTAATGCTTACCTAATCATAATGTAAAAATTACCGATTTATAAGTACACAATCATGCAGTAACCAGTGACAGCACACGGGGAGCTGGGGGGGGGGGGGGGGGGCGGGCATATGCATCAGTATGAATTTTGAATTCCCCGAGCAAGTTTCTGAGAATGAGTTATTTCCACTTTCAGCATCGGCGAAAAACAATCCCCCCCCCCCCCCCAGTTTGCCACTTTATCACTCCATATCGTTTTTAATATTGTTTTTCAAAATGTAAAAAATGGCAGGAAGAAGAAAACGTTCTTGGTAGTGAATCAGATTTGAATGTATGCCCTGTAAACAAACGAACAACAAAAAATGCTCTTTTAATAATAGAACGATCTTCACGACCGTGTTTAGCAAGGCGACCTTTCTGTTGAATACTTATGACTTTAGAATGTTTATTTATTAGGAAGAAAGGGCATCTTGGGTATATGTTTCCACCTACCCCCGACCCTGCCGTGAGTATCAATGTCCTTTTAGGGGGAGAGCCCGGGAATACAAATCCCGATAGTTCTTTTTCATAATGATCGAAATGCAAATAAACCGTCCAACAGTTATAACTTGAATGACAACACTAGGAGATCAAGTAGAATAATAATGAGAAGAAAACAAAGAAGAAGAAAACAAGGAAGAAGAAAACAAAACAAGAAGAAGGAAAAGAAATAGAAAAAGAAGAAGCAGAAGAAGAAGAAGAGGAGGAGGAGGAAAAAAACGATGAAGACGGGGATAGTGTAAACAGAGGACAGTTAAGAAGAGAGAGAGAGAGAGAGAGAGAGAGAGAGAGAGAGAGAGAGAGAAAGAGAGGGGACAGACAGCTAAACCATAATCTCATGATTGACTGTATCTTTTACTAATTTACCATTTTTGTTCTTATCTTGACAGAATATTCGTGATAGTGTGGAGTGCTGCTGGGCCTGTGTACCGTGCAAGGATAATGAATACATGCTTAACGAGTATACGTGTAAGGCGTGTGGGCAAGGATGGTGGCCTAACCCACAACTAGGCGGTAATAAACTTTATCTTCTTTCTCGTTAATTAACATTCATTGACGTTCTATGATTCTACTTCTGATAAGATTTCCTTCTTCACATGTCCTCTTCACGCGATTTCATTTGTTAAGGAGCCTATTGGATATTACCCATAAACTGGGATGTAATTGTTTGATAGTATTTTGTATATAAACATTCACAGCAGTATCGCTTGGCATAAATACTCTTTAAAGTAGGACGTTGTTGTTTGTGGAAAAACTCGTAGTACAGTGCGTCCCAGAAAAAACGAAACCGAGAAGTATCGATGTTTTATCATAACTTAATCACAACCATAATTAATGAATGGTACATATTTGGAAAGCTTAGAGTCTCCTCTTTCATGTGATGCTACTCAGATGATGCATGAGTGATTAAAAGCTATTTGAAGGAAGGAAACCAAAAAGACATTTGGCGGGCGGTATCTGAATTTCGAAGAAAAATTCACATTTCTAGAAAGTTGAGTTTCTGCCCTTTCATATGACACCTCAATCAGGAAAAATGAGCGAGGAATAACAAAGTTCTGTTTGTTTAAAGTAGCCCTTACATTTTCATAATTTCAACAAACGAATTCGTTTTCACTGGGTGCCTGCCGTAGCAAAAAGCAGATTTGACAAAAGACTTAACTCCGTTTCGTTGACAATCAGCCATGCATGAAGACTCTCGTCTACGGCTGATTGTCAACGAAACGGAGTTAAGTCCTTTGTTAATTTCGTTTATTGATACGGCAGGCAGCCAGTGAAAACGAATTCGTATAATAAAATTATGGAAATGCAAGCACTACTTCAAACAAACAGAACTTTGTCATTCCTCGCTCATTTTTCCTGATTGAGGTGTCATATGAAAGGGCAGAAACTCAACTTTCTAGAAATGTGATTTTTTCTTCGAAATTCAGATACCGCCCGCCAAATGTCTTTTTGGTTTCCTTCCTTCAAATAGCTTTTAATCACTCATGCGTGAAATATGCATCATCTGAGTAGCATCACATGAAAGAGGAGACTCTAAGCTTTCCAAATATGTATCATTCATTAATTATAGTTGTGATTAAGTTATGAAAGAACATCGATACTTCTCGGTTTCGTTTTTTCTGGGACGCACTGTATAATCAATACTGCGAGAAAATGTCTACCTATTAATACGATGACGCTACATCTAATCAATTTTCATTGGTTACAAGTCATGTATACTAAATATTTCATTTTAATTTCGTTTGTCAAAGTATACCAGCTTAATCCATTAACCCAATACTGAAAATACATGCTTCTAATATACTTTAACATTAATAATTGACCTCGAAATTGTGTCTTTGTGGATCATCTTTACTCATGAGTTCTACAAACATACATCCTGTTGACGTGATGCATATAGGCCTTTAACCTTGACCTCAAAAGCACTTCAAAAATAGATCTCTTATGGTGCAGTACTTGGCCCGTTTTTCTTTACATTTTGGGCAAGGTGTAAAGTAATTAAAACACCGTGTCTGTAAAATTAGATCATCTCAGCACCTCGATTTGTGCCATAAACCGCCTTCTCCACGAAATTGTGATGGAAATGGTTGTGACATATTATCGAAATTATTCTGCCGCCTGCTCCTCTTCGCCCATGCTTGGAATATCACATCTGTTAATCCGAGACTTGAGTCACTTTTAATGTGTTAAAGATTGATGGAACGAAATCAGTTTGTAGAAGTCAAAGTCGTTTGGTTTTGTCATTATGAGAGAGGAGAAATGATTCCATCTATTAGTCTAATTGATCGCCCCATTTAATATTGTAATCTTAACACGGATTTGAGATTAAGGTGATTTCATAGACAGCATTGTAATACATGATTGTTATACATTTATAACTGAAAATGAAGAAGACAAAAACATAAACTGCTTATTACGTTGATCACAAGTGTCGTTAATTTAATTTCAAAGATTTCCATATTTTCCTTTATTAAATTGATTAGAAATATAGGTTAACTGCAAAGTCTTGCATTTAGAAGTAACCACAAGTCAAATATTTCCCGATTTTATTGGATAAACATTATATATGAAATATGTTCGTCACCACTTCAATTTCTCTTAGCATTGTATTACACAGGCTTTTCTCACTAACTTCATGGTCTTAGTATCAATTATGGCAGGTCCTAAATATACATTAAAACATAATCAATATTAATGTCGTAGTAACCTCAAGTTTTCTCTCGTTTTTCTGGCCATGCAGAAAAAATATGTAACATTGATTCAAACAGTTTCTCATAAACAAGAATAGGTTAGACTCGGTAAAAAGTGATATTCATGCGCATAATTTCTTATGCTAAGGAGGTGTCTTTGACAAATGAGTTCTTATACAATACATAACGTACGTGCTCCTAAATTCAATCCCAATTCTTCTAGCGGGATCTTTTTTAATCAATGAAATAACCTATACCTATCTTCTGAAAATATTACTGGACTATGAAGGGAAATCCGTATAGACCCGAAGATACATGATGAAACTATTCACTAATTTTACAATGTTCGTTGGGTTAAGACCCGTGCATTTATTTTTAATGATTAGCGTCATAACATGTCTTTATGGTCATTGTAATTTGTCAGACACTGACTTTTCTTTCTTCTTTTCTCTCCACCCAGGTTGTTATGAGATTGAGGCTGAGTACATGAAGTGGCATGAGGTCCAAGCGATCGCTGCCATGTGTTTCTCATGCGTGGGTATTCTTTTGACCGTCTTTGTAACCGTCACTTTCATCCGTCACAACGACACCGCACTCGTCAAGGCATCCAGCCGTGAAAACAGCTATATTCTACTCGCTGGCATCTACCTGTGCTTCCTCGTCACTTTCCCCTTCATCGCGAAACCCTCAACGGAAGTCTGTTACTTCAGACGTATCGGGTTAGGCTTAAGCTTCTGCATCTGTTACGCGGGACTCGTCGTACGGACCAACCGCATGGCGCGAATCTTGGCGGGGAGCAAGAAGAAGATCTTGACGCGGAAACCTCGCTTCCTGGGCAGCACGGCGCAGGTCGTGATGACGTTCGGCGTTATCAGCTTCGAAATTGGAATCATTGTCGCGACCCTGGTTCTAGAGAGACCCGCTGCTGTGCTCGACTACCCCGACCTGCGTCGCGTTCGGTTGATCTGTAACACGACCACCTTCGGGTTCGCAGCGCCATTGGGCTACGACGCACTTCTCATCTCACTCTGTACGCTGTATGCCTTCAAGACCAGGAACCTTCCAGAGAACTTCAACGAGGCAAAATACATTGCATTTACCATGTACACCACCTGTATAGTCTGGCTAGCCTTTATTCCTCTCTACTTTGGGAGTGACTTAAAAGAGATCGTGGTTTGTTTCGCAGTCACCCTCAGCGCTACAGTAACCCTTGGATGTCTGTTCTTTCCTAAGACGTACATTATCTTGTTGAAACCAGAGAGAAATCGACGTAGTTCCATGACGACATCTAACCTCGTTCGTATGCATGTGGGTAGTTTCAATGAATCAACTCCTTGTCGAAGCAACAGTAGTAGCAATGGCACGTTAGACGGTTGCAAGTAAGTACTTCCTTCAGTTAAACATTATATTTTGATATTTTTTAATAGGAATTACCATCTCTTTTTAATGATAGAAAATACCCAATGGCCTACTTAAGCTTTTCTATAGCTGCACACAAAATTGTATTCCCATGAAAGACGATGAAAGGCAAGTACATGAATGAAAGAGAACAGTCATGATTTTGTGTGATTACATAACATCAAATAAGAGTAAGCCTGGGCCAGGGTTTACTTTTCAGAACTGTGTCCCTTTCAACCTAAATAGTAACAATGCCATGTGTTTCATATTGGATTAAACCTAAGCTTTTCCCTACCGGTCAGCATCTTTATTCCTGACAAGTTTAACAATTTTTAGGTGTCGTTGATAATGTTATTCAGTCATTGCTATAGCCTATAATGTTTGTCAATCTATTATGATCTCATATTCATTCTTTTTCCTTTTTGTATTAAAACTACGATTATCTGTTATTATCTTGAAATAATATATGGTACAGTGTCCTGCATATACCATAGATAAAGGGATTTTCAAAAGGATATTGATGCCTGATGGCGAGTGATCGATCATTCTACGAGGCTTGGGATTTTGTGTCAAAATAATCATCAAGTTTTTACAAATCACCTGACCCTTATTTTCCTACTCCTCCTCAATCATCTTCATCTAAAAGAGCATGCTTACTGATCTGTCTTCTGTATCACTTTCTTTTAATTTTTCTTGTTTCTTCATCAGTGAGAAGCTCTTGGGAGGCGACAGGAACGCTGTCGGTATGAGGACCGGAAACCGCAAGAATAACAGCCCTTTGACTGGATCGTCTCAACGCGAAAAGTCGCGAGAGAAGAATCGAGAGAAGTCTCCTGGGATCTTCTCCGCTCTCAGGAGGAGAAAGAGACCGAACAACACCAAACTTATGAAGGCGGTACAGCGGGACAGGCTGCTGTCCAAACGCAAACAGCCACTGTATCGTTATGGGAATTCAACCAATGTGACGCCATCCCCCCAACAGCAAGCCTCGCCCGTGGAGGAAGGGGATAGCAGCATGGAGAAGGCACTGGAGGAGAGATTAAGTCAAGCTCAGGAAGCAAGTAGAGCCATGGGATGCTTGAAACCATCTAGGACACCGAGTAGGGGTGGGGAGATGAACAATAGAGACGGATCCTCGAAATCTTCTGTAGATGTGGAAATGGAGATACCGGCGGCGAGTTGCAGTGGTGCAGGTAAACAGGGTCAAAGGTCAATTATGAAAAATTCTCAACCTAATGAGAGGACAGGTGCATCAGGAGAGTGTACGCATGCTCCTTCTTCACTTCCCAACCCGCGCCCGCCCCTTGGACAGGGTGCATCCGCTTCGAAGGGCACAGCGGCGGGACAAAGCGATTCCAAACCTCAGGCTAATGTGCTTCCTCTTAGAGTTCGTCGCTCGTTCAGCGACGAAACCATCAATAAGAAACAATGTTCATCTCGACCATCGTCGTCATCGACCAACTCGGGAGGTGACTCGAGATTCTTAGGTGTCGATAGACAACAACATACACACATCGCTGGCGGTTCGTTCAACCAAATCTACCCTGATCTTCTGCAAGTGTTGCCGACGGGTGAGGTTGGGCCGTCTCACGGGGATCCTTCCCGCGGACAGCGGATCGCTGAAGGTCATAGAAACAATCTCTCGAGTGATCGGCTTCACACGCAAAGTGATGTCTCGCCGCTTGAAAGTGTGAAAAGAAGTGTTCGCTTTGACGACAGGACGCTCGCAGAAGGCGATAATGCTCCCGAATCACGTGACTCTCGAAACAACAATCCTTCCCGATGGGGCGAGGGGGATCATGTTGTTACCATACCCAATGAAATACTAGGGGTACTTACTTCTATTAAGTCATCGGATGTATGAAATAGATATAAATGCTAGTCATGAATTTTTCTATTGTATGTTTTCCGTTTTTTCAACAGCCAAATCTTTGCCTCCGTTTATTTGCTAAAAAATTGATTTCTTTTGAATATCTGAGTTAAACCTCAATATTATTGTATCACATACACAAATGCTCTGTAACTTCTTTCGAATTTCTAACCTTTTCACATCCATATCCGTGTTTACTGTAGCGGTATAAATCAGACTTTAAGTGGTCATTCATTGAATAGAAGATGGAACAACTTCAAAAAATGCTTTGCTGCAGCAAAGAAGAAAAAAGAAAGAAAAAGGAAAAAATCATAACCCGAATAGGTAAGCATGGTAAGAGCCATTTGTTTTCTGAAATTTGTAGTATTTTGTACCGGATACTACAAAGTTCAAGGCATTTGGAAAATTATGATTGGAAGAAATAGCGTTGACCCTTTTTGAAAGTTATCCTTCTTCCCCAATATAAATGATTATCTGATTAAGTGACGTATACAGAACAGTCACATTCACGATGAAACAAGTCATCAAGAGCATATCATTGGAGAAAACTGTATTTTGTAAAAATTGTTGAATTAGGTTCTTACATAAGACTTTAAAAACTCTTTCGGCAAAATCAGTAAAATTGTCTCTCTATTTTTCGCTTGCGGAGTCAGTTGCACTGGTGCAATGGCTATCCGATATCGTACTCAGGCTTGTACTATAATTTGATTTATATATGTAGCATTTTTATAAAGGTTAACGTGAATTTTGGTTTCTTGTGTGTTGTTTGTGTGGTTGTTTCTAGCTAAAGCTGTCTTCTAAAATTAAATATGCAAATGTTTTGTTGCGAATGCTACTAGTTTTGATGTTGATTTTTTTATTTGATGTTTTCTTTGAAAAACTGTTGGAAAAAAAAATTCATTTTCGTTTATTTCGATATGTATCTGTTTTGTTCACTTTTGTTTACACTAAATGTACTTACGGTTATCTGTAAAAGACTGGGGATTACTCTACTGTGTCATGTATGCTGTGAAAATGCCATTGTGATCGTTGGCAATTATGAAATAATAATACAATTATTGAGACAATTTTTTTTTTATAAATCCAAAATCTATTTTATACTTCGTTTGCCGTTTTAATCACAGAGGTTGATTTGTAATCATGGGTCACAAATTAACGTAGGTGCCCGAGAGAAGGATCATCAATTTTTTGATATTCTGCTAGCTGCGCGTATAAACATTTATTTCCTTTAAATTATGTTTCCACTTTATGAATCCCTAGTAAATTTTCAATTTTTTCAATTATGAATGTATTTTACCATAATACTGTAACTGTCTATGATTTTTTGTAAATTTTTGTAAATTTATCTTTAACATTTTGCCAGTGAAAATTGATTTTCCGATTGGACAATGAATGCTTAAATTAAATTTAATTTTCAATGAGGAACATAGTTAGAAAGGGGGAGAGATGGCGTCGTGTTGAAACGTACCGACCAATACGAAAAGAACGATGTACTGTCTGACGTGTACGCACAACATTTCACAGTGTGCCAACCGACAAACTCACATGAGTACTGACAGACGTACTGACAAAATGGAGAAGGGATGGCCTCTTGCCCCTTGCCTCATTTGAACATAACATTTATGACGATTGGGACGTAGCCAGTTCCAAATATGAACTTACAACGACAACATAAACAAACGTTTGCAATCAAGTGACGTATCGCACTGAAAAAACTAACAAAGTGACTACTTCAGAGTTCAGACCTCTGTTGTGACGAGATGAAGGACCCAATCTCGACTTAAATTTTGTGCTCACGTTACCACCAGTAGAAACGTACTTAATATTACGTTTGAAATAGTGTACGTAAGAAACAAAACAGCAATGAAATAAAGAATGATAGTATCAAATTAACGAAAGTAAGACGGACAGACAGACAGACAGACAGATAGAGAAGAAAAAAGTCTGGTAATGATAAGCCAGTATTTGGTTTAACCTGAAGTTGTATGGGACTCTAAAGTTAGCTCTCAGGTGAAATCATTTGATATAAATACTTTGACCTTTTCAGTAGTAAGACAATCCATTGCTGTAGATAAATAGATGGTTATTTTACTTACTATTGACTCAACTTGACCTGACTGAGGGATTAATAGAGTATGGAATTTACTGGATAATACTAAATATATACTCTTAGGATATAATCGACGACAGCAAAAATGACACACGAACTTAAAAACGCAACTTAACGACCTCAAGGCTGAATTATGACTTAACCTTCATAATTTCTGAACCTTATCACGAGCATTTTCCGACAACTTGCTAAGGGATGAGGTACAGTGAATTTTTACATTGCTTATGACTCAAAAGCTTGATGATTATGTCGATGAAAATTCAGCAGCCCACCCCCAAATTTCCACTGACATGACACGGACAATTGGATGTGCTCGCAACTGCACCAAATGTGATTTGTTCAGTTACCTTAAGAATGATTTTACTTAAAAAAAAGTTTCTAACAAGTTTTTTGAAATAATTTAATATGTTGTATGAGAAGAAATATTTTTGTCACCCTTTTACTTTAATTCACTTTCTGTTGAAATACAAAGAAGAGCTTATGATCATCTTGTAATGATAATGCACCCCACATGACAAAGACAACAAACTACAGCTAAGATACTTATTGCAATGTTACGAAATTGATATTATGGTAACTTCCACCAAAATGATGACGCTATGAAGTTTCATGACGTAACAATGTTACACAGCGCATCATTGAGACGCATCGATTAATGACCTTGACGTCTTTCCTGAATAAGTCACTACTATTTTTTTTTTTTTTTTTTTTTTTTTTTGGGGGGGGGGGGGGGGGGGTAAACTTGTCGAAAGCGCCCATAAATCGCCTAATCTCCAATTAAAATGGTCTGGCGACCCCTTATGGACCCCTTATGATATTCCGAGATACTTCGAAGTAATAATACGCTTGCAAACTAATTATTTAATGATGTGTGATAAGGATGAATATCCATGACTTGTACTGACGACTGACAAAGAAATTTCCCCAATTAAACATAATCGCATCCTTTGACATTTCTGTGGATATCGACATTGGACAGAACGAACTGAGGGAAACAACGAATTTCTTGACCGAAACACTGGAAAACATTTTACTTGTCACGTGACGTTTTAAGTGGGACAAAACTAGACAGATATACGGTTAGAATAAAGCGACACGGCTACCGTTTTGTACTGATGCACACAAAAAACCCTGACATCTCTGATAGCATTTTGGCATAATCTTCTCTCTTGAGAAGCGACCATAACTGACGAAACGTTTCAATGATCTGTTTCATTCTTGACCGAGACGATTACAGACATCTCTTCAATGACGTTCTGACTAGATTCAAGCCTCGAAGGTTTGCAATCTTTAACTTGTATGTAATATCTCTAGCGTTTATGATCATTTGTATGTTTTTTGCACCCTTTAAAATGAATTTTATTCTTACAATTACCATTCAGAATAGAAAATTGTATCACACGAGGAGAGTGAAAATGAACCAAAACATGAAAAACCAGAATATTTTTCAGGTTTTTGACATACTGCTTAATCGGACGTGACCAAGTGACATTGTTAAGAAAACCTCCATCAACTCATTTGCTCGATTACAGCATATAACGATTAAACAGTTTGTTTTTAAATAGATCAGAAGCATACGAGACTCGGACTTTCCAAACTCATTGAATTACAGTATCTTCGACCGTCTTTACTGTCTCATAGAATCGTAGACACTAGATTTCCTTTCATACAACATATTTCAATTTTAAGAAAGTCCGACGGACACTGAGGATTTTTTCTTCTTCAGCCGACACAGACATTTTTCATGACTTATGTAGTGGTAAATGTCAGTAGGACCTATGTTGACATGACATATCTATTATTTCATGCATACTAACGAAGAATCAAATTCATATTACTGACCCACGACTGTTATTACAATTTGCCACTCATTTGACATGACGACATCAACGAGACTTTCATGCAAAAGACGAATATGGATTTTTTTTTTATTACCATTTTCCCATCCCGCTATTTTAATGGTTAAGAATTTACCCGAACCAGTTTTGAAATTATCCAAAAATAAAATATTTTGGGATCGCGATCGACTCTGTCTCATCAGCTGCAACTGAAATGACCCTGTACGTTGACGGTTTCAATATCGAAACTATCATAATCGTAAGACTTCATTTATCCTGGACATTTACACAATCAGACCTCGTTAAGCGGCGCTTGTTCAATTCATCTTCCCCAGTTAATCGAAAGGACGTATCAAGCTCAACAACAGTGGCAGATCCAGTATTCTCTTGTCCAAGGGTAGGGAAGGGGGGGGGGGGGGTAACATAGACAATTCAATGATTATCACGTTTATTATATACATTCATACTTCCTGTATTTGATTGAGTGACTTTGACTGGGTGTACCATGTACTTAAAGGCATTTTTTACTAGATTAAGCTGGGGGGGGGGGGGGGGGTACGTCCCCCCGTTCCCCTGGATCCGCCATTGAATAATTGAAGTGACTTCACAGAAAACGACGTTTTCCCTCCATCGCAAAGTTCTATTAAAACACTACTCTTTTTTTGACGGACACATCATACTTTCTCTTGCAAACGACGCTTCTTTTTTCACTTCGACTCCGACACTGAGATTTGTTATCCTATTTTAACACCACCATAATCCCCTTGACGTATCAGGATTGTGATAGACTCTTGCTCAGGTGTGAGCCAAATCGCTTCAATCACGACTCTAATTAGACCTCTGAGACTCACATTGCATTTTCCCTATCACGATATTCATCATGACTCTACCATCACTCTACTATGACTCTTTATACGACGCTCTGTGGCAATATTTTCAATAATAATGTGATAGATGACTTCCTGTAGGCTACTGATTGGAATTCAACTAATTTTGTAGAGGTGCCGTGGTCGAGTGGATATGTCACTGGACTGTGGATCACAAGGTCCGCGGTTCAAGTTCCGCCGCGGCACTAATCTCCATTGGCAAAATCCAATTGATCTACATGTGCCACTCTCCACCTAGGTTTTAAATGGGTACCCGGTAGGATGCGAAAGTTAATGTGGTTGGATGGATAAGCAAGTGGCGCTTGTAAAATGGCGACCGGCTGGAATGCTCCCCAGGGAGTGGAAATTGTGCATACATTATGTTGCGGGTTGAATCCGATGACCGGGGTAATAATATGGGCTGCGCCTAGAAACAAAGTATTAGGCGCATTATAAATGTGAGCTATTATTAATGTAATTCATAATTGTTTTCCTTTCTCTCCTAAAGTGGAAAATGACATTACGACTGATACCCCTCCCACTCGATCTGACTGTTTTTCTTTGATGTTTTAACTACCGTCAGATATGTACTGTAGACCATACATGTATTATCAACTGTAATCAAAGACGACCGACGAAACTCATTTAAGGACTTACTGCACTGTACATGAGCTTTAAATGTTAAACCAATGACGCATAGTTATTTTGACTTCAATCATTATCCAGTGGATGGAACAAAATGCCAACTAAGAGCTTACTTGCAAATATGATATACATAACTTGATCTGGTCTTTTTTTCCTCAAGACGTTTCCTCCCATACATAAATATCCCTTTTAAAAACGATAATTGTGTATGACTTTGAAAAATGTATTTAAAAAAAAAATATTCTCGTGTGATAGTTCAGAAGAATGTTGTCGGTGGCAAAGTGTCTGTCCGGAAATGGAGTGGGAGGTAAGGGGGGGGGGGTATGTCATTTATTTAATACCGCCTTTCACCCCCCCCCCCCGTCTCTGTGCCCCTCCCCATCTCTATCTATCTCTCCCCTCTCTCTGTCTCTGTCTGTCTATATCTGCCCTTCACTTGCCCCATGCATGCCATGTAGATGTGCTACTTGGTGTGATCATGTGTGTTAATATTTATATGTGCGTCTAATACTTAAACAACAAAACTGGTTTGGGCGTCTTGCAAGTTTGAACTGATGTGACGACGTTTTGTGATGTGTTTTGTTTCGTTTAAATAAGTTTTTGATTGACAACAGTTTGTCAGTTGTTGTCGAAATACGCACAAGAATTTAATGATAAGCTACTCTCCATCAATCGAGGGAGGATGAGTAACGATTACATTAATATTCACATGATGATACTGATGCAATACCTTCCCCTTATGAACAAACCATGTTTCATCAATTCTTGGTAATTCTTTCATCATGTAGATCAAGTAATTATAAATAGGCAAAAAAAAACTATAGCATGAGTCACGTGACTCATCAACTTTATATTTCATGATTCAAGTTTACATGTACCTTATGTTGTAAGTACCCTGTAAACTCTTAAGTTGCATACACTGGCTTTCACGAAGTTGTACTTCTACCTATAATAAGAAAAGTAAAACAATTTGAAATGTAAGCTTATCAAATTTGCGGGTATAAGATACATGTAGGCCTACAATTTTGTGTAGATAAAACGTAAGTTGATAGTTTAGAATATACATTTTATCAACATGATATACAAGAAAGATTTTGTCTTCTCAAAAAAATAATGCTAACACATGTACCAATGTATATTATTGTATATTATGCAACAGAATTCAGTAACAAGGTTTTGCTGAGCAACGTTTTGCTGAGCAACGTTTGCATTGAATTTACAGAAATTGTTTTATTATGCAATAAAATAAAGATTCTTTTTACATGTCCATCAACAGAGCTTCATTGTTCTTATATTATAGCATTTGTAACTGTGATACAGAATTGACGATTTACTGTTTATTCAAATTATTTGAATTGTGCATTTAATTGAACAGCAAATACATGATGTAAACACATTTATCAACACTTCACATTTAAAAGGACACTGAACCCTTGCAACAAAGTAAATTTGAGTGAAAGTAGAAAATCAGAAAGATAAAAGTTAGATGAATGATGGGAAATTTATATTGTTTGAATGATTTAAATTATAAAATTCTGAACCTTTTTTAAATGGAAAATTTATTTATTGGTTCCTCTACTACAAATAACAAAAAAATAAATAAATCACGCTTTAAAAATATTATGATCTCTTTCATTTGAATTCAGCAACCAACATGCTATCCACGATCACATCTCCGAGGAAAGCTATTGAGTTAATGTGGTAACACATTTCTAAAAAAGAGATTTTCATATATACACTTAGCAATCTCATTTCTTATTATAATTCATGGATTTTTTCCTGCTAGTTGCCGAGTCATTATTGATATGCTTCTCCGATTATTCTGCTGCAACCTTTCTTCTTTGAAGTAGCTAGGCACCTTGTTATAACAAGAGAGTTAGAAAGGGCGCGATTTTGACGTCAAGACGTCTTTTTCACATCGTCTCATATTTAGCTTTAAAATCGTCAATTATCTAAGAACTGAAAAACCATCAGAATGTATTTTTGGAGTATCAGTGAAGGATTACGTAAACTACATCCTTTCTGGAACCTTTTGGTGAATTTTTAAAGAAAAGGAGAGATTTTCAGCAAATCTTTCTGGAATAGCCACACCCACCTTGATCATGGCCATTACAAGCGGACCCAAACCCGTCTTTATAAGATTGGAGGATGTTAGGAATGTGAGTACAAAACAATTGTCGGGTGAATAATTATACATGGCACTAGCCAAGATTATAAAGCCTTCATATATTTCTGGGATTCAACGAACACGCAACTTATGGCGCATCTACCTTGGTATGAAGATAGTGTGAAAGTAAAACGAGTGGATTGGAGCTTGGTGGGGCAGTTACCCCAGTGCATGACCACAACCCCCTATACAAAGACCAGGGATGAGAATCTACTTCTCGTGGAGATAAAAGGACATACCACTTTCGGCCAGTGATCAATTCATTAGATCTGAGTTCCAAGCCCTAAAGCTAGAAATTTAGGGTGAAATCTACAGGCAATTTTTTTTTAGAGTTAATGGGCAACTATCGACCTGCCTGAATGGAGATAGGGCGTTGTTTATTAAACCACCCTCCCAAGCCCTCCCCAGTCCTCCCCAGGAAATCCTTGCGGAAAGGTATTCGCTGGTCGCTTGTTTCACCCTGGGCAACCATGCAGAACAGAGGGGAGGTATCATTGCTACATGTTCGAAATGTTTGGAGAAAGGACATCTTGTTTATACATGCAAGGAAGCTAGCAAGTGCACCTTTTGTAAGGAGAGCGGGAATGTGGAAAGTAAGTGTTCGAGTAACCTAGCAACGTACGCCGACGATCATTCTGAGCAAGCCGCCACTTCTAGTCTCGTGTCCAGTGCTTCGTACAGCGGTAAAGCGAAGAAGCAATTAAACCTGCAGGATTTTCTTCCTACAGTTACCCCAACAGAGAAGAAATCCAATCCGCCAGGAAAAGCGCTTATTGCGTCGGGCTCTAGCGTGGTAGAAAGCGATGGAAAGGTTTTATCCACAGATGAAGATCATGAAGACAAGTCTAGAAGGTATACAGCAAGGAGGAGCAGTAACGAGTCATGTTCGGAAGGAGATACGATCGTGATAGCGACGAAGGTACCACGCTGTCGGCTGAGACACCTTCACCAAAATTGTCAAAAGAAAAGAAAAAAGCCCCGAAAAGGAAGCGAAAAGACACAAGCGAAAAGAAGTAAGTCGGATAGAAGAAACGAATGACGATCTAAAAGTTCATTGTTGAGTCCTTTTTTGTATCCCTCAATGTAAGGGGATTGCGGGACAGACTTAAAAGGAATAACATTTAAATATGGCTGAAAAATCAGAAATGTGATATTGCTTTGTTAAAGGAAACTTTGGTGAGAAAACTAGAGCCTATTTCATAATTCAAGAAGAGAAGATATTATCTTCTCTTCTTGAACAGGTGTCAATGAACCCAGTCTATTCAAAATATGTAATTGCAGATCACTTCATGAAATGTGAAAAGTGCCCTTTTTTGATAAAAATGGCAAGGGGTTCCCCATCATTTTGGCCAAAATTCATGAATTTCCAAAAAGGCCTATTTTTATTTCTTTTCATCTCCAGAAGATGTCTCTGACCCCTTTCTATTCAAAATATGTTATTGCTAATAATTTCATGAAATGTGGAAAGTGCCCTTTTTTGACAAAAATGGCAAGGGGTTAACCATTCATCTTGGCGAAAAATGTATGATAAAAAAAGGCCTATTTTCTTACTTTTCATCTTTAAAAAGCGTCTATGACCCCTGTTTATTCAAACTATGTTGTTGCTAATAATTTCATGAAATGTGGAAAAATTCCCTTTTTTTAACAAAAATGGAAAGGGGATAGCCCATCATTTTGGCAAAAATTCATGAATTTTCAAAAAGGTATATATTTAAATTCTTTTCATCTTAAGAAGGTGTCTATGACCCCTGTCTAATCAAAATATGTTATTGCAGATAATTTTATTAAATGTGGAAAAATGCCAAGTTTTGACAGAAATGGCAAGGGGTTAGCCCATCATTTTAGCCAAAATTCATGAATTTTCAAAAAGGCCTACTTGAATATCTTTTCATCTGTAGAAGTTGTTTATGACCCCTGTCTATTCAAACTATGTGATTGCAGATAATTTCACGAAATGAATAAAATGCCCCCTTTTGACAAAAATGGCAAGGGATTAGCCAATCATTTTTGGCCCAAATTCATGAATTTTCAAAAAGGCCTTTATATTTTTCTATTAATCTTAAAAGGTGTCTATGACCCCTGTCTAATTATGTTATTGCTAATAATTTCATGAAATGTGGAAAATGCCCTTTTTTTAAACAAAAATGGAAAGGGGTTAGCCCATCATTTTGGCCAAAGTTCATTAATTTTCAAAAAGGTATATATTTAATTCTTTTCATCTTAAGAAGGTGTCTATGACCCCTGTCTAATCAAAATATGTTATTGCAGATAATTTCATTAAATGTGGAAAAATGCCCCTTTTTGACAAAAAAGTCAAGGGGTTTAGCCCCCCATTTCGGCTAAAATTTATGAATTTTCAAAAAGGTCTACTTGAATATCTTTTCATCTGTAGAAGTTGTTTATGACCCCTGTCTTTTCAAACTATGTGATTGCACATAATTTCACGAAATGAAGAAAATGCCCCCTTCTGACAAAAATGGCAAGGGGTTAGCCCATCATTTTGGCCAAAATTTATGAATTTTCAAAAAGGCCTACTTGAATATCTTTTCATCTGTAGAAGTTGTTTATGACCCCTGTCCATTCAAACTATGTGATTGCAGATAATTTCACGAAATGAATAAAATGCCCCCTTTTGACAAAAATGGCAAGGGATTAGCCAATCATTTTTGGCCCAAATTCATGAATTTTCAAAAAGGCCTTTATATTTTTCTATTAATCTTAAAAGGTGTCTATGACCCCTGTCTAATCAAAATATGTTATTGCTAATAATTTTATGAAATGTGGAAAAATGCCCTTTTTTTAACAAAAATGGAAAGGGGTTAGCCCATCATTTTGGCCAAAGTTCATTAATTTTCAAAAAGGTATATATTTAATTCTTTTCATCTTAAGAAGGGGTCTATGACCCCTGTCTAATCAAAATATGTTATTGCAGATAATTTCATTAAATGTGGAAAAATTGCCCCTTTTTGACAAAAAAGTCAAGGGGTTAGCCCCCCATTTTGGCTAAAATTTATGAATTTTCAAAAAGGTCTATATTTAATTATTTTCATCTTAAGAAGGTGTCTATGACCCCTGTCTAATCAAAATATGTTATTGCTAATAATTTCATGAAATGTGGAAAAATGCCCTTTTTTGACAAAAATGGCAAGGGGTTAGCCCATCATTTTGGCCAAAATTCATGAATTTTCAAAAAGGCTTATATTTATTTCTTTTCATCTTAAGAAGGTGTCTATGACCCCTGTCTAATCAAAATATGTTATTGCAGATAATTTCATTAAATGTGGAAAATTGCCCCTTTTTGACAAAAAAGTCAAGTGGTTAGCCCCCCATTTTGGCTAAAATTTTTGAATTTTCAAAAAGGTCTATATTTAATTATTTTCATCTTAAGAAGGTGTCCATGACCTTTGTCTTATCAAAATATGTTATTGCAGATATGTTCATAAAATGTGGAAAAATGCCCCTTTTTGACAAAAAAGTCAAGGGGTTAGACCCCTTGACTTTTGGCTAAAATTTTGGCTAAAATTTATCATTTCCAAAAGGCCTACTTGAATATCTTTTCATCTGTAGAAGATGTTTATGACCCCTGTCTATTCAAACTATGTGATTGCAGATAATTTCACGAAATGAAGAAAATTCCCCCTTTTGACAAAAATGGCAAGGGGTTAGCCCATCATTTTGGCCAAAATTTATGAATTTTCAAAAAGGCCTATATTTATTTCTTTACATCTTAAGAAGGTGTCTATGACCCCTGTCTAATCAAAATATGTTATTGCAGATAATTTCATTAAATGTGGAAATATGCCCCTTTTTGACAAAAAAGTCAAGGGGTTAGCCCCCCATTTTGGCTAAAATGTATGTATTTAAAAAAATGCCTTTTTTTTCATCTCTTGAAGATGTCTATTCAAACTTTGTAATTCATATAATTGAATGAGATGTGAAAAATGCCCCTTTTAGTTAGACCACTGTATATTCAAAATTTACATTGCAGATGATAATTGATATGTTGTAGTCAAAGAAGTGAAGAAAATAATTGATATGTTATAATTTCCAGCAAATATTCCATTGTTCACCTTTGATAAATACTGTTTGTGTTTTGTATGTTTGTAAATATGTTTGTAAATATGGATAACATGTAAATATAGTGACAAAATATATATCTTAATGGAACAGGCAAAGAGAGAAAAAAAACTTGTTATAACATGGGAACAAAAGAAAACTAACAATTGAAAATTTAGTTCAAATATTTCTTCCTTTTTTATTCAAATAAAAACCTTGGACATGATTGGATATGATAAAACTTTTTTTTTTTATATCATCTATTCCATTGCATCCATATTTAGTGGCCTTATAATAAGACTTGTATCACCAACTTTTAGGTATCACATTTCAATATTCTAAATGCAAGTAATACATAAAGTTACATAATAAGAGTTATTCCTACATCAGAACATCCATCTTGGAAATCAAGTTCATCCAGTATGGTAAAATACCGAATGGGTAATAAAATTCTCAGAGGCATAGGTGACTGGGCTGTAAAAATTACTCTGGACCAATCATCACACTGAAAAGGAGAATATAATATACCGTCTGTAAAAAGGGTGATAAATACTTTTACAAAGAGTTACACCCGCCTGGCTCTAAGCAGACGACATGCAGACACAGAAAGCTGAGGTACAGTTTACTGGTTTGTCCATCACAAGGGATGGGCAAGGTCAAAGAAAAAAAGAAAACAAGATTAATGGAAGGGGGGGGGGGGGGAGGCGCATATCCACAATTTCTTCTCCTTGGGTTGCACCTTATGAGATAAGCATACCAGTGCTATCTGATTAATGTGTCATCACATATGGTCTGGAAGGTTTAAGAACTTCTTTATAAGACCAGTACAAACATACACAAGCCTTGGTCTGTATCTGTTTAGGAGTGTTTGGAACATACTGGTTTGTACTCAAGGTGATTTAATAGCAGCTTTCCCTCTTCTTATTCAACTTAAAAAGAACAATTTAGTTCATTAGAGTTCAATTAACATGTCAAAGGTTAAAATCAATTGTGAATGTAGATTCACCTCACATCTTAAAGCATGTTTATAATATGTTATGTGTGTACTAAATGAATGGGGGGGGGGGGGGAAGCAGTTCCTACATGTACTCATTTATCTGTGTTTATAAGATTATTAAAACAAATGTGAAGCACAGGACTCCTCTGAACATGCTATATTGTACAGGAGGCGAGGTGATGTAATTGCAGATTTCCTACTTAAAATCACAAGTACATAAACTCAATCATTCCGCATGATTTCATTTTATTTACCTTCCATAGATCAAGATCAATGGTAGACTTTACTAAAAGCTACACTTACAGTTAACAACTACATTATTCAAGTGTCATATTTTTTGTATTATGTGAAAAATGTATTGGTCCTGATATATGTTTCTTCAGAATGTGACAAATTAAAGCTTTCATCTAAAAGAATTCAATACAGGCCCTAATTCAACCAGTTAAAATGAAAAAAGAAAAAACATCAAATTTCCAAGAGGTATGAATAACTTTGTTGTACATGTTGCTGAAGATTCAAACACCAATCGCATGTAATCAGTTCCAACAAAGCCTTGATGGATATCTGCATACATGTAGGTGTAACATAGCTTGAGCCATGAACGTAGGTCACAGTGCACTCAGCTTATAATGTGTTTCTGATTAGTCAAGAGTATCCTTGTACATTGAAGCTAACTCCACCTAATGAACTCCCAGCCTATGTAGCCTCAAGCTATGTTGCACCTACATGTATGCAGACACCCATCAAGGTTTTCCCGGAACTGATTCCATGTGATTGGAGTAAGAATCTTGAGCACTATGTACCGTTAACATGCTAATGGCTGTCCAGAGGCTCAACACATTACTGGTACTGTATTCTGACTTCCTTTTAAGTTCCGACGATAGTAACTACATGTACTTAATCCAAAACAACACAGCTCATTTGTCTACAACACTCTGCAATTATTCATGTCTTTTCAAATCAAGGTACATGTCGACAGCAGTGGCACTTTGTTTTGCAAATAATACATTAGCAAAGGTTAGGATTTTTCAACCATAATTTGCGCTGTACGGATCGGTATCAAATTAATGCTTTTGTTACCTATGAGACACTAACCCTGAGAATAATCTAGTGCAAAATCCATGAAAAGATAAAAGCTATTTCACTTGAAAATGTGACAGTCCTTAATTAACGATTTACAGACGGCACAAGGCTATGAAAAAAGATGTTTTAACATGGGAGTCAGGGTCAGTTTAATCAATGTTGGAGAAAAAAATGATCGCAACCATTTTTGAAGAAAAAAAAACCAAGGGCAATTTCAATTCCGTATGGATAACATAATAACATGTCATGGCCATGTTTGCACATTACAATAGGTGATGCACAATGCTATTGGCTGAGGTTGATTTTTAGAAAGTACCTAGTTGATATCGTGTCAAAAATGGATATATCTGATCAATAGTAGTTCTCGATTAATTTTTTTTTTCTATTCTTGTAGATTGATGATTTAATGACCGTTTATTTCAAAACAGTCTAAAGATACAGTTCATGTGGACATTCTGGGATTTATCATAATTTAAGGATGGCTCTTTCTGCTCTTTTCTTTTGTTTCCTCTTCTTAGTCTGGAAGTTAGCAGTAGCATCAGCAAAGAGTTGAACTTCGTTCTCGGCTTCAAGCTTGTCCTTAAGGAACTGAAGACCGGCTTGATTGAATCCTATGGTGTCCTGGAAATGAAAAAAAATGAAAAAAAGATGAAACAATAGTTCAATCAGTATAATAGTTCAATCGTTCTGCATGCCTTCAGAAAGACAGAATAAAAATATTAAAACAGTTGCATATCCTTTTAAATAGAAAGCCAACCCTCAAATCAAGTTTATCATTTTAATAAATGCACAAAAATCAATGAAGTGGGTTGAAACTTGGCGAAGGGAAATTTAATGAATAAAAAAAGAAGAAGTGCCTCAGGAAATCACATTCAGATTATCACTGCAATGTTTGCATAGTAGAATAGGGGACGCACAAGGCAACCGAAAACGAATTTCTACGACTGTCTTCGCAATCCTTTTGGATATCCATTTTAAGAGCTGTTGACCACCATAAAACCCAGCAACTATGATTAGATAGTTAAAGTACAGTATAACTACAATAACTTGATATTTATAATGATAATAAAAACAAGATTCTGGAGGATATATTTCATCCATGACTTACCCTTAGTCTTTTAGCCTTTGTTAACGTTGTCTTTCTCAGTCTGTCTATCATGGGTAGGAGTGTTTGATTAGACGTTATCTGACCATGATGTATCCTATGGTGAAACACAAACACAAATCATAATTTAACTTCAAATTATATTCATACATGTTGTGGTTGACCGCACTTTAAGTCCACCACTGTTTTAATAGTTGAAGACTTTATTAGCAAAAGATATCTTTGGACATTGCATGCTGATTTTTATGTTGATTTTGTTTAAAGAAGAAAATGAGAGAGACAGATCAGTATTAAGTTGGATGAAATTCTGAGAACAGATAAGAAAGAATGAAGAGAAAAGAAAAGGTAAAAGAAATAAAGAAAAAGATATGAAAAAGCTCATCAGTCAAAACCCATCAAATGGAAATTAGCAACATAAAAACTTTCACTGATCTGCTGCTCTTAGTTTGCATAAATTTAAGTCACCTTTATTCATTCATTGACTTTTCCTTTATCAAGATTAACAAAAGAAACATGATTTGCAACTAACCTGAGCAAAAAGAAAAGACATCTACAGGCCAGCTCCACTTCTCTGGATTCTTGGATGAGAGTCTCTAAGATGGGTAGTAACTGAAGGACATAGTCTAGAGGCAAGACTAGTAAGCTTTCTTCCAGTTCACTGAAATCAAATACAGAGTCAAGGATACATTCATTATTCATCACATTTACATTTACATCTGTTCAGTCTTTTATTTACCACTGCTCTTATAAAGAGAAAAGATCCTCCCAGACATTTAAAAATAAATTGAAATTATAGTAATTTTGTGTTTGAACAAATAAGAAAGTTGTTCGCCAATACATCAGAGAGACATTACCAATTCAACCATTTTATTCAAACTTTCACCCTTCTATTTCTCTGATTTTTCCATTTTCCTCTAGAGTAGTTTGCTATTACGTTTGGATTTCCTTGGGCATTAGGTTATCATGTAAGACTTAAATTAAAGTACCTTGATTTGATCTTCTTGATGACTTCTCCAACATATCTGAGGGGCTGTAAACAAAAAGACAGGAGAGAGAGAGAGAGAGAAGAAAATTATACTTCAGTAACACTACAATTTGCATCACCACCACCACCAGCATCATCGTCATTATCATCATTATCAATAGCATTATCATCACTGTAACTATCACTATCATTTTCGGATGCAGTCTAGACCTGTATAGGTTTTTCAAACACTTTTGTTTATCCCTAGATACATTTGATTTTTTTCTAAACAAAATGTCTGAATAAATACAATAACTCGTAATTATAATCATTACTACCACAGCAAACATAACCAACAACATCACCATTATCATGAATAACAAGCTCTATTCAAGATATCAAATAGCATGATGTAGCGTCAGCAAGCATAACACAACTGTAAATGAACTCACTGACAGCGGTATACTTACAGTTAGGTTTCCAAATGCCATTAGAATGGGATGCTTGTCTGGGAGTGGGAGCTGGAAGAGATTGAGGTGAATACAAGTTATTGCAACATCGTAAACTATGGTCAACAATGATACATGTATTAAATAAAACTTAAAGGTTAAATGTTGATTTCACTCTTATGATGTATTCCCTTTTAAGTGCTGTTCCTCTCTTTATTGCTTTACTTCTTTCCTGTATCTTGTATCTTTCATCTACATCAGTATATTTTTCTTTTCATTCTCTTGTGGAAAAATCTGCATTTTTATAATCAAAATATTCAGTTTTTAGGAAGTTTTCTGTCATAGCCTCTCTCTCTCATTTGTTTGTTTGCTCACTTTTTTACCATGACTTTTTTCTCTCTCTATCTCTTCAACTCTCTTTCTCACCCTTTTTTTCTCTCTCCTTCTCTCCTTCTTTTCTTACCTCTTTTCCAGCTGTCTCACACCTCTCCTTATAGTCTTCCATCTTGGCCATCTCTTCCTGGTATAAGTTGAGTGCTTCCATCAGTCTCTCTGCTCCTCTCAATGTCTCTACTGTTCTCTTTTCTGGTAGAGACACCTCTCCTCCTGTAGGCTCCCCTGCGATCTGTTTGAGACACAAGAGGTACAAATAGTGACCCTAGCATATAAACTAGATGAGATTTCAAGGAAAATATTGTCTATTCTGAACCAGAGCGAATCTACCAAAATTGGAGATTCGTAGAATAAATTTGTATCTTTAAGACTTGGCCATTCTTAGCCGTAGGTCCCCTGGCCTTGTCAACAAACCTTTATTCGCTTTCCAAGTAATCAGGTAAAATGAAAACATCAACAGCATCATGAGAAGATGAGAATATATTCTTACCGGTTGTTCTTCCTTATTGAGACTCTCTTCATATTTCCTCTCTCTCTCCATCTCTTGCTCCTCTTCCAAGACGATGGGCTCCTCTGTCTTCTCCCATGTCCGCAGAGACTTGTCATGTGACGCGCTCACCTGATAAATCACATGATACAAACAATATAATAATAATAATATTGGATATTTTTGATAGCTCACATATCCAAGCAAAGTGCTCTTATATTACCCCAGCTGTGCTAGGCTACCAAATTCATTGCTCATAGTATTCAAGGGATTTCTTCCTACCAGTACCTATTTAACACCTGGGTGGAGAGTGGCAAATGTAGAATAGTTTCTTATATAATGAGTCAGGATATAAGTGCTAGAGCGGGACTCTAACCGCGAACTATGTGATCCACAGTCCGAAGAAGTATCCACTAGACCACAACACCTCTAGGTAACTTCAATGGAAAGAATTTGACCGAGAGGGAATATACCTGTTAGTGGTGACCTGTTGCCTACTGATTATCCCACTCCCATGGCTCTAATCTAGGAAACACATGCTTCTTGTAGGCAATGGTTTAGTGGCCTACTATGCTGAATACTAGTTTTTGCTCATGGAACATGTTATAAATAATGGAAGTAGCATTGAAGCTTTAAATAGTTCCCAATTGGCAACTATTTATACATTCATGACTATCACAGCTGACTATTCAAGATTCCTGTCAGGTTATTTATCCCCTTGATAGTTATAAAGACATACAAGACCTCTAAAACTGATCAACTGCTCACTGAAGATGGCAACATATTCACTGCATACCATACCACACATTTTTGTCCTTCTATACTTTGATGAAAGAGTACCAATTATATGTAGAGCTTACTTGCAGATGTTAACTTACCATATAGCTTCCATCTGGACTGATAGTCATACACCATACTTCACCATGATGACCCTGTAAGTAAACAAAAAAGTGTGCATAATCATTATTCATCAAAATACATACATGTATGAATCTTAAACATGCCCACTTCAATTGTAGAAAATAAATTCATCCTTTCAGCTTAAACCAACGACTCACTAAAAAGTATTTCTAAGCCAGCATTGCAACATCCACACTTTAAAACACGAACTGCACTTCTCATTATGTGCATTGTTAAACCTGGTGTTATAGTGCACTTGTTTATCTGAATCTTACAATCTGTAAACGAGAAGATGCTGATGAATAACAATAACCGTTCTACAGTACTTTTTTTCTTGTAGGAACACTACATATATATCCAATATGAGTTATCATGAAACACATTCCTTGTCTCAATTAACAATGAACAACGTCTGATCGATGAGAGATACAGTTCCTGAATCTTTTTGTATACAATTCACTGGGAAATAAGTGGTATTTATGATAAAGTTTCTTTATTTTCTTTTTTTGGGAAAAAACATGAGAATGAAAATTATGATTACAATGCCTACCTCTAATGTAGTAATCTGTTGGAAGTGATCCCCATCCCATTGTTTGAGCTTGCCATCCTTGCCTCCTGTGAAGAAGAGATGTGTACCGGGTAGGAACTGAACACACATCACGCTGTCATCATGGGCAAACAACGACTTGTGACAGTCACCGAAGTCCAGACCCCATAGTTTGACGTTCCTGTCGGCTGAGCCAGTCACAAGCAAGTTACTATCCTGTGGTCAGAGAGAAACAATGGTAAAAGGTGGTTATGAATGATGTAAACTGTATACACATCACACAGTTACTATGAGCAAACGTAAACAGTATAGAACTTTCCTTTGGTCCAATGTTAATTTTTTACTGCATTTCAAGGAAAAAGTTTAAACAGAAACAAGGATCTTAAGAAAAACGCCTGAAGTCAAACTACATAATCATGACGAAATGATATATGAAGAAAAAACTTACTGAAGAGATGTCCATGCTGAGTACTGGTAACTTGTGACCATAGAGAGACAGGAAGAACTGAAAGTGAAAAAAAAAAAAAAAAAAAAACAGATAAAAGAATGCAAAATATGTGTTATTTCATTTCATCTTCTGTTCATTCAAATCAACATCAATATAAGGATAACTTTCATCTTATTTTTGCATCATTAACGAAATAATCATTATCCAGATTTACTAGCATAATCACCCCATTAAAGTAAAGGACATTTTGAATATAAACAATGCAAATTGTGAAGCAATTTGACTGAATGATGAAGCAGTTAGCTAAAGATCAAATCACTTGGAGAGACTGGTTGGATAAGATGATAGGAGCAGTAAGTCTGTGCTTGCACAGACCCCTTTAATAATGACTATGATGATGAGGTTCATGTTTTTCATGACCAACATCCTCATTATCATTATAGGCATCGTTTAACAATGTTAAATCTGAGATGCATGGCCCTATGTGTTATCAGTGTCTGTGATATGGTGTAAAGCGAGCCCTAAAAAAGTTGCGCATCAAAATGATCATGTAGTGCCTCAAAAAAAAAAAAATCTTTGAGTGACCGGTTTTACCAGTCATTCTCCCCTATAGACTGTAGTGTTATAAAAACCGTTAAGAAAACAAAAAATTAAAGTTTGTAAAAGTTTGTAAAAGTCATGGGATTCCTGACTGACCTAAAGGTTTATAATTATGATTACGGCATGAGCTAAATCCAGGGTTTCATTTCAGAATCTGAGGGAATGTTACTGAGTCACTTTAATAACTAGTCATATCAATGTATACCTTGAGAGTATCAGCAAAGAAGACCTTGACAGTGCTATCTAGGAGTGACGCGGCTACTAGTCTACCATCTGGGGAGAACTTCACACACAGCACGTCATCAGACATCTTCAATGTCCTGGTGTGAATGATGCTCAACTCACGACTACACAAAAACAAATAAAGAACATGTGTAGAAAATGAAATTAAAGTATTCATTACGTGATTAGAAGGTTGACTTACGAGTATTCAGCTTGATTAACTCATAGCCTGCTATAAGGCTGCATGCACGCTATCGCTATGCTGCTTCGTACATGCGAGAGAGCTACCTATTGAGTGCCATGTGCGTGCAAGGGCGCTTTCGTAATAGCAGTTATTGTTCATGCTCATTGGACTGTGCTGTGTGTTTTGCACTCGCCATTCATAGAACCATCGCGTTAATCAGATTATCTCCAGAACAACCTGGCACGGGGGGGATTTGGGGCTTGGCACAATGGGGATTAGCCCTGTGGCATGATAAGAGTTAATGAATGACAAAGTACAGAGTATTTTCGATCTCACAAGCAAATCTTTGATTAGACATCTATGTGAAGGTACCCCAAGACTAAATTGAAAACCGTTTGAATTTAATGTAATTCAAAGATCTAATGGCTCCATATAAAAAATGTAAATTTGACATGGTCATATTTGATGGAAATACAAGAATGCACAAGGTCAGTTGAAAATAAACATAATGGTACAAGAGCTAATAATGATGTCAGACAGAATGATGCATATTTGGTGTCAAATAGAAATATGCAATAGTAGTAGTAGTAGTAGAATGGTTTGATTAGAACTGCAAAATGGTAGCCAGAGAGCTAAATTACATTGCAAGTTTTACAAGCGCAGTTTTAAAAAGCATTTCAACAAAACTTAGATATAGACAAGTACAAATAATACACAGTAAAATAGATCATAACTTAAAATAGGGTTGCATTCATCAATAATAGTGCACTTTCACAAGTACACTTACACAGTTCTGCCTTCATCATTCTCGGAGCTCACAAGTTCAAACTCCCAGAACTTCAGAGTCTTGTCAGCGCTACCTGTCACAAAGCCCCTCTGAAGAACAAGATAAAAAGATCATTTTTATTAGCACGTTTCTGGCAAACACCTCAAGAATGAAAACATGTGTTCTATCTCTATGATGAGAAAGAATGATTGAGTTCATAGATAAAAGGGAATCTCAATTCCCATAAACAAGTAAAGTATACATCTCTCTCCTATGGACATTAACTTGTACACATCTAACATGAGGGCAATAGGAGAAAATGCGATATTTTAACATAATTTTTTTAAAAATAATTAACACAAAGATAATTTATTAAATATTGATAAAATTATAAAACAAAGTGGAGTGTTACCTTGTCTGGTGAAAGACAAATAGACCAAATGGCGCCCTCATGAGCCTCAAATGATTCAGTCAAGGAACCAGATGCAATATCAAACATTTCTAGTCGACCAGCCTGCAATGTTCGAATTCAAGAAAAGAAAAAAATATATAATAAATCAGAATTTATGGGAATGCAGAGATGCCAACTTTTGGAAAACAGAAATAGGGAGGATTTGTAACCGACACCACATAATGTGCGCGTAGCGCACATGTCGAGCGCGTAGCGCCCGACCCATGCGGCCGGGGTCCAGGGCCTGCTTTAGGGCCCTGGAAGCTCTGGGGTTCTAGATGATCTCTGGTGCAATCTGAGCCTTATCTCGCAGCATTTTACATGTGTATTTAGTTAAATAATTCCCACTTTTTTTTAAAATAACTTACAAATTGTACAAAATGCATGATGAATTCCTTTCAGACTTCCGAATACACGGGTACTTGATACTGTTTCGGTCTTATACTTCCGAGACCACTTGGTCTTCTTTTGCTGATTTTCCGCCATTTGGATTCTGTGTCAATATCCACGCATTGGTTACAGCGATCCATATGCTGAAACAATCTTTTTTTTTGCTACTTTGTCTTTTAACATAGTGGAAATACTACATGCTAAAGTTAACAGATGATATTTCTCATTCAATTCACAGATTATATACTGGGGAAATAAACATTAACAAAACAAAACAAAAAAAAAAAAAAAAAAAAAAAAAAAAAAAAAAAAAAAAAAAAAATCGTTTTTTTTTTTTTTTTTTTTAAATCGGGAGGATAAGGATGGAAATCGTAAGGTCGGGAGTTGGGGTGAATTATCGGGAGCCTCCCGATGAAATCGGGAGGGTTGGCATCTCTGGGAATGATTCACTGCATATTATTTTTGTTGGGGTTCCATGCTAGTATTTCTTATTGACAAAACAGATATCTGTGTCTGTAAAGAAATAATTCTAAATGAAGGAAAATTTACTTCAGAGCAGATTAGTTGACACTAAATAAGTGTAAATATTAAAAATTAAATAGGAACAATTCAATCTAGTCTGATAACAACAATGTCAACACTGACTTAACTTCCATGTGAGCCTTTCCCTAAAATTGCTTCATGCTCTTAATTGTATTCCAACCAGAGTTTTTTGTTGGGAGGGGGGGGGGGGGGGGGTTTAGGTCTTCCATCAATATTATTAGAACAGATTTTTTTTTTTTGAAAGCCACATCACTTAACAAAAAAAAAGTGGAAAAAAAGTCTTACCTTGTTACCCACAATGCAATGCCTGTTGCCTGGAGCAAAGACAGATGACAAGGCATGGCCACAACTCATGGTTCGGATACATTGCTGGGTGGATCTGAAAGGACATTGTAGAACAAATGTGAATTATATGAATGTGAAAGAAAAAAGATAACGGAAAAAATATGTAAAAAATTAAGAAAAAACAAATAGGAAAAAAATTGAATGACAAAAAAAAAGGTCAGCATATTTCCCTTAAATTGCCTAGAGCTACTCCTAATAATCAGTGCTAACAATGAAACGTCAGGATAGGATCAAAGTTAACACTTTTTTTTTCCTCTCAACTTTAAAAAGAACCTGCTGAGATGGGAATGGCAAAACAATACAATCAAATGAATGTACTTATAAACATAGAAATAAATGAAGAAAGAGGGAAGAAAAGCACCCTTCAAACTTCATTTAATACAATTTTACTAAAAAAAAAATGACTGATAATAATAGCCTCACCTGTTCCAGATCTTGACAGCGTTTCCACCAGCAGAGAGCACAGCTGTGTTATCAGAGCTAACAGATACAGTCCTGACATCATGACGATGACCGGGAAGACTGATACCATTTTCTTTACTAGCTATGGGTTTATCTGCTGTGAGATCCACCTTGTATACCTCTAGGCTGTTGTTATGTAAAAGGGTCACCACACTCACTCCTCCATTGGCATCCACGTGAGAGTGAAAGGATCTAAACGTGCACATGGGAATAAAGAAAATGTCATATTCTGTTATTTGATAAAGGAAATCTCATTATTTTGATAAATCTGCTCTCATTGGAGTAAAAAATGCAGTGATCACATTCTGTTATTTTACAATGTTCTTGCGATATACTTAGTAGTTGTGAACTCTTAGATATTCTTTTATTTCTTTGCTATCAAGATCCGATTGCAAACACAGGTATATCATTGGTACAGCAAGATACATCTTAATGTTGATCAATGTTGGATTCACCCAAGTCTGTGATGTCTAAATGCAAATATTCAACCTCTTCTCTCTACGAAAATGGGAAAATACATTTTAGATAGAAGAGAAAATTGCTTTTATTCCAGATTGCAATAGAGTAAAAATGATTTGCAACTTAATCAAAAAGGAAAGGACACTAACCCACTTTATATTCTTTTTTATCAAATGGCATGAGGGCGACAGATGATAAATTTTACCTGAGTTTAGCTGAAGCCTTGATGTTTGTAAGAGCTTGAATCCTGTCTTCTGCTGATAGCTTGATATTAGACACATCTACCTCCTCACCGTCCTCACCTCTGTACAGACACAGTAAAAAAAAGTTGAACACATTCATGATAATGCTAAATGGTTTATGAAATTGATGCAGGTAAAAAAGAGAAATGGTTCAAGGACAACCACCCCCCGGATAACGACCCCTAGGATAACCACCCTCTAGGACAACTACCCTCTAGGACGACCACCCCCGGGGACAACTACCCCCCAGACAACAACTTCCTAGGACAACTACCCTCTAGGACGACCACCCCCGGGACAACTACACCCCAGACAACAACTTCCTAGGACAACTACCCCCTAGGACAACTACCCACTACGACTACCATCCTCTAGGACAACTACCCCAGGACAACTATCCTAGGGGGCAGTTGTCCTAGGGGGTTGTTGTCTGGGGGGTTCTTGTCCCGGGGTAGTCGTCCTAGAGGGTGGTTGTTGCCCTAGGGGTAGTTGTCCTAGGGGTTTGTTGTCCTAGAGGGTGGTTATCTGGGTGGTGGATGTCCAGGGGGTAGGTGTCCGGATACGCATTTCACAAGATGTCTAAATGTACTATGTCTTCAGGGTATTTCATGCAAAAAAAGGAACTTACAAATGGTGTGATGAACAGCTAAGTGCAAGCAAATATGAAATACATTGAGAAAGAAAATCAATATTTCATTGAAGTGTGATTAAGTAGTATATTCCAACAGAAAAGTTGTTGATCCTTGTCCACCAAGTACTTGATGTCTTCGAGTTATTATTTTTGGGAAAGAAAAGTTGTAATCAGGGATTATCAGTCAGGGGCAAGAGTGACTTTCCACTATATGGTAACAACTTGATACACACTGTGGACGGGGAGATGCATTAACTCTGCATGATATGATAATGGGACATTTATATTAATGAAAACAGCAATTATTTAGGGGTTAAAACTGGCTAGCTCATTAATCACAAACTGCTTGGTCATATGTTCATTCATAGTTAATATAACTCAACACTTACCTTGCTTTCTTTCTTTCTCTCTTCTGTTTCTTGAGTAGTTTCTTCTTCAGTTCCTGAGGTGTGCAAACCTTGAAGAGTTCTAAATGGGGGCTGGGACCCTGGGAGATAGAGAGAAAGTTCAAAGTAATATGTCAATATGATGAAGAAAAAAAACACCTTAAATCGGGACAGCACTACTAGTAGCTACCTGCACCCTCTATATAGCAAACAATGCCTAAGCGGTACATGTTGGTCCCCCATTTTTCTTAGTTAATTGAGAGCTGATTCGATGAGATAATTACCCGTCAGTGATCATGCAGGGAGGTCTAATCCCTCCTGGCCAAAGTAGTGCAGATAAGCTTTAAAAATCAGGTGTTTAATATAGTAGGGTACATGTATATACAGGTATGACTATATCATTCACAATTTCTATCTTGAAATCATTTCCTTTAAATGTTTCCACATGTTTTTTCCCCCTATAACAGTATGTTCTTTATGCTCTATTTATGTCCAACATGTCATTTTTTTTCTTCTTGGCAACCTGAAATATATATATCTGTACGGTCCATTTACATCTTTAAAGAAATACTCCCAAGCTCTTGTAAATGTAATGGTTGAAATCTTTTTGGTAGGTTAGATTGATACTTACATGACATCCTAGAATTCTGCCTGTAGAATCAAGGTAAAGAGATACTACTCTATCAGTTCCTTTTCTGAGGATTGTTCCTGCTTTGGTGCAGGTCAGGATACTCTGTAGAGGGTGAGAAGGGTAATCATAAACATTGAAACAAATATATCTACAAAACACAAACGTCCAAACAAAACCTTCATGTATCTTTTTATGTAACTTTTAAAGAGATTATAGATGTAAACTATTTACAGAAATTATGAAAACATAGCATTAAAAATGTTTGAGTACTTTGTATTTGCAAGGAAAATGTGCTACACCGAATACTCTGGGGTTTGGATTGGGTTTGGATATATTATTGGGCCAATTAATTATGAACGATATATTTTTCGGCACTAGCAAAACTGGAAAAAGTGGCATAGCTTAGGATGAGCCGTTGAGGTTGACAGGGAGGGGGAGGGAGAGGAGATACAGAAGGAGAGAAGGGATACAGAGGACTTACTCAGGAAATGAATGATACCAAACAAGGCCATCAATGTGGGGGAGGTATCCTCTTCTTTTAACAATACAGTTCTCTGTATTTCTATATTTATTTCACCATTAGACAATCAATAATGTAAGACGAATAAAGGCACTTACGTTGTCGTCTCCTTCCTCTCCATCATCATCATCATCATCATCCTCATCTTCTTCACTCATTCTCCTTCTTGGTTTCTTAGCAGGAGAGGGTCCTTTGCTCTCTTCATCCTCATCGTCAAGCTAGTACCAAAAATAAGAAGAAAATAAAAGTTCAACTTAACAGTCAACATTAGCAAAAAGTTACTAGGTTATGCAACTTCACAAATAGTTACATGATATCTGATATTTGATTTTACAGTGGAGAGTCCGATCATTTGCACCTTGCGCTCGGTGTGGTGAGAGATGAAGTTAGTCCTTGATACAATCACTTCAAGAACTGGCCCTCAAAAGACAAAAGCTTCCGTATATCTTTCCTTGCAGCCATTTGTTGATTTTGTAATACTTTCTGTGCTGCAGGTCCCGGGTTCTGAAATAGTAAATTAAGTTGAGAGAAACAATAACAACAACAAAAGGTTTTGTAAAAAAAAATTGAAGAACATACCTCATCTTGGAAGGCAATGTCCCATACTTGAAGATCACTGCCTGATGTCCCTGTCACTAGCCCCTTGTCATCCCCCAAGAGAGCAAAGTCCCATACCTGCAATCACAAGACAATGCAATCAATCAATCAAGTGATGAAGCTGTAGACAATCAGGCTCCAGATATAAAGATGGAGAGAGGAAGATGGAAAGTCCATCTGGTCAATAATGACATCTACAGTTATGCATAGTTTGAATATGCCATGGGTTATAACATCAACTCTTTATATTGAATTATTCATTGACTGCCCTTTTCTAACTGGGTCTTATGTATTTACTGGAAAAAAGTTATGCTTACAAAGTCTACTCTTTGTATCCCTTCTCGACAAGTGTGCTTTGATGGTTTCAATGATATTAACTCCTTAATGGCAATTACGGTAATTACATTATTCTCCTGCAAACAGACTGAAGTATAATAAATCATCTGCTTACATTATGCTTACCTCACTTCTATGCCCAACCAGGGTCTTGAAGCAGTGCTGCGTGTCTAAATCCCAGAACTTTACAAAGGTATCCTTAGAACTGTGGATAAAAAATGGAGATGAGCAATAAAACTTCAATCCCAACATATACATACTTCTCCTTTTTGTCAAACAAGTTTTCCCTTTGAATGTGTGCAGAGAGGCA
This sequence comes from Strongylocentrotus droebachiensis, assembly GCA_035222895.1. Lineage (NCBI taxonomy): Eukaryota > Metazoa > Echinodermata > Echinoidea > Camarodonta > Strongylocentrotidae > Strongylocentrotus > Strongylocentrotus droebachiensis. The sequence continues at coordinate 257,621 of JAVYIG010001010.1, read as the reverse complement.
AAAGACAGAAAGCAGCTAAAGTTGTGTTTTTACATACAGATTCAGACTCCTTTCCATTTTTGTGTCTTTAAAACAGGTTTAACCTACATTTATCACTGTATAAGTCTTCGACCAATTAAAACCTATTCAAAGATTCAAAGATAATCTTTAAAAGCAAAATGTAATGAGGGAATAACAATGGTAATCTATTCTCTCTATTTGTAAGCTTTGTAAGTCTTGTTTGTTAGATATTTGGAAGGGATCATAAAATCATACAGTGTTTCATTCTATGAAGCTGAATCTTTGCCATGTATGAACTTAAAGTCTCTACAGTGTAGCTACCAATACCCTTTTAAGAGTACAATTTCCAAATTTTGGATTTAAAAATTCTTGTTAATCTTTCAGTGTAAGCAGTAAAACCTTTATTTACTCGCCCATAAGTAAACATAGCATCTCTATAAAGTATAAACAACACAGAATGCTGAGTGACACTCACCTTGAAATGACGATGTTGTGCTGTGCCATGAAGCTCACCCTAGTCACCATACCACGATGACCTTTCAACCTATACAGACCGCTCTCGTTCACAACATCCCAGATGATCACATCAGTGTCCTGCATAATGAAGTCATGAATTGGAGGGTGTAAAGAAGAAGGTAGAAATTGAATTTGAAACATCAAAGAAACTGTAGTTTATATCTCCAGGTTACACTCACATGTTACAATTAGCAATACCACTTTCTGTATTTTATTTCAAAAGTTCCTTCTGATCATTTTGGATCACAATGTCTTTTTTTTTCTCTCCAAAGAATGTGACTCAACAAGTATTGTTAAAAATCAGTTCCCATTTAGACAAATAAAGGAATCTGACTGACATGAGCGCTATACAAGAACCCACTATTTTTATTATTATTATTAAAAAAGGAAAAAAAGCAGTATAGCAGCTAATTTCTTGTTCATAAAGAGGTACACTCAACTGGCACATCTATGTTTACTGTGCTTCTGGAAAATTGTCAATGTATACCTTTTTAACAAACAAGCATTGTTTTAATTTGAAACTGAAGTAATTCCTCACCTTTGACCCTGAAGCAAGACGGAGGGCATGGTTGTCAAAGTGCATGGTGGACACAGCCGTCTTGTGTCCATTGAACGTCACGATCTCATCTCCGTTATCACTGTCAAAGAGCTTGATAGATCCATCAGAATAACCTACAGCGATGATAGGACGAGCGTCTGTCTGGGCAAGGGCAGTGACCTCATGTTTGCTGCCCTCAAGCACTAGTACCTACACACAGAATAAAAGGAAGATGTTATGAGTACATATAATGCAAAGTAGAATTTAATGAATGCTGGAGAGGCAATGTATGAATGATTAAGAGGTGATCAATGAATCTTTAAAAATGTTATCCGAATCTCCCTTTTTTCAGAGTCAGAAAAGAGATAGATAGATCAAAGAGATCACAGGGCAAGATAATTTTCCAAAAGGTAGAAAATTGAAACAGAAATACATGAGCACCTATGTATCAACTTATTTCAAATTACTATTTACAAAACCCATAATGAAAGTTCAAACATCTTAGAATATTTCCATCCGCCAAGAGCCAGAAGGGCATAATAACTGTGAAATGGCACAATACCCTTCTGACTTTCTGGAGATAAAATTGCCAAGTAATCTCTGGAAGATGCTCCAAATATGTGGTTCTAATTTCTATTATGTTTGTAGGGCATATCCACAAAAATTAATGAAGTTCTATGCTCCTGATGGAACATTTGTTAAATGTACATTTTTTAAGGGGAAAGGGCATTGTGAGTTTGAATAGGGTTGACTTGGCCCATCTCCATGAACCATTTAGTATAAGCTTCAGCAAAAAGCTTACCGGTATTCACCTTTTCTCTACCTGTGCTATCAAAAGTCCTCCTCTGAGGCTCTACTTACTTTCTCTGCTCTCTTGAGGCTCCAGATGATAACATGCTCTACAGCAGACACTGCGGCAAACTGATGGTCTTTGTTGAACACTACATTGGCTTTGGTTGTCCCTACAACTCCAAACACAGCACTCTGCACAAAGCGTAGGTATTGCTTCGTCAACCCCATCCTGATGAATGATCAGTAAATGAACTAAGCAACCTGCAAAAAGCAAAAAATATTTCAGTCATTTTCAAGGGTGATAGTGAGCACTAAAAAAAACAAGCTTTTCTTTCCTCAAACACCCCCGTCCATCCCTTGAGTAAAAGGATTCAGGGAGAAAAAATGGCATCTTACAACATCCCCCCCCCCCCTTTCGAGTAAGAAAATTGGGGAAAAAAATAAGGAAAAATCTAGATCAGGAAAATAACCAAAAATAAATAAATCGGGAAACAGATTTAAATCGGGTAATTATCAGGCCTGCATTTTAACTCATTATTTTCTGAATTGTTTTAGTCCCATAGGCTTAATACAGGAGCCACCTGGTTTGAGAGTGGAATAGGTCAATGGGTCAACTAGGTGATGCTGATTAGAAAACCTAGCCCAGGATCTCTGAAGCATTTTAGTGAAAGTGAGACTTTGAGCTATATCTGATTACAAATAGGAAAGTTATGAGTTTGTGGAGTTGTCATTTAAGTAAATAGAGCCAATTCATTGCTTTGGGACAATTTTTTATTTATTTTTGTTTTTTTGTCCGCGTTTACGAGGATATCCTCGTTTATGAGGGCGATCCTCATTCTCAGACTAGCGCCCCTACTGTAAACACGGACTAAATGCATCCTAAAAAAATAAGGATCGTCTGCTTTTCGCGGACGTTTTTTTTCATTGGCGCTCTGTGGGTTTCGGGTTGCCGAACCGCCTACTGGCAATGCGAAAAATGGATTCTGTGTAAGATAATAACCCTAGTTCACCGTCTACTTTTATGGGTTGTCCATCTTCCCGAGGATTTATCGCTCATAATGTGAAAGTCTCTGTACAGAGTCAATGTGGGCTAAAAATAAAATGCATCAAGACAATCATCACGGAATCCGTTTTTTCACATCGCCAACGCGCCGATCAAAAAATATGAAACATCTGTGAAAATATGGACGATCTTTATTTTTGAGGACGCATCGGTCAGCATTTACGAAGACGATCCTTGTTTATGCAAAGTAGCACTCCTTCCGAAATAAGTCCACTCTCTGCCACCACGACCTCCAGTTTAAATTCCACCAGGAATCTTTTGGACATGTTGGAGGAACAACAACCAAACCAAACCAAACTACTATGCAAACGATTTCCTCATTCTCGGACCAGCGCCGTACTACACACACTGGCTAATTTTGCACGAAAATGGCACTACTGGCTGATTTTAACATTGTTCATGTTTAAATGACATATGTACCTACATATTTTCTGTCATATTTCATATCCTCTTCTTCTTATTATTTTTGTGTGAGAGGACAACTCAGGATCAAGCCAGGCACACAAAACACAAACATCATTTTTAACACATGGGACAGCGTTGGAAAAATATGACTTAGATCTAGGTCTATACTGAGAGACCATTCTTTGATCTCGTGTTGAACGAGAGGTCATGTTTACAATATATTTCATTAATATCATTGATATTACACGGTAATATTTACTTACAGAAATATGGGGAATGTAACTTCCCTATTTAATCTCACGGAAGCCAAAAGAGGTGACAATGTATGCTTTACAGTACATAAGCACACGTGCACGTGTATTATCGCTTCATAAAATAGCGAGGAATAAGCCAGCGACCAATAAGGAGGAAGCCAGTGACCAATAATAGACACTGGTAAAGGTCAGTGGTCTCCGACCGGTTCTCTTATTGGTCGCTAGAAGTAGCCTGTGTACTGTGTGTGTATGTTAGCTAAAGCTAGCTAAGATCACTGCACAAAACTGGCTGAATTTCTGCGCATGCGTAACGTAGTATTTAGCTTCCGTGGTTACGCTCTATTTTTCATATACCGAGAGTCGATTTGGGCCGGATAATATCACGTTTTCATACCTGTTATCAGTGGTAAGACGAGAAAAAAACAATTTTTTTGAATTCCTTAAATTAGTAAAAGAATCATACATATGTTGTAATAAATTTACCCGTTTATTTATCTTTACATTTCGCCATTGAAATATTAATTGTGTGATTGATAATTATTTTTTTATTTGATCGGTCCCATGCACTGAAGAAATCGTCATGTTTGTTTTACCTGAATTTTTGAACGTTTTTGTTGTTGTTGTTGTCTGTCTTATTGGGATGATTTGATCATTGCATGATTAAAAACATGTAAAGAAAATGAAAGAAAGTGAAAAAGATGCATGGCAAGAAAGAAAGGAAGAAGACGAGAAGAAGAAGAAGAAGAAGAAGAAGAAGAAGAAGAAGAAGAAGAAGAAGAAGAAGAAGAAGAAGAAGAAGAAGAAGAAGAAGTTTTTTTTTTTTACATAGGAAGAAATATTAGTGACCTCTGACTCTGTGGATGGAGAGGTCATTTATGTCATGATGAATTTTATGGAAGCATTTTCTCAAATTTTTGTTGGTGTATTTTTTTTTATTGTATCATGATTAGATCCAAGATTACTAGGATGGTTAAACTACACATCAAGAGGGGTGACGAGAGTCAGTTCTTGTTTGAGACGACAGTACAGCAGCCAGTAGAAGATCTAGTCAAAGAGCTTCTCCTGATTCACAATGGTAGACTCAAAGTGGAGAGAATGTGTTCAGGTGAGAGAAAATGTATAGACCTATGTATTGAGTTAAACATGTCAAGTAATGAGCTTTAGAGGCTGGTTCAGATATGTCGCCAACTGAATGGCACCAGGGCATGTAACTTCATCCTACGCATATTCACTTGTCTCTGTATTATTAGATACAGAAATGTGAATGGTATTACAACTTCATCATAACAAATTAAAAAAACGCCACTGTTTACCATCTCATATCTGAAAAAGGCTTTAGGATGGAGTCTAAGGAAAATGTGCCTTTGGAAAAAAAATCAAATTGTATCCCATGTGTTAACCTCATTTATACTTTCTTGTTCTGGAATTCATCTAAAAAATAACACTTTTTTTTTTAGGTGTACATTTAGTGTATGTACCTTTCATTTGGATTAAAACACTTTGTCTAATTTTTATTGTTTTTTGCTTTTTCTCTCTTCTTTATTAGATGACATAGAAATTCTTTGAAGTGGATATTTCATACACTTTGAGTGGTAATGGATATTTGAACTTGTATTTTATTTTTGTTTGTCTCCTACATATTTCCAGAAATCAATGAGCTTGCTGAACATGGTACCACTCTTCCTCCTAACATGCAAGGATTGGCTGATGATCAGATTGAAGATCTGAAGCTGGTCGATGAATGGGGGCAGAAGTGTGAACCAAGCGGTGGTTCAATTGAATGCAAAGATCCCATCAGCAGGAGAAATGGAAAAGGTACACTCATCATGTCACACCTCCCCCTCTCTATTCACCCCCTCTCCACCCCCCCCCTTTTCATTCCTTCTCTCTCTCTCTCTTTCTCATTGTGTACCGGGTAACAGTTTTTTTTATGTTTTTGAATGTATAGCTGTCACTCATTCTGTCTCTACGTCTCATTGGTGATGAAGAAAAAAAATGAGTATATTACATATTGGCTAGCTCCTTCTTACCTCTGTTGTTCTTTAAAAGGGAGCAATTGTGTAATGCACTAATGCTTTCTACCAAGGCTTTGTCAATGCAATTTAACTTCAAAATATCCATCTGCAACATCTGAAAGTGAAAGGGATTATTTGTACCGCCAAGTTATTGACCTCGATCCAAACATTTCCTGTCTTCATATATATGAGTGTTCTGTAGAACAAGTTTGAACTAATTTTTTCACTCATGTTGAAAAAAGAGAATTTAATAAACCTATTTTGGAAACTTCATCCTCTATTTCAGCTCCAAATGAGAAAATGAAGGAAGTTTTAACAAAGACAGCCAGTGAAGCCAAGAAAATCATTTCCAAAGTAAGTAGTTTTATTCTCTTTTATCCTACTGAAAAAAGGGTAAGGATGAGAAATTCAATGCAGGTACCAAATGTAACTAAATACTGAAGGTTCATTAAAGATCGATGCTTAGTTCATACATGCATGACTGGAAATGATAAATTTTGAATTTTGCTTGTTTGATGTAAAGATTTGAGATATATTTTTAAGCTCCCAATACCCCCTACATGGTACTGCATGTTCCCCAAGTCCATTTAAAGGCTTGTATTGCATTTAAATTTCTTATTAATAATACAGACTCAATTTTTCTTCATGTCTGCTCAAATCACATACATGTTAGTTGTACATTTCAGCAGTGAACTGAATGTGAACTATCATGATAACTTAATTTTTGAGAGAAGTGACAACACCACTTGTTATTCAAACCAAAATGGATAACTATTGATGTGTATTTTATATGTATTGTAATTTGTAGGTTTATTTGCATTTTTTTGATTTGTTTATTAAATATGTAATTGTTCATCAGTCTAATTTTGTTTGTTATAGCGCTTAGAGACTTCGGTGGTAAGTGCTTTATAAGTAACGTTGTTATTATTATTATTATTACATCATAGTTTAGTTTAGTTCAAATTCAGTGTCTCCAATCCTTTGCCCTACATATAGAACCAAGCGTCTGCAAACGTGTGTGTAACGCAACCAATGGTGAAGGATGCTCTGGACCAGCTGAGGGGTGCAGTGACCATTGTTTACCCTATGGGTTTACCCCCTCATGATCCTATCAGGATGGAGATTGAAGGCAATGAGGAGCTGGATGGCACTCAGGTATATATTATGATTTGTCTTAATAATGATAATAATTTGCATTTCTATAGCGCCATCTATCTAGAAGTGCTATTGGTCGAGGCGCATTTATTATTACCCCGGCTTTAGCCTAGCTGCCATTACAGCGCTCCAGCATTTCAAGGAATTGATTCCTGTCTTATTGAGTTACCTATCCTGTGTTTAAAACTCAAGGTATTCTTGGGAAGCTCCTAAGCACTTTCTGTCAAGGTTATTTGACTTTAAATGTATAACAAGGTACTAACATTTCCAAGTAAACATGTAGTTCTCGTAAGCCCCCAAACATCCTTTGTCAGTTTTGTTTGAGTTTAGTTGATGAAAATCAAAATATACTAATAGTTCTCAAGTGTTGTAAGGTTTTTGACTTTTTAAGGTGAAAATGAATTTACATCTCAAGCCCGGCTGTAAAACATTGAATATTACTTGTAAAGAAGGTTCATATCCTAATAGATGTCCCAAAATGCAATTTTTCATTTTGAATCTTGACATTCAATACTTATACACGTGCATAATTAGCTCAGAATTACTAGGATACTTGCATATATGTTCATGAGTCACATGACGAATGTCAAATGGGTTATATATGGAAGGACCATCCGTTGAGTTGGTAAAGATCATTGTTAGTTTTTGGAAGTTTGTCCAAGTTTTACCAAAATATTCATGTATTTGCATTTTGATGTTCAGTACGATAATTTGTTTTATCTTAATTATGTTTGTTCTTTTGTTGACAGGCATCTTTGACAGTACTGGAGGAAGATAATACTTCATTGTGGTTCTCTGGTAAAGAGATGCATAGAGGAAAGAAGCTTTGTGATTACATTGGAAAGAATGAAAAGACAAAAATCATTGCTAAATTACAAAAGGTGGGTGCCATAATCAGAATAATTGGTTTATATCACTAATTTTAATATTTAAAAAAAAAGTACCAACAGTTTATTCAATACACTTTTCATTATAACTATGTGCTTAAAAATGTAAGTGGGGAATCATGATAGACAAATGGATTTTTGGGGTACAATCACCCGCACAAATACTGCTTTTATGTTTCAATTTTGTTTTCAAATAGAAGGTTTTGTAGTTTATTTCATTACTTTCCATACATTTGTATGTATTTGCTGAGCACTACCATAACACAAGTAATAAAACAGGTGAGATATGGAGTAATACATACATCTCACACACAGATATTTAAACAACTCTTAATTCAAAATAAAAGACACAAAAATACTATTTAAACAAAAAAAAAAAAAATTGTATTGATACCAGCAAATTCAGGGTAAACCTGTTGCATTTGACTGCCCCAAAGTTATTGTGCTCTTTCATGCATTATAGCAGCAAGTGTGTTCGAGTTCTGAATGAATCCATTTTATGTGTGTTACCTTTGGGGATTCCCCAATGTTGATCTTTATTGAAATCAGTGTTGGAAAATGTAGTTCATTCATTGAATATCATAATTGTATTTAATAATCTTGATTTTTAGGAAAGGTCCAGCGTATCTCTGAGTAAATTACAAGTATTACTGACACTGCCATCAGATGCATTCATGCACGCCTCCCTTCCAAGAGGGGGGGGGGGGGGGATTATTTATACAGTCATATTTTTATGAAATAGGTTAATGATTATAGTGTGCATGATTTATAATTATGTAAATACAGTTAACTCTGCATAACTTGTCACACAAGTCAAATTTTCTTTAAGTTGAATCATAAAAAAAACCCACCAAACTATGCAAAATGTATTATGTCCACTTCCTATTTCAAATTTTGCATATGTCGAACTTTTTTTTGTGGTCTAAAGTCTAAACACATTCAATTGTTGCAGAGTTAACTGTTGGTTAATATGAGAATCACATCACATTACATATCACTATATCAGCATTATATTTTTATTTCACTCATGACATCACTTAATGTTTATCTCCACAGAAAGGAGGAGGTGCGCCAGCCAGAGAAGCTGTATTCAGCGAGGATGAGAGGAAACAGATGATGCTACATGCATACCGCAAACAAGAAGAATGGAAGGTAAATTGAATTAATGCTCATCATTTGAAAGCAAAGGACTACAAAAAAATTAAAATCATTGTTAGTCTTTCATGGTAGTCAAGATCAAATAGGTAGTACTATGACAAAAAGAGCTTAAAATTAACCCTGCTGGGTCGGGGGGGGGGGGGGGGGCAGGCATTTGAATGATTGATTGGCCCTACCAAACAAATTGGATGGAAAGTATTTACCAGTTATAGCTGATGGAAATGTGATGGATAGTTGTGGCTGCAGCGAGGTCGATAATAAATCAAAAGTCTGAACAAAGGCTTCTACAGGAATTCATAGCTTTAATTGGAGTAATCATGTCGTTCCAATTCATTCCGTATACCAGTATATTCTGTGAAAACTCTTTGCCTGACATAATGACAAACTTAGAACTGAAATCCCCTTGATGCTCTGGCAAAAAGGGGATTCTTGGACCTCAGCACAACCATGTTAATGTAGCCTTCTGAGAGTTTGATATCAGGTGGTTATCAATATATGGCGCTATACTAGGCACCTTGCCTGAGGAAGTGCTATTACAAATATATGTGTGTTCATGTCATGCATCAATAATACAAGAAACAAATGACTTAGGTGATAAAGAAATTAAGTGCAACTGTCACAACAATATTGTTAAATAGTCTGTAGCAAGGAAATGTATATTAGCCTGGAAATAAGATTTTACAGATTCAGTACAAGAATTGTTTGATATAATTGTTTGAGTGTTATTTAGCAATTTGTTCATAACCTATCCCCATTCTGATGGTCAATATATACCAACTGGTGCAGAATTAGCAATCGAGACTGACTTTAATCTTTAGGTGAATTCATCTCAAAATGAAGTTTCAATACTATAATTCAGGATTACTTATCAGTTTTTAATTCTTCAAAACTAGTATAATTTGATTTCTTAGCCTGTTTTTGTCTCGCCTGCGTAGCAAAAAGCGAGACATAGGCGCCGCTTTTCCGGTGACGGCGACGGCGACGGCGTCAACATCAAAAACTTAACCTAAGGTTAAGTTTTTGAATTTTTGATATAAATTTTAAAGTGTAAGTTCTTAGTCAATGACACTTTGACTTTAGGGTAATCAAGTATCCCCAATCATGTGAGTAGAATTTCAGATCACAAAGTCAAGGTCAAAGGTCATTTCAGGTCAACAGACTTGGACTATGTTGTAGCATCATCATCGAAAACTTAACCTAAGGTTAAGTTTTTGAATTTTTGATATAATTTTGAATTTATAAGTTCTTAGTCAATGAAACTTGGACTATAGAGTTATCAAGTCTCCCCAATCATGTGAGTAGAATTTCAGGTCACTAAGTTAAGGTCAAAGGTCATTTAAGGTCAACAAACTTAGACTTTGTTGTGGCATCACCATCAAGATTTTCAAAATGCTTCTTCTTCGTTATTTTTCAACCGATTTTGATTCTGATTGTTTCATATGATAGGGCTAGGAGGGGGATTTAAAATTTCTACACAGAATTGTGAAAAATCATTATCTATGCTAATTTATGCAAATTTATTCGAAATCACAATAAAGGCTTCTTCTCCTTCATTTCTCGACCCATTTTGATTTGGTTTGCTTTATATCGTAGAGCTAACTTTGGTACACTCAACTTCTACACAGAATTTTGAAATTGTTCTCCATTAATTAATTATGGTAATTTATGCAAATTTATTCCAAAAATAACAAAAATTGCTTCTTTTCCCTCATTTCTTGACCGATTTTGATTTGGTTTGCCATATCTGGTAGAGCTAAATTTGGAACACTAAATTTCTACACAGAATTGTGAGATTTTGCTCCATTGATTATTTATGGTACTTTATGCAAATGAAATGAAATTATGTCCCTTCCAGGGCATCAATTTTTTATTTTTTGACCAGTTCAAAAGTGTACCACATAAAATTTACGATATTTGTTGTTGCGAGATGCGGATGAGCGCTACATGTACGTCATTGACGTTCTGGTTTATCATATTGAATTGCGTTATGCAGGCGAGACCGCCGAGAGCGTTTCCCTTGTTTTGTACTCAATCTAATTCAAATACATTCATATGTAAATGTTGTGTGAAAAAAAGTTTCTGAGATTTTTGCATACCGGTATATGTGGTTGTCTTCCTTGAGTTCCTCAATCATTTAAGAGATGTCATTAATAGAGAAACTCTTTGCACCCACAAAGAAAGACTGTTTCAAATTGCTTTTCATTTGGTACTGTCGTCCTTCATTCATTCTTGCATGGGCTTTTGTTGGAAGTTGTTGTGTGGGACACAGGCCATAAAAATGTTAAATTTGTATGCACCGCTGACCAAACAAACTTCGGAGGTTTTCAAAGATACCGTAATACAGATGGCTTGATGTGGCTTTGGTTGTGCTGTGCACTACATTCTGTTTCAAATTTTGTATTTCTTTACAGAAAATGCAAGAAGGGAATGAGGATGCATATCTGGACTCTCCTTGGGCAGATTCCAGTCAGCTCAAGAGCCAGCTTCAAGGGATCAATAATGTCAAGTGGGGACCTCGATGAGCTTGACCTGACCTGACCTGCATGACCTGGAGCAACATACACCAATCACAATCTGACTTTAACCATGTTATACTGGAGCAGACCACTGTGACCCTGTTTCAGTTTTGGAAAGTGTAATGCAGGGAGGTATAGTGGATTCCTGTTTTATGCAACAGGAATTTATGGAACAAACAATTTGGACCTTTTTAGCTACACGATGACAGAGGCCACAAATTCTTGATTTGGAAACTGAAATGATCTTGGGCACTATCTTTGTTATAAAGCCGAGGTAATAATATCCAAAGTCCTTTGCAAGCGCATGCCATAGAGACGTTACATCATAATGTGGTATATGCGCTATACAGAAAGGGGATATTATTATTATTATTATTATGAAATACTATGGAGTGAAAAGATGAATACAAGACAAATGATGTCGGCTTATCTGATGCTCTCTGAAGCGTTTAGATATTATATGCAACATTTGAAAAGTTGAGAATCTGTCATGTTATGCTCAGTTTGACTGATTCCAATCAATTATGTGTCTTTCCTTTTTATTTTTTTTAATTTAATTTTTAACTGAATGTATGTTTAATGATTTGGGTCGTGCATCCTCAGACAATATAGGAATGCACTGCTATGTTTTGTTGTTGTTGTTGTATATTCTAGTATCCTTCCAGAGTTTGTGTAATTTATACATGAACTGTCACTCTTCATTGTACATATTTCAGCCATATGTTCAATGCATACAAATTTACATTGCCTACTTTATTCACTGAGCGTCACTACACCCAATTTGATATTTGTTGTATATTTTTTTAATTTTACAAATAATTATGGGATAAGATACACATTAACTGGGATTAAGCAGAGTGAAGTCAAAAGTAAGAAGTTACCGGTAATAAAAAGGAAGGCGAATATTCAACAACAAAAAATTATAGTATTTTTGTCTTTTCAGTAAATTATTTTTGTTTTTAAATTTTAACTTCATCATGAATACCAAAGCAAGACGGGTCTGGGTCATGTGACAAATATGTTGTCGAAACCATTTTCAATTTTTGTTTTCTTCCCCTGTAGATCTCATTTACATGCATTACCAGTAAAAACATGTGACCTCCAAACAGTTTTTAAGTTAAGTATTCTGATTTGATTAATGGAATAATCAGGTTTGCTGTATAGTTTATGCTTCCAAATGAACTACCGGTACCCTGACGATAGTTTGCCAGCTATTTGCTTCAATGTAATTTGCCCTCTTATGAAGAGCACTGTACTTTATGTTGACAATTGTATATGCACAAGTACAGTGTATGCAGTTTAAGAAAATCTGTACTGAGGCATTGAAAGAGGAGAAAATAAAATTACTACATGAAAGCATTGAAGTGTCCACAGGGTCATTACATCAATTCTTTAGAGACTTGCATTACAAATTTAAGTAATTATTAATTCAATTCAATTCAATTTTGGTTTTATTGTAAAAAAAATTAGTAGTTCATTAATGATGTGAACCCCTTTTCTTTGCCCTATGTCATGGCTATGCTATGATGTAGAAACATTTTTTATATTTTTGTTGTTGAAATATTGTCACTTTAATTGTTCGACATACCGACTGAAATGTGTTGTGATGGAAAAATATAAAAACTTTGGAACATGTCTTTCTCTGAAAATAGCTCTATTTTCTGCAAATCCATTAGATATGCCATACAGAGCTTGACCTCCAGTATCATCTGATGCTAAGTTTAGGTGTGAAAACACACAAATACCTGTGTAGGCCATTTTTTCTGTATATATAGTGGAAACTCATTATAAAGAGCTCTGTTATAACAAGGTAATTTTGCAGCTCTCTATTTTCTTTTGTTTTATCCCAGTATAATAAGATTCCTGATAAAACAAGGTGATTTCCACGGTCTCAAGGACCTCGTTATAATGAGTTTCCACTACATTTCTAATCTGCATTTGACTACATTTTGAAAGTGGCTTAATCATGAGAACAGAAATGAGAATGACAAGGAAGAGTGGAAGTTATGAGTACAAAGAAGAGAGTGCAAGAGAAGGAAGGAAGGGGAAGGGGTGGTGGAGAGATAACAAGAGAAGCAGCTAGGAAGAGAGAATAGTCATTATCATCTGATATCATCACAACCACCTTCACCACCATCGTCATCATCACCATCAACATAATAATACGTCTTGTTTTGGGGGTATATATTGATCAATTGCAAACAATAGCCAGTTCATTTATCTGGTTACAACAGCAGTCCCTGTAAGGCGAGTACTAAATATTCTCGGATGTTATTTAAGGTTAAGAGAACCCAAAAGTTAGAAGTAAGTACGACAAGTTCACCTGTAAATAAAACAAGTTCAATGACCATCATGCATACCTGCCAACCCTTACAAATAATCCGTAATATTCTGATTTTAGGGATTTTAATCAAGGACTTGAAAATCTGGAATATTCTGATTTGTCAAAATGTCGATTTGAAAGTTCACATATTGCGTGCTGAATGTCTGCATGATGGAGCAGCGAATTTGTATTCGCTTTTTGGTACAGATTTACCCTGTATTGCCAGTTACACTGCCGCTGCAAGTGCGATTTCTTATTTTCGAAGACATACCGTGCTAAAAATTCCTAATTCTTATTTTCAAATGTTGGCAGGTATGCATCATGGACATACAGTTGACTCTGCATAACTTGAAGTCACACAAGTCAAAATCCTTATTTGTAGTCCAAGCAGATTCGACTTATCAAAATGCAGAGTTAACTGTACAAGAATGGTTATTATTATAAGACAGAGTTGCTTTGTTAAGTGATAATCCAAAATGTTCAGTGAAATCAATACACCCTGTAACAATATCAATTTATTTATTGCTTTCTTCGATGAACAACACATATTTGAACATTAGTTTATTCATGATTGATAAACATGATCAAAGTTGAAATGCATTCTGCAATTAACCCATGAATGATAAATTTAGATGTTGTGCAGTTTTGGTCCACACAATATTGTACATGTACCTCAAAAAGAAAAAGTACAAAATTGCAAATAAAAACTTTGCATATTTATCATTATGTAAAAGAAATTGCATTTCCTTTTCTTCTAACTTACCTACACATCAATTAAAATGTAAAACACAATGATACAATCTTATTCCATTTACCATAACAACATTAAGCCCTATGTAATACTATCATTATTAAACAATGATGGGCAGTGGAGAATAATACGACAGTCATGAAATCAAAATAATACCTCTTTTGAGTTGATTGAATACTTTCTTGTTATGCTTACTGAATGAGTATTAGTAAATTTCCCCGACATGTAATATTGAAGGTTGCAAAGGTCAAGGTGCAAAAACAATGTAGCACACCATATATATATATATATATATATATATATATATATATATATATATATGGGTAACCCTGGATCCACAGTATAGGCACTTTTTTGTTCCAAGTTACATGAGATATAGGATACTAAGCAAGTCATGATTAGTGTAAAAGTTGAGGTCACAGTCAACTGGAATATGAATAATTCAACAATATTAATATGTAATGTTGATCAAGGTAATTGTTCATTTGAAAACTGACCATTCACACAAAAACTACTACCCTATAAATCAATCAATGTGATAGAAATTTAATAACTACACTAATATCTAAATAAGGTCCAACTTTTCTAATTTGGATTAAAAACAACAAATATACAAGGTATAAAACCTAAACGGTTTTCAGTTCTGTCAAAGACTGAATGCCTCTTAATATATCCATTGTTCAATGATTTCAACTGCGGAAATATGTTTATCATTGCAACAATTGGGTGCTAAAAATATATAGAACAAATCAAAATCGAAACAAAATTGAACAACAAATTAAAACAAATATCTTTGAAAAAATAAAATTATTGCAAATGATACAAAAATATATACAAAATAATTGCAATTGCAAATCAATCCCTCCCTGCATTGTACCAATGCTTGGCACATCATTCATTAATTATTAAAAAAAATACCCTATGCTTCCACAATACTCCCCTCTTTTTTATAAAAACTTTGTATCATATACTCCTAAATATAGTATCTTTCCATAATACTTTCACAATCAAATACTTTTCATAATGCAAATACCCCAAACACTTTCTATACATTACATGCCAACTTCTAGTGCATCACAGTCCTTCCAATCTCTCATGAGCTACAAATACACACT
Organism: Strongylocentrotus droebachiensis; assembly: GCA_035222895.1. Classification (NCBI taxonomy): domain Eukaryota; kingdom Metazoa; phylum Echinodermata; class Echinoidea; order Camarodonta; family Strongylocentrotidae; genus Strongylocentrotus; species Strongylocentrotus droebachiensis. Next base: position 242,133 of record JAVYIG010001010.1, on the reverse strand, counting down.
ATTCTAAACTACATAAAAATGAATTTAAGTACTATCTATTGCATGTCTAGATGATTACATGTCTAAGTTTTAAAAAGGAGCAAAAAGTATGTATATAACGCAGTTTGAAGGATAACAAACACACACATAGACAGAGTTTGGATATACTATTGAATATATATACTATGGTAATGATATAATTTACATTTGGCATGATGGAAATAAGAAAACGTTCAATTCAGTGCTTCCTATTTCTAAAATAATGCATTGTTTACATGAAAGAGACTTGTCATTGTTTAGGTTAAAAAACTTGACTACACACATTCCTACACCAAGGTGTTGATTATTCAATTCATATTTTAAAATGTTATTAAAAAAGAGAAGAAAAAAAGTGGTGGATGAATCTAAATTTCACAGTTTCATTAGTCCATGATTTATAATCCTGACAATGGCAACAACTAAATTTGATCTTTCTATTTAATTTACAGTTCATATCATTTTATGCCCAAAATAATTAATCATTTCAAAGTACAGGTCTGTGGGACAAGATAAGGCATAAATAATCTAAATAGCAGCAACAAATGTAAATATAAATACATGTTTCTCACTTTTTTTTCCTTCTACAATCTAATCTAGAAAAACTGGCTACACATTTTTATTACATATCCTGGAAGTGAAGACTGCTCAGAGATCCACATATTTTGCTTAGCATGTGGCTAAAACTTATCATGAAGCAAATTATATGAACGTGTGCTTGTTGAATTTTCACTTGATGCATTATTGTAAGTGCTACAAATATCTTCAGCTTCCAAAATGGGCAAGTTCATTTCATATTTCAGCACAGAATAGCAGCCTTTTCATCTTTCATTCCCATTTATTACTGCTTATGTAAATGAAGTTGGCACAGTGGCAGGTTTCAGGTGGGGAGTGGGAGCGGGAGCAGGGAAAATCCTGTCGTAATGCACAAGGGCGGCTAGTACTGTATAAAAATATATACATGCACCTGATCTGGACTGGAATGAACCGGAAGGGCCTCTTTTTATTTGTTGAATACATGCACACCTGAGGAAAAAGTAAGAAATATGGATTAATCTGAGAAGAAAAAGAAAAAAAGTGAGACACGGTAAAGGAAATTATATCTTACATTATGTTTGCTCTCAGAAAACACCTATAAAACAAATCAATTATAATTTTTTAGCAATTAAAAGCCATGGAGGAAACAAATGTTAAAAGTACACTTTGGCCTAACATCAAAGCAATAACTTTGTGTATCAATAATTACTTTTCAGACAATTTTTTTTACAAATTATAATTTGTTTCGATTTTTTTTCTGTGAATGTTGACCATTTAAACATTACATTTTTGTGAAGAAGTGTATCTGTCTGATTATCATTTCCAATCCACAGCTAGTCTTTACCATTATAGACTTCTGATAAAGCCCAGCATTGTTTGTACCCATGAGGTAAATAACTTTGTTTGATCAGAACATTTGTACTGTCATTAACTATGTAGACCACTAACCATGTAGACCAAGCAAATGAACCTCCTCAAGAATCTGAAACATTCATATTTTATGAAAAATTATATGGAATGTACAAGTAATAGATTTCACTCAAAATATGAACAAATATTTACCTTGGCATTTCCTGAAAGCTCGTAGTTAGAGAGTATAAAGTAGTTAATCTATCGCCTGTACAGAGGTGAGAGAAGGGAACAAATATTTGCAGATTACATACATGAAACTGTGTAAAAAAATATCAGTAATTATAAGACTAAAAGAGACAAAAATTGTCCAAAATTTATTTTTTCATATTCACATATCCAACAAATTCTGGTAGTGTGAATGTACGGGTCATTAGAAATGGGGGTCGCGAGTGAAAAATAAGTCTCTATGGCAGCAGAAACAAGAGATTTTTCTAATTGGTAGATAACAATGTACAACCTTGTACATGTACAAAGAGAAACATACAGGGGCAAAACAACAAAAACAACAACAATGTAGTATGCACAGTCAACCCCTCCCTTGGCTACTTAATTCTTATATTTATGTTCCATAGGTTTAATAGAGAAAGCATCCGGTCCTAGTAGGTAAAGGGTTTATTGTACATAGAGTATACACAGTATTGGCCAAATGGGTGAATATATTCCAAGTATCCCCATCCTCTCTCCCTTTCTTACACAATGCATCCTCAGTAGCAGATGAGTGAGGAGGCCTATTTTCAGATATATAAAAGGGAAATGTGTCTGCCCTTTTCCTATACTTTAACAATTTGAAGAAAACCGGTTTTCACACCCTTGGCTCTTACGGTACTATCCTCCCCTTCTATAAAGCATAGAACTAAAATGTCAGATTATAAAGATGTTGTTTTGGAGAGGAAAATCACACTTTTGTACAAATGTAAAATTCAATACTGAAGTATCACATTCCAATATATTACCGTTTCAAATATAGGCCTACGGTTGAATGCCTCTGTCAAGATTCCATGAAAGAGATCCACCCTCAGTCTGTCTAGAAGAGGTTCTATCGCCTGAAATAGCCGTCCAGTTTCTTTGAAGTACTGTTTAATGAAGAACTCTATCTTTCCCATTGGAAAGCCAATTCTTTTGGCTTCTAATATGAGAGGATCTTCATCACTTGGTGGAGCAACTGTGTGAGAGAGACAAACAGAGACCACGAGAGGGATTTTGTTAATGTTAGTCTGATTCTGACGTGTACTGGTTAACGTTGTGCAGCTGTTATAATATTTTCCTGGATACCTGCAGTTTAAAATAACTAAAGAACACATTCAAAGGATAAATTGTAATTCAGGTTTGTACACCTGTGTAAACGACGGAATGCTAACAGGATGTTGAATTTGACTTTGAGACCATTGACCAATTACCATATGAAGGTGAAGACTGAGAATGATAGAAAGATGTTTAAATTATTACTAGATAATCATAATAGGGAGATGACCGGTGTGTTGGCTCAGTCAGTAGAGCGTCTGCCTCACAACCGGGAGGTCGTGGGTTCGAACGCCGGCCGCGTCATACCAAAAGACGTTAAAAGACGGTAGTTGCTGCTACCTTGTTTGGCGTTCAACAATAAGGGATAGAGCAACGTCGATCTGGCGCTGCTCAGTGGCTGCCTGGCTCACGATCAATTGGGCAAAAAGAATGTCCATTTTCGGTTTAACTTAATAAAGTTTGGAGTGGACTTTAAAAGATTATTATTATTATTATTATTATTATTATTATCATTCATGATTTGCCAAGAAGTATTGAAAGCAAGCCATCATCTCATAAAAATCTAGTACCTTCATGTCAATGTTAAATAAAGAAGACATATCTGGGCTTCTTTTCATTATGAGTGATTTGTTGCATTACAACCAAGAGGCAAAATATTTGTGAGAAATATACAATTATACATGTATATATACCCTACATGTTGTTAAAAGGACATCTATATTTAACCCTAAATGGTACATTAACCGGAATTCATAAAAGCTGGTATATTACCCTAACCCTAAATTCAAAACAATATAACTAATTCAATTAATGACTAATGATTAAACCTATCGTTTCTTTGGAGGCCTTTAAGTTCCTCTGCCTGCAAATGTTTGTAGAGGGCAGTAATTCTATTGTTCAATTGTTAACAGGACATCCAAATATCTTGCTAATGACCATGTCTACTTAATGACTCATTTTTTTTACTACATATGTCCCTCTAATATATTTATATACCGGTATATATATATTTACAGCCCAGGGCCCCAGACAATTTGGAATGTGTGTACATATATGCGTGAGGGGGGGGGGGAGAATCACCTTCAGCACTTCTTTATTTTTTTACAGTAGTTCCACACATAGAATACTTACCAAGTGGTTCATTTCTGATATTATCCATATCTGTAAAGAAATATAACATAATAGAGAAACTTTAGTTTATGCCGTTTCACTTCCCATCAATGACTCCCTCATTCTCTGGCTCCATCACTTCCCCTTGTTTTAAATTTCAAAATAACGAATAACATTTCTGTTAAAGCACAGTCTATGGACTTACATGTACCTGTACCTGACATTAGCATCCCAGATTTTGTGGGACAATCATTGGCAAAAAAGATCTGCCTCACTCTCGATTTTTGTTTACAATGCACATGTGAGAGATGCAAAAATCTCCTTAGGAAACTATACTGTAGCGATCATTAAGATGAGACAATTAATTGAATTAGGAAATGCTCATGATTGTTAACAGGGAAGGGTAATGTCAGTAGTCTGGGCTATCAAGGTGATAGAGATCTAATTGTTCAAAGGAATAATATGGAAATAAGAGGAGGTGATTTGGCTCAATGAGTTTCAAAATATCTGCCTGTCAGACCATGCAAAGATCACCCGTTCCAATCCATCCCAGACAGTTGACTGAAGCCTGAGTTAACTTGCCCCTTCTCGTTTCCTAGCCACAGGCTAATTCTCCAATGCAATACCAGCATTGGAAAAGGCTCATCACAGCAGCTGTTCTAGGGCGCAGGGCGGGCCTGTCTAAAGAAGCCAGAGCAACAAAATCATTCACTATACTGGTGATATACCTGTAGCTCTTTGTACCCAAACAGACAGCAGCATATCACTGTACCAGTCTAGTTTTTAACAATAACGAGATAGGAATTCATCACTGCAGGACGAATGAGGTGGTCTGGACGTTTTTTTAAAGGATCTAATATGGAGAGATGAAGAGAGAGAGAGACATGTATGACAGTATATATAGATATAGAGAAGGAGAGGGGGAGACGGGTAACTTATAGTCATGTAAAAATACATGAGCTGGACAGAGGGATGAAAGAGGAATCAGAATGCACATGTGCATTCTGATTTCTCACACTTGGAAGGAGAGAGGATAGTATAAGGAAACATGATAGGGGTGAAATAAGAATACTAAGGGCAAAGGAAAGAGCTAGAGAAAATTAAGGAACATCCTAAGACATAATAGAGGGAGAACAGGAGCCAGAGCCGGAAAAGGGAGAGGGCGAGAAAGTAGAGAAGGAGAGAGGCAGAGACAGAGGGAAACAGAGCAAGTGAAGAAGAGGGAGACAGAGCAAGAGAGGGAGACGAGAGAGGGAGAGGGTGAAAGAGTAGAGAGAGATTCCTCACATTTGGAAGGAGAGAGGATAGTATAAGGAAACATGGTAGGGGTGAAATAAGAATACTAAGGGCAAAGGAAGAGCTAGAGAAAATTAAGGAACATCCTAAGACATAATAGAGGGAGAACAGGAGCCAGAGCCGGAAAAGGGAGAGGGCGAGAGAGTAGAGAAAGAGAGAGGCAGAGACAGAGGGAAACAGAGCAAGAGAGGGAGACAGAGAGAGGGAGAGGGTGAAAGAGTAGAGAGAGAGAGAGAGAGAGAGATAGTAGTCGAAGAACATGATAAAATCAAATAAGAAACAAAAGCAAAAAAAAAAAAACCCACCAGGAATCGAACCTGGGTCACCCGAATGGAAGTCAAGTGCGTTACCGACCTACCAAAACATTTCCCATAGCAATTACACGTGAACGGAAAATGAAATTCTCAAATCCCACTTTGCAAGTAATATATGAGCATGATCGAAAAATTGTGATAGCTTATTGTCTCAGCTACATCATACTCAAAGTTCAGCGAACACGGAGCTAAAACGACGGAGGTATTGCTCGCGAAAGACGGGAATGTAGAATCCAGTTTTTAGATAAATTCATGTCCAATAGAGAATACATGCAAAACGTGAAAAAATTGACATGCCTCCGTTAATCGCAAAAATACACCATGATGCCTTTGTCAAAATGAAAAATCATATATTTTGTAGAGAATTGTCTCAGCTAGAACATATCAAAATTTGGAAGAAAATCAATCAATATTTACAGAGATACAATCAATTTTCCAAAAATAGGCTGACGTCATAATATGCAAATTGAAATTTTGAGTTCGGAGGCCATTATGATGACGTCATGAGTTAATTGAGGGTCAAATGAGAGATAAAATCATATCTCCGACTCATACTCTATCGAAATATGAAGAAAAAATATGTGGGTCCCCGTGCATCCCAAAGAGCTCTAGGGGTAATGGATTTTGTATAGGCATGTTTTTGCCCATGTATTGTGGATAAAAATAGCGCAGGTCTGCGCATGCTGTCAACTTTGACGGACGCTCATTGCGTTATTGCTGGTCAGAAAAAGATGAACAAGGTATCAAAATGCTTGGAAAAAAGTGCCAAATATGATGACAGAAAAAATTCGGCGATTCTATGTTGCAAAATGCGGAATCGCTTGAAATTTTGAAAATGGCCTGAAACGTGTGCAAACAAAATAAAAAAGAAGAATAACAAATCTGCACCACCACCACTCTAACATGTTACATGCAGATAAATGCAGGACCCGGGGAATGTTGGATATAAAAATCAATAATTATGAATATACAATATACAGAAAATAGTTTAAATTCTTCAAAGTTCATAAAAGATTTTGTGAAATTTTGTGAAATGGGGGGGAGGGGGGAGGCAAGGGCCTTTTGGCCTTCCCCGGGTCCACACGTTGGCGGGATTAATCGCTACTGATTTCCCCATCTTTTCTTCTTCCTCTTTTTTTCCTTCCCTTCATCTCTTTTCCTTTTTTCTTTCCCTTTCCTTCCTGCTCTCATATTTTGTTGAAGAGGGGGATGGCCCTTTCGCTCTCCTCTTTCCATTTCCCTTCTTTTCCTTCTCTCTCTCTCTTTTTTTTTTGGGGGGGGGGGGAAGGCCCGCTCGGCCCCCGATCTCCTTCTTTCCCCTCTTTTCTTTTCTTCTTCCTCTTCTTTCTTTCCCGTTCTCTCCTCTTTCCACTTTGCCTTCTTTTCCTTCTCTATCTCTCTTTTTTTTTTATGGGGGGGGGGGGGGGAGGGGGGGAGGCCTGCTCGGCCCCCTGGATTCGTGTCTGCCCTGACATGTAGGCTTCTAAATAAGCATTTTTTGCCCGACTGTAAATTTGGTAATTTTTTATTGTCCAACAAACGGAAAAAAGTATAATTTACAAAAAAAGTGAGGAAAAATTAAATTCGCCCCTGAACACCACTACCATCATCAACACCAACAAAAATAAAACAATTATGATAATATTTGGCATATTAGTTATATCACTGCGTGTGAACAAAGATTTTTTTTTCTTTGTTACGCGCATGCACGATACCATAAACCATACGAGAACTTCTCGTATGGTCGAAAAGGCTGCATAATTTTGGACTGATAGCTTCAGTTTGAGGTGCAGGGCTATAGCGTAGAGACGGTACTGAGCGACGCATCAACATCGAAGCCTTAACCCTTACTGTACTGGGGGGGGGGGGGGGGGGGCCTGGGAGGCCCCCCCCTCGACATTTTCGGAGATTGCGTCGCAACCGCTTGGAATTTTGAATTGTCGTTTCATGACTTTTTTCCCTCAAGTCTTACGCACATTTTGATACCATTTTCGTCGAAATCGGATATACCTGTAAGGCGTTACATAACAATTAGTATGCGCATGTCATCAAAAAAAAAAAAAAAAAAAAAAAAAATCGCATCAAAATTTGCATAAATTATCATTATTAATTACATTAAAATAACTTTTTTGTGTAAGAAAAGAAGTTTCATATGAATAATGAGTTTCAACATTCGAAAAATGGAGTTTGACACGTTTTCTGTAAAATGCATAAAATTAGTGCATTTTGCATAATTAATTAGGCCAACGACAAAAATTTGCATATTCGGAAAAAACTAATTATACGATCTTGTTCCTTACGTAAATATCTACAAACATGCAAATTTTCGTGTTCATCGGACAATCGACGGCCGAGATCACAGTCAGAGGGTGCTCAAAATAGCCCAGTACAGTAAGGGTTAAACGGAGGATTCCCGATGTCGGATGTGATCCAAATTCAGGTGGATAATGCAATATATGATTATGATTAAAATTAGTAACGCTAACTTTACGCACACGCTCTCGCACCCGGCCTACTGTTACTAGTCTGCAAGCACAAACCCTGGTCAGTCGTAAAAGTGAGTCTGCACTATAAGACTACCATAGCTAGCCATGTACTGTAGCTGCTCCAGACACATATTGACACAACCAGTAGGGTCTGTTCTTGCAGACTAGCCTACTGTCAGTATGCACTTGTATTGTGCAGCGTGTGCCCGGTCGTGAAACATGTACCTATAGGCCAAGAGCATTAGGTCAAAATAGGCTTAAACCTGGACATTTTTGGTAACAAGCTGATTTTTTCAGGATAGCTCCAGGAATATGTCTAGAATAACATACTAAAAGTCCTCGTATATCCTCCTTGAGCGTTTTCCGTAATCCAAGATGGCGTCCAAAATGGCCGCCATTTCCTGAATTTCTTATAACTTTGCAACTAGATAACCCAAATACAAAATTTAAATGTCTAAATATATGTTTTTTAGCATAAGGAACTCAATAGAATACTTGTTGATAAATTTTGAAACACACAAGTAGCTATAAACCACTTTAGCCCTTCCCGAAATCCAAAATGGCGCCCAAAATTGCTGCCATTTCTTGAATATCTTCTAACTGTGCAACTAGATAACCCAAATACCAAATTTAAATGTCTAAATAAATGTTTTTCAGCATAAGCAACTCAACCAAATACTTATCAATAAATTTTGAAACACACAAGTGGCAGTAAAACCACTTGAGCCCTTTCCGAAATCCAAAATGGCGTCCAAAATGGCCATTATTTCGAGTTTATCTCACTGTATTAAAGTAGGTACGTTATGAATACAATCAAATGTCTATACTAGAAAAGCACTATTGTAATACATATCAGTACAAATAAACCTTTCATTAAATATTTAAATATTTCTTATACATAACGTATACAACCCACCCACCCACACACACATGCACACATATGGCTGCTTCCATCAGACTGACAGAATGCAAACCGTGAAGAGTACTCACGTTAGATGGAATTGAAAATGGAGACACATTAGTACCAATTACTGTCGCAAAGGCAAAAGTCACAAGGTTTCAAACAGGAAATGCACCTCAATAGCACATGCCATGTCATCTCTGCTAGTAGACCAGGTCATTTCTGCTAGTTAACCAGGTCATTTCTGTCGCCAATATTGTTGGAATGGCTTCGTATAAACACCGGAAGTGTGGCTCACATGAACAGATAGACATCTTGAGCTGAGCAACATGAGCTTTGTCCTTCATGGATTGGTTTCATGAAAGTGGCCATGCAGAGTGACCAGTACGAGAGTTGAAACTCTGCCCTTCATAAATTTAGACCCCTCCAATCCGAGTACCATCTACACGGCACTATACTTTGCACAGTCACAATGTGAAAAACATATAACTTAAGAATATATGTGCAGTAACATTTAACCAGCCCTCGTACATCAAGGCAGCAGAGATTGTAGCTTCTTCTCAAGACCTAGGAAAAGTAATCGTCCGTTTTGGTGTATTTCACCTCCTCATGTCATATCTCGGCAGCATATAGTCCACGTCATGGGCAGAAGTATGCTTGTAGAGCTATGGGAGACAGTGTACGCCAAAGGGTCTGTCATACATATGCAATCTGGTCATGCATTTTCCCCTTCTCTTCGTGCTCACACTCTTACTTCAGCTGCCCTCATTGCGTGTTGATGGGTAAACCTGGCGTCTTAGACAGCATAGATAAGGACCACTTAATAGCGAATCTGTATGGTGCACTCCTCAACCAGGACAAGAAGGTGACTGCTGTACCTGACTGAAGAGTGTGTCAAACATTTAAAGTCAGATAATTTTACAACTCATTGAACGGGCAGCAGGACACAGGGAAACTTTGGTTGCAGTAAATCCGACATTTATTATGTCTCTTCTGCAATGTTTCATCCCAGCTGAAAGGACAGGGGACTGGAAGCTCCATCTCAGCTGTGTGAGGGAAATGATACAACATTTCCATGCTGCAGGACATCTTCCCTAGTTCAAATCTGCCAGGTTGTTTTTACAACAGATGGAAGCTCTAGAGCAAACCATGCAAGGAAATGAATATACACAATTCGCAGAAATGGGATACTTCACCATCCGCCGTGTGGATTCATTCTGGGTAAAAGCTTCTCTGATCAGACCATTGAAAAGTTCCTGGCGGCAGCTGAAAACATCTAGAGAAATGACTCATGGACGTGGAATCACAGACAGTACATTGGCTATTAAAGTGGGTTCATGCACTTCCGCACTGTGTTCCTACCTGTGCTGAACTGGAACAGTTCACCGAGAGTACACACTGGTACACCAGAGCAGCTAAAGACATACAGCAAAGTACCAGGTCAAGAGACAATAAAGAAAGATGTATCTTTGTTGGATGGCTGCAGGCACGTCACCATTTGCTTGATACGAAACTAATTGCCTGGTCTCCTTGTCAACTGGCATTGTCGCTGGCTTATCTGTTAATTGTGATTAACCTGTACAAATCGGCCTAGTAGCGGCATCCGAAACGAATGCATGGTAGGAAGTTTACAGAATTCAAGCTACGTACATCGTAAGGACAAGGTGAAGACCATTGGTGCCTAGAGTAAGAGAGTGAAAATCAGGGGACAAAGCACATAAGTCAACCCAACACTACTGTTCAACAGAATAACATGTGTCCTGAATAACAACACTGAGATGGAATCGGTCTTTGCTTATGAACTATTCCTGCGCACTTTCCCTTTTAAAGGTGGGGTGATGCGGGAAGCCAACAAAGAGTTCTCTGGGTCTCCTGCTGAATTCGTTCTCTAAGCAATCCAACGTGCCAGAAATATTATCTTTGTTTAAGATGGTGGTCGCCTACAGCACCCTTAAGCATTATGGAGCTCATTTGACGGTGGTGTTCGATGGATATGGAAGTGCAACTTCGACAAAGGTAGCTGAGCAGAGACGAATAGCCCAAAGATGTACCTCTTTATTTGATGGTAATATATTATATGCCAACAAGCACAACCCAAAACAGCTTTCCTTGCCAACAGCAACAATAAGATGAGACTTATACAAACTCTACGTGACAAAATACGTACCGGTATCAAGCAGACAGAAGCGGATGCCACTAACCTGATTGTCTCTACAGCACAAGCAGTAGCAGAGTCAGAACAGGTGCCCGTTGTTGTCGTTGGTAAGGACACAGATTTACTGGTCATGCTAGTTGCTCCGGCAACCACTTCCACAGATATGCACATGCTATGCCGCGGAATCCTGTCACGGTCTTCAACATTCATGAAATTCAGCATGCCATAGAGGACACTAGAAATTGCCTGATGTTTCTTTAAGCTGTGACAGGGTGTGATACGGTCCCTGCAATCTACCGTCAGGGCAGTCGTAAAACTTTCAATATGGTCCACAAGAAACTTGACTATGGCTTGCTTGATACATTCGCAGTGGAAGCACCCATGACGAGGTAAAAAAAAAGCCGGGAAAGCCTTTATGGGGCCAGCAGTTCTTGATGACTACCGTCACACTGCATACAATTAAACGGGCGATTGGTCGCAGTTCTCTGAGTTCATCCTTTCAGTTAAAAAGTCTACTTCCAACTAGTGCTGCAGCAAAGCAACATCCATACCACACCTCTTACAGTCATTATGTATAAAAAGCTTTAGCGACCTTGGTACTAATGTGTCTACATTTTCAGTTCCATCTAATGTTGAGTACTCTTCACGGTTGCACACTGTCAGTCTGATATCGTTGAGGATGATGGAAGCAGCCATATGTGTATGTGGGTGTGTGTGTGAGTACTTTATGCATAAGAAGTACTTTTTGATTAAATGATTGTTGTACTTATATTTATTTCAATGGTGCTTTTCTAGTCTAGACATTGATTATATTTCATTACGTATCTACTTACAATGATATAAATTTGGAAATAATGGCCATTTTGGGTGCCATTTTGGATTTCGGGAAGAGCTAAAGTGGTTTATAGCTACTTGTGTGTTTCAAAATTTATCAACAAGTATTTAATTGAGTTCCTTATGCTTAAAAACATATATTTAGACATTTAAATGTTGTATTTGGGTTATCTAGTTGCAAAGTTAGAAGAAATACAGGAAATGGCAGCAATTTTGGGCGCCATTTTGGATTTCGAAAATGGCTAAAAGTGGTTTATAGCTACTTGTGTGTTTCAAAATTTATCAACATGTATTTTATTGAGTTCCTTATGCTAAAAAACATATATTTAGACATTTAAATTTTGTATTTGGGTTATCTAGTTGCAAAGTTATAAGAAATTCAGGAAATGGCGGCCATTTTGGACGCCATCTTGGATTACGGAAAACGCTCAAGGAGGATTTATGAGGACTTTTATTATGTTAATCTAGACATATTCCTGGACCTATCCTGAAAAAATCAGCTTGTTACCAAAAATGTCCATGTTAAAACTAATGCTCTTGGCCTAATAGGGGAGGGGAAGGGACGGATATGAGTCTATGGGTGTATAATATAATACATCAAACATCAATAGAAGGAATAAGTACACTTGAATCTACGCCTCACAATCAATCAAGCTATGATAAACAAAGTAAAGAATTCTATCCACGGTCGATAGTCTGCAGCATGCGATGAGGTATACATTAGACTAGAAAGCAGTAACATCGACTTGAAATCCAATGATACTCTATCAGGACATACTTTCAATACTGAAATAAGAAAATACATGTACAAAAAGAGGGGAAACCCCAACTATTCTTCATCTTGGCAAACTCCGTTAATGGCAGAGTCCGACAGAGGCATCTTGAAACACTCTAAGCCAGGATGCTCTCTCCTTCGATCCTGGTTGCTATGATACGCATCATCATCGTGAACAGTTCCTCTACCACGCAGGTTATCTCCATGGCTATCACGAGTATGAACACACCCACAATCGAGGGTGTTTGCACTCACAGAGACTGCTCCATTAGATGATACTTTGTCTTCTTGAGTCACAGATGTGCCTGTGGATTCACTATTGCTGTTTGAATTGTTGCTTTGACTTTGGTTTTCTAGCTTTCGGTGTTCAGCGTCCGACCGTGTAACGGCAGAGTTTGTATCGGAGGAGAGTGTCTCAGATATCAATGCACTATTTTCTTCCTCTAAATCACTAATTTGATTATCTACCTTGGTGTCATCATGACCTCCTTCTTCTCCCGAACATGCACCTGCATCCTCAGATTGTGAAGACTTCTTTGAAAAATTACTTGCACCAACACCAACGTCACCATGTAATCCATCACCGTTACTGTCTATTGTATCTAATTCAGTGGGTGTTTCATCACCTCTCCTCTCTACCGCGTTACCATGGAAACCTGGAGATTCTGGCCCCCTGCTCTCTTGGTAATCTTCTTGAGCTTCAGGCATCACATGATCCGAGTCGCTGTCTGTGTCTGTGTTCTCAATATGAGAAGTATTGCTAAGTTCTTCTTTTATCATATTGAAGAATGGTCCACTCTTATCCTGAGTCTTTGCTCGTCTCAGCTTCCTTCGATCAAAGTGCTGGATTTCAAGCTATAGGTAAGAAAAGCAGAACAATACACTCATTATTTCATTCTTATTTCAATTCAGAATAAAGATATCAATACTTCATGGAAGGTAAAGAAGTACTGAATGATTTGCTGTTTAGAGTATGCAAAACAAATTGAAGATTTAAAGTGACAATACGACAAACATTGGCACATAATTAAGGAATGTCACTGATCTTCCAGTATTAGAAGTGGACTGCATGGTCTGCACATGTTTGGAACAAAAAACCTAAGATGAACAAATGTGTTATTCATTATTCAGGATTGAAAATCCATATTCATCTCTGTTCAATACTGGGAGGACAATTAAGACCATTTATTCAGAAATCCCCAAAACAAAGCTTCTCATAGTTCAGGTTTGAAAATGGAAAATAACTAAGAATTACCCAAAAATGTCAATCACCATGAACGTGGTAATACTCACATCATAAATAGATTTAAGCAAATTTTAAAAATGACCAAAATTGGAGGTTTATGAACGGCAAAGTTAACAGATTTTATGTAAAATGTTAATAAGTGTGAGAAATAGAGAAAGAAAGATGAAAAGGGAAACAGAGAGGAAGAAAGAAAGAGAAATGAGGATTGTTTAGGAAAAATAATATTGAAGAGTTAAGGCCACATTTCACAATATTATCGGTCTATATATGTACAGTAGTAGCAGTTGAATTGTCATACAAATTTTACATATTACAAAAAAAGTATTGGGTATAACAACAAAATATCCAGAACAACAAAACGATTTAACTGGTTAACAAATTAGTAAGAAAATAAAAACAAAGTAAATGATATTCAAAAATAAATAAATCATAATTAAGAACATAAGAACATGAGTAAAGATGAGAAGAAAAAAATATGACAAAAAGGAAAAGAAGAAAATAATGATTCCTGCACAACATTTGGTAGTGAAGGCATAAGAAAAAGAGATATGATATGGTATGACATATGTTAAATAAAAGGGAGAGATACAATGAGAGGGGTAGAGAGAGAGAGAGAGAGAGAGAGAGAGAGATGGAGAGAGAAGATGAAGAGAGAGAGAGGTAGAGAGAGAGAGAGAGCGAGAAAGATAGATGGAGAAAGAGAGGGAGAGAGAGAGAGAGAGAGATGGAGAGGGAGAGAGATAGATGTATATATATGTATATATATGTATATAGAGAGAGAGAGAGAGAGAGAGAGAGAGAGAATGAGAGAGATGGAGCTTTGTATGGGAGATACAGCAAGAAAGCAGAAGTTTATATCTGGAGAACGACAGACATTGCACTCAAACCGATAAAATAAAAAGGGAAAAGAAAAGGAACTGCACAGAATGAATCTAAACACACAAATCAATTTAATATAAAATTATAAAAAAGGAACATTGGCAAACTACTTGTATGATTGTATCATTCCATAATAGAGTTGTCAATTTTTGGACAGTATATTAGCATCAGGATAAAGATATAGTTTAACAAAACCCACACAAAGGCAATAAGTGGTAAGGTTATGTGAATAATGTTAAGGGAATGAGAAAGAGAGAGAGAGAGGGAGGGAGGGAGGGAGGAAGGGGGAGAGAGAAACAGAGATAGAGAGAGAGAGAGAGAGAGAGAGAGAAAGGGGGGGGGGGGAGGGGGATAGAGGAGGGGAGAAGGAACAGAGACAGAAAGTAAATAGTTGGGGAACATAAGAAGATAGGGGGAGGACTCGAGCGGAGAGAGAAAGAGATCGTGGATGGAGGAAAAGAGATGGGAGGAAAAGAGATGGAGAAAGAGGTGACAGAAAGATGCAGAGAGATAACAAGAAGGAGAGACAATGAGAGAAAGATTGAAAGAGATAGACAGAGAGAGAGAGAGAGAGAGAAACCAAGAAATCAACCATTACAAATATATTGAAGGCCTGAACAAGTTGAGGTAGAGCATCTAGAAATATACGACAGAACAGATTCTTTTATAGACTATAATTATACATATATCTAAAGGGGGAGAATAAGATAATAAACTACAAATAAAGAAAATGAGGGGGGGAGTATAGGATAAAACATTACACTTGTCATGAAATTCAAATGCTGACCTTTCTGCACAAGCTCCATCTTCACCGCCCAACCATTTTACTATCAAAATAATTTGTTGGGCTTGGCATACACGGAATACAACATGTCCAAGAAATGGACCTTTGTTGCATAGGAAGCAAACAGTGAAAGGTCACCAGGTCAATGATAACATTGCCAATTTGATGACAATATGAATATTCATGAGCAGTGATCATACATGAAAATATTCACAATGTCCTTCAGAATGTATGTATTCAATATTTTTTCACTTCAGATGCGGGTTGACGACTTTAATTTCTTTTAACTTAAACTGTTGATATCGGGCACATCACAAAATGTGACCATGTGTGTTTTTAAAACTTTGTCCTCCTTCGAAGAAGCACCAGTTTGTAGCCTTTGGCTTGGTAAAAATAAACCTTTAAAAAATTCTTCAAACAATTAATACATCTATTCCAGAGATAGTTATCTGACATTCCATTCGATCTGACAGTAAGTTTGTAAACCTTGCCACGTTGTTTTGATTCTAATAATTGTGGTTTGATAATATGTAAGTATGAACGTCGACTTTGGAGCTTGGAGATACTACCTACCCTAATTCACTCCACTTCTAAACAGAAATGCACAAATACTTACACCCAAAAATGTTGAATAAAGGTATGAAATATGATATGAGACCATATCAACAAAGATTCGTTCTCTTTCTTTATTCACTACCAAAACATGAATCAATTATACAAAAATATCTAAATAAACCCTACCATTAACATTCTCAGGGATGCCAGTTAGAATTGATCAGAGGGCCTGAAAATCACCTAGAATGAGCTATTTTGTACACAAAAAATCCTGAACTATGGTCTGAAAATGACTAGCCAGGGCCTGAATTCAGGCAATTGCCTGAAAACTGGCATCCCTGCATTCTAAATTCCCCATCCATAACTTATTCCTGATTGAAAGTATTTATTGACATACCTGTTGTTTTAGATAGAGGTTCCAATTCTCCTGATGCTTATCCTCGATCTCGACATGTCTGAGTTGACGGGCGGGCTCAAACTCCCTGATGGACTGGTTTAAGGCACGCATGGTGGTCCGGTCCGTGTCGCAGAAATAGTTGAAGAGGTCGTGGACGCTGAGTGGTCTCGGTAGAACATCTGGGTGGTGGAAGAGATGTTGGTTGTCATGGTAATGGATGAACAGAAGGACATGTACGGTATGAAGTTTTGCATCGAATATACATCATGGTATTAAAGTCAAGATCTCACTACATTAAGATCAGATCTGAGCTTAACCCATCGACGACTGATTTGCTTTCCCCAAATAGGCTTTAAAACAGGAGCCATCCAACAGGAGCCATCCAATTCACGTAGGCAATGTATTAACTAAATGTATCACTAACAGTATCACATTTCTCAAGGGTTTATGTACAGTACACGTACAGAAGGTAACATTTAAAGGGATCCAGTATCTTTGTCTCAGATTCTGAAACAAAATCCTGGATTTGGCTCATGCTGCAATCATAATTATAAACATTTAGGTCAGTCAGGAACCCCATGACTTTTACATACCAATCGCCTGTCTGATAATCAAGATATTTATGATTGAAAATCGAAATCAAATTTTGCGTTTGCCAAACAGTTTTTGTATAACACTACAGTCTAATGGGGAAAACAAGTATGGTAAAACCGGTCACTTAAAGGTATTTACTTTTTTTGAGGCACTTCTTGATCATTTTGAAGCGCAATTTTTTGTTTAGGGCTTCAATATTACATCATATCACAGATACTGGTAACACGTACGACCCTGCATCTCAGATTTAACATCATTAAACGATGCCTTTAACAATAAACTTACAGTCATTATTAAGAGGTCTAGGAGGAGGAGTTAGAGGCGGTGGTGGAGCGGAGTTGTTAGAGAAGTGTCCCGTTTCCCGGATAGATTCTAGAGGATCCGTCTGGGAGGAGCCGGATGACGTGTTGGTCTCCGTCGACGTCACAGACTCTAGGTCATCGTCTCGTCTCATGGCTGCTTTCAACATCCTGGCAATATCACTGCGTTTCTATGAAGAAAATATTAACATTTACTGATGATGATGATGATGATGATGAAAAGCAATAGACCAGTTCAAGGTTAGCACATTACTACAATGACCCCGAATATCCACAGATCTTCAAGACATGAAGAGGTTCCACTTTGGACATTTTGAAATAATCAATCCTACAGCAATGGAGGTGCTATATAAATAGCCTTTGTTTCCCCTTTTCAAAGAATACTTCCACCTGTGTATCTTGGAGTGCACTGCTTGTGCATGAATGAATAATGATTACATAACTTTCATAAGCACGTATCCAGTATTTCGTCTCCGTGTATTTCAAAATTTGTTCTGCAATGACCTTTATCTGCTCATGCTCAGACTGCAACCGTGAACTGGCTCATTATATAGAGTCACATTTCTAAAAACATTAAAATGCACTGTACAGTACTAGCTTGCTATACTGATCATCTTGGAAGAAAAGTAACCTGTCTGGAAGGGGCACTTATTGCCCTCCTCTGGAAACTAGATTCATGTTTTACAAACTGTAGCTAGAAAACAGCTTGTCAATAGAGATTACAGTGTTTACCAAGTCTCATACATGTAGCTCTATCTATGAAAAATTCTATAACCAAGGAAAACTAACTGACATGAATACAATAGTAAATAAAATCTTACCATAAAGTTTGTAGTACTACAAAATACCTGTATTTCCTTTTTAGTGATTGGTAATGTATGTACTCATATATCATCAAGCTCACAGTATGTTTCAGTACATTAGGTGAACTCTGAACAGGTTGAATACTATTCAAATTTGAAATTATACGCCTTTACAATAGACCCCAGCATGACATATCACATCCACCGATACCAACAGGTAAATAAAACTTGATTGATAATTTACTCAAAATTATGCGTAGCTTAATAAAAATGCACTGATAGTATTGCTACAAACCTGGGTGAGTCTCAGAGGTATCTGTTGAGCCTTGTTCCTGCAATGAGGGTTAGCCTGACCGCTGTCCAGTAATAACTTGACCAGGGGTGTGAAGTTGAACCTCGCTGCCTCATGGAGGGGCGTGTTACCCCTCTGGTTGGTTTGGTTCACGTTCGCACCATGCTGGAAAGATGGAGAACAGATTTCTTAGTCGTTTTGTTTTTCTGTCCTAGAAACTGCAACATGTAATTTAAAACTGGTTTGAAATTAATTAACTGGCACAGACATTCATAAAAGATGTACTGTATAAAGCTGTTAGTTTTGCAAGGGTTTATTTTTGCAAACTTTGCCAATTGCAGCAGTGTCGCTAAATTTGCTGAATGTGAAAATGAGCTGACAATATGGGTGCGAACACATGTATTAACAGCTTTTGTAAGATATTGAGTCCCTGCTATTTGCAAAAATCTTTGTACGCAAATTTTCTTTGTGGCTCGTAGAGTATGTATTTGTTAACCTTACAGCGCCATTAATTTCTCATGAAAACCTTCTGACACCATGCTACACGTTGTACACGTGATGAAACACAGTTTAGTTTGTTAGTAACACCACAAAAGGATGATCATCACATGGCTCCCTAAACAAGGCACAATGGAATTATATCCTACATACTTGCCTACTGTCTAGTCTAGGGGTGACACAAGACAAAAGTGTTTTTCTAACCATAAATTTGTCTAGTTGATAAAAACAAAATTTCGAACATCACAAAAGTTAGAGACAAAAATGTAACAGTGTTTGGTAGCATATATTTATTTAAATACCTGTAGGAGGGCCTCTGCTGGTCCGAGATGCCCGTTGAGACAGCAGTAATGGAGAGGGGTGTTACCTCTCACATCCTTTATATTGCACTTAGCCGCATGCTGCAGGAGTTTGGATACAATCTAAATAATAATAATAAGACACAACATTTATCAGGCTCTTAATACGGTTGTTTCTAAGCGCACGATTGTCTGACTACAAATTACCAACCAACACTTATAATAAACACACAAATTATAAATCTGTTCTTTATTCAATAAATCATGCATATATAATAATAAATAGAAGGAAGATCATTTAAATAACTAAAAAATTAACAACTCATTATAAATCGAGCTGGAGAAGAAAAAAACAATAATATTTCATATACATTTTAACCATGAATTGTGGGAAAGTTATAGAAGATTTGAATATTATCCAGAGATGAGCAATTTTCTGTTGAAAGCATATTCAACCAACACTTGAAATGACTAGAATCATTTCATTTCGTAGGCATTAGTGCCAAACTGATCACTTTCAATTTGATTCCATATCAGAGATAATGTTTTGTAAAATTCATTGTAGCTTTCATTCTTTGAAATGATAACATTTATCTTGATGTGAGTCTATAAATCTTCTAACAGTTTTCAAGCTCACTTTGATAAAAGACAGTTCTTTAATATACCAACAATGGGATAACAGGATTTTAAGAATTAACAGATTTTCCAATTGTCTGTTTTTTTTTTAGTAACATAAATCAAGAGGAGCTGACAATGATGTTAACAGCAAAATTACAATAAATCTCCAACATTAGTGAAAATTGGCATCCATAATAATAGACCAGTTCACGGTTACCACATGTCCCGAATGACCCTGAATATCCACAGATCTTCAAAAACATGAAGAGTTCCCACTTTGTACATTTTGAAATAATCACTCCTACAGCGATGGAGGTGCTACATAAATAGCCTTTGTTTCCCCTTTTAAAAGACCACTTCCACCTGTGTATCATGGAGCGCACTGGTTGTGCATAAATGAATAATGATTACATAACTTTCATGAGCACGCATCCAGTATTTTGTCTCCGTGTATTTCACAATTTGGTCTGCTCATGCTCAGACTGCGACTATGAACAGGCTTATTAAAAGGATAAACCCACCTGTGGATGGTTGCACTGGCAAGCTAGATGAAGGGGTGTGCACTGCTGGCTGCTGCCGTTCTTCTGATTGACACTCGCCCCTCGACGGAGCAACACGTCCACCAAGGCCTCGTGGCCGTGTAGGGCGGCGACGTGGAGAGCCGTGTAGCCTTCTTGGTTTCGTGAGTTCACGCTCAGGCCGCTGGCACTGATTGTGGTACGCTGTAAATTTTCAATCCAATTCAATTTATTTTCACTTTAAAAAACAATTTACAAATCAATAACATATACATATGAATAATAGTGGCGGGGTCATGAAAAGCACTAATTGGCCTTAACAAGTATACACATCACATATTATACATTGTAAAATAAAACCAAACGTGGATCATGGACTCTGTGAAATATCTGGGTTTTTGTGTGCATCTGGGTAGACTGTACTCATACCAAATTGATTTCTTCAACAATTTTAAAAGCTATAAAAGGACATTACAAGTACAAAAGATTAATATTCTATGCAACTCAGATCAGAATAGAGTAAATACTGATTTAGGTGAAAAACCAACATATGAATGCTTATTATTACAGATTTAACAGAAAAATACATGTATGTGTACATTCTAACCTTATGTAATATAACCCTTGAATTTGCAAAGCATCATTAGCTATTTGCTTATACAAGGACACTGAAAAAAATACCGTTTATCTTCAAGAGACTTGGTAGTTATTGCTAAATTTGAAGGGATATCATATGTTACAACTGATACTTACTTTTTGTAGCATTGCACATTTAGAACACTGACATAGAGGATGACACAACTTAGAATCTAATGGGATGGTGTCATCATCTTCATCGTCATCGTAGTCGTCATCACTAAGCCAACCGAGATGATGCTTCATCATGAGGATGTCACCGTCCGCAACGCTGCGAAGTAACTTCTCGACCTGATCAACAAAAGATTGAAGGAGTGGACATAAGCACAGTTTTTCCATTATTGTTTCATTTATCAGAAAACATATTCTATTCACAATTTGTCTTCAGCTATATTCATTTTAAAGGTATTAAACTACCAACTGCACTGAGTATATAGCTCATTAAATGGCTAACTAGTTCTTGCAATGCAAACGTACTTCAAGATCAGCAGCATGACATTCAAGGAATGACAATACAAAGAAAGAATCTGTCATTGTATTCAGTGGTTTATGTGAAAATAATTTCATATGATTAAAAGATTCCATTCACCTGATGCCTACATGCAAATCGTTTACTTCAGAATTTGGATGGAGGAATCACATTATTGGCAAACACTGAGGGAATAGTAGAGCAGACTGATATGGCACCAAACATGGACATTCCTACACACAAGTAACTGCTACGAGAATAATCAACACATTGGAGAACGCCATATCTCTATACGATTACTGTCTCGATGCGCTTTAAAAATATCATTAACCTGGTCATTGGATTCATTCACGCACACTGTGCACCATCTCCACTCCTGGGGTGTATTCCTACCATAAGGTCACTGTGAGGGCATAGGCAATTACTAACACAAGTGCTTTCATCATCCTACATCTTCAAGGTCCCATTTCTCTCTTGGGTATTGAGTAGGAAATGTAGATTAATGCCTTGCCAAAGGACATTAGTGCCGGGTCAAGGATTGAACCCAAGACCTATCAATTTCAAGTAAAGTGCTTAAACCACTACAAGCAAGAATAATATCAGGGAAACCATGTTTACCTCTTTCTGGGCAGGTTGTAGTTTCTTAGTGAGTTTTGTGATGGAGACCTTGATAGGGGTCACCAGGTTGTCTTCGTCTCCCATAGTCGATAGGATGCTTGCTATAGGAGGACTGGTCGCCTTTACAAAGATTATAGATTATGGATGGATTATAGTGGACACACAAAAAGAAAATGAACTCTCTCCACATCATTTTCTAAATGAAGTGAATGATTAGGGAGAGCTAAACTTAGTGGTTTGGAGCTTCTCAATCCATTATGGGAGAGTTATGCAGAGAAAAGTCATCACTGTCATACCCAAATATTAACATTTCAAAATAAGGCAGAAAAAATTTAGGAGATAAAAATAGAAATGTGCATGGGATGAATGAAAAATATCAAGCAGGAAATATAATTTAGGGAAGGAGAACATATCTTTGAAACTGCCAATGGAACTATTTTATGTGATTTAAAAAAAATTGCGTTCAAATGACAGATCTTCGTTTAAAAGCGACCTTTACATAATTTGCAGCTATCGCTTGACTGAACTTACATATGATGACATGGATCCCTGGTCGCTCTCATCCTGCGTACTGAATAGAATGGTCCGTGAGATGTTGATATTATGAGAACACATGAGAGCCGTTTCCTGTCTTCTGTTCCTTGCTTCCACGGATGCACCATGGTCTATGAGCAGCGATACGATGTTGGCTGCAATCAAAGCAATAAAAGCAATAAATTAATTGTTGTAGATATAACCAGTGTGAAGTCGGATAAAGATTATATTCTGTCCCCATTGAGTTCATTATCATCACTAGATGTCAGTGGCCATGTTCAAAGTTTGACATGGATTTCAAGAAATGATTGAAACTACCTTTCCTTCCAAACAATTTAACTTTACATTCTTAAAGTCATATTTTAGTTGACATCAAGTGATGTACATATTTAAAACAACTTAAGTTAAATATATAATCCTGAATTCCTAGTGTCAGATTGTAAATTGATTTTGTTAATCAATTTATGTGACTAATCCTTACGATAAAAAAAGAGAAATGTCCCACAGAACTACAATTTCAGTAAGCTATTCATTGTTCAAATATATAGTAGCATCCAAACATCTCAACATTAAAAGGAAATTGAGAATTGCCACAGGATAAGAATATGAAAACAGACTTGATGAGCCGCACAGATTAAATCTGAAACTTTTCAGTCCTCTTTAAAGGGATTGGGTAACTTTGTCTCAGATTCTGAAACAAAATTCTGGATTTAGCTCATGCTGCAATGATAATTACAAACCTTTAGGTCAGTCAGGAACCCCATAACTTTTACAAGCCGATCACCTGTCTGATTATCAAGATATTTATGATTGGAAATCGAAATCAAATTTTGCATTTTCATAACACTACTGTCTATTGGGGAAAACGAGTATGGTAAAACCGGTCACTCACAGATTTTTACTTTTTTGAGGCACTTCTTGATCATTTTGAAGGGCAATTTTTTTAGAGCTTCAATATTACACCATATTACAGACACTGATAACATGTAGAGCCGTGCACCTCAGATTTAACATTGTTAAAGGATGCCTTTAAAATCTTCCATGATTTGTCTTACCATATCCCCATCTGGATGCCAGATGTAGTGCTGTGTCTCCTCTGGTGTTGGTTGCATTGATAGACACTCTCTGGGAGGGTCTGGTAGAGTAGAGCAATGCTTTCACACACTGGAATAGAAAGAAAAATTTACTAAGAATAGTTGGACCAACTCAAAACATGGAAACCATTTACAACAAAGCTGTAAGGTTTAATTGATCATCAACTCAGAAATTAAGGAAAAAATCATGCGATCAATAAAAATATAAAAGAAAAGAAAGGATTGATGAAAAGGGGGCTTCTACATTACATTGTAAACTGACTTATATGATATATTTATGTTTACACACAGAATATTGATGTACATCAATGAAGTTTAATAAACAATTACAATACATGCTAAAATTAATCTTATCTATATTTGATTTTTCACTCCCATTATAAGCATGTGTTCTCAGCCTCTTAAACCAATGATATAAAATTGTATATTAGAAATCTGTCATATTCTTGATATACATGTTTTCTGTTATAAAAATTATAAAAAAACAGGAATTTTGAGGATCTAACACATGAATTTTTAAAAACAATTCAAGCTCATTTATTCATGACAAAAGATAATTTTCATGACTGTCAGATGAAAGTAAAAAAATACAAAGAATTACTTTCCCTCTATTCTAGTATATATAGTTGGATAATAGAAGGTCAACTTTTAGGAAGCTTTCTCACCTCCTCATGCCCATTAGCACAGCATAGATGCAGAGGTCTATTACCATCGTTGTCTTCTATACTAACTAGAGATCCTTTAGCAAGTAGTAGTAACTAGAGTACGGAAGAGAGATGTAATCACACAATACATGTTTAAATAGAGTAAAACTAGTGTATCATAAAGAACGCTAAAGGGAACAGGATGACTGGTGAACTGTGGGGATCAGTGTTTTAAATTGGAGAAGAAAAAAACCAATGAAAAAACTAAAATTTGGTCTTCATGGACAGTTGGTCACTAAAGCAAATTTCACTGTATAAGAGAAGCTGTCATAAAAGAAGCCCTTTCAATGAGGAGCCCCCTTTTTCTCTATGAATATTGAGCTACAAGATTACTATAAACCTTTCCTTAATGGTTTTCATAGTTTCTTTCGTTGGGTGGAGTAAGGGCAATACCACACCTAGTACACTGGTTTTTGTCTATCTTGGTATTTGTGTTGTTCAATGTGATGAAACAATGCCATTTATGAAACTTTACTTACTCATATCAGAATGAACAGATCACTATCATTAACAAGTGCCTGGTAAACTTAACTTACATTTACATTTACATTTACAAGAAAATACTGCTTAAAAAAAAAACATCTGTAGTAGTGTACAGGAGGGATTAGACCACCCTGCAAGGTCACTGGATGGGTGGTTATCTCATCAAATCAGCTCTCAATTAACATAAGAAAAAGAGGATCATGGGGGACCAATGGTCACCCATGCATTGTGTGTTATATAGAGGGTGCAAGTAGCTATAAGTAGTGTAGTGTGGCTTTAATAGATTGCTTACTGTAACATCTTGATGTCCCCTCTGACAACCTAGATGTAATGGTGTTGATCCATGATAATCTGTTACGTTCACTTCACCACCTCGTCTCATCAAGGTACTGATCACTTCAGGGTGACCTAAACAACAATGATTGATAGGAAACCAAGGATGAAACAACATGTGATTGGTCAATATTTGATATTAACAGAAATTTCTTGCAAGTAATATGCTTATTATCTCTTGCATTTCAGACTCTGGTTGAGTGAACTTTTACAAATAAAATTCACTGCAAATTTCAATCAAATAAATGCAAAGATTTACCTATTTCATACAATGACACACAAGTCATTTGCTCACTTTGCTTATGTTTTAAACAAATTCTGAAATACAGACTCTGTTACTACTGCAAATGCAAATTGTAATAATTTACAAAATTCATTATCATTTAAACTCCTCATATATAAAATATAATAAAGCAAAAAGTTACACATATAAATCAATGAAGATTTGATGAAGAACAATTCTTTCAATTAAAGAGGTGAAAAACCACATAACTAAAAAGAAGGATGTTGCTAACACTTTCTGATTTTATTGCTTAAAAAAAAATAAAAAAAATAAAAGCCTCAAAAACATAAACATATACACGGTACTCATGTATCTACCAAGCTAATAGTTTAGCTTACCATAAGCAGCTGCAGCATGCATAGGAGTGCAACCCCTGTTGTCTCTCGATGATGCTGAAACTGCTCTTGGGTCATTCCGCTTACTAGAGAAGAAATAGAGGAACGTGGCAATCAACAAAATTCATTTCTTGTACCACAAGTTAAATTTCTTAGTATATATGTTCATACGCCCATACTTTTTGGAAATACTCTTTGATGATACATTTCAAAGAGATGTAGAAATCAAGGATAATGTGGTTTCTGAAGACCCGGTTAAAGGGCAAGTTCGGCCCATTTGCAAATTGAATTGAATAAATAGAGAAAAATTAAACAAACAAAACAGTGAAAGTTTAATCAAAATTGGATAAAAAATAAGAGAGTTTGGGAATTTTAAAGTTGATTGACTTACTAGCTAATAAAGACATATTTACATTTTCAAATATGCATGTATTAAATTGACATACCTAGCGACATTCTATCAACATTTGTCACAATAATGTATTTGATTTATTAACCTGGCTAGGATCTGTTCACATGTGTCCAACAAACGTAATTGCTATAAGTAGGATCTGTTCATATCTGTCACATAATAAGAGTGTATTGACATACCTTGCTAGGATCTGTTCACAGCTGTCACAAGAACACAGTGGATGACACATCTTGCTGATAAGCCAACTGTAATCTGTGCTGCTTGCTTCTAACATAGCTTCAACTTCATTCTTGTTTCCCTCCATCACTCGCTGAGAAAGAAAAGTGAAAATTGACTTGAAGTGCCATGAGAATATACAGCACACTGAAAAGTGTCAGTTTTATTCGTACTGTTAAACATATATACACATTTTTAAAAGGCCTTATTGATAACAACTAAATAAACAAATTAAGAACAATTATGTACAAGTGATTAACGCATACTTGATTGATAGAGAGCAAGAAACAAGAGCTTGTTATCAGGTGGTCACCAAGGTATCATGGAGGTATGCAATTTTTGCCCCTCAGATATTAGTAAAAACACTGAGCATTACATACAATAATTTTCTTCAATATAGATTGCCAGAAAGTCAAAGCACCATACATGAATTATTCTTCCGGGCTCAACACCAGCTATATATATAAGGGGTGAATTCAAAAGGAGGAGGGGGAGGGGGGGGGGGGGGGCTTTTTGTACAACGGGTCATTTGCTGGAGATTATTCAAAACATGTGGATCCTGCGAAGCCCCTTTCATGACTTTGAAGAGAATTATTTGACCTTGTACCCCTGTCTATGTTGAACCCCTGCATTCTTCATGCCTTACAATATCCTACCTACCTGGAATAAGATATCCACAGCTGGAGTATTCTCATGGTCAGAGGAGTCTATTTTCTGCCACAGAGGCTCTGAACCGGACTTGGAGGGGGAGGACGGGGGCAAGGAAAAGCGAGAATGGTCTATGGAGATGGGCGTGGCCGGGGTGGAGTTACTCATGGCACCGGACTTCACGTGCTCGACTGCTGCTTCGATTGATGCCATGTAGAATCTGAGGGATGAATGTGTGTTTAATAGAAATAATTAGTTCAAAGAGAAGGATATAACAATTAATAAAAATAAAAATGACTTCAAGTAATTAATGATAAGTAATTTCAAGCAGAATTATATCAATTCCTCCTACCAAAGTGATTCTGCATTCATCCATCTATTTAAATCTGTATCTCCTTGTCAATTTTCAATATTCAACTTTTCATGAATTCCCCTTCCAATAATTGAGTTACCCTATTTTTTTCTACTTAGACGTTTGATAATGTTTGATAAGCTAATAAATGTAATAACTGCATAAGACATTTTGCTCTTTTTTTTGGGGGGGGGATGAAGCTCTAAATATGACAAAGATCTGCCAAACTTTCCAGGTACTCACCCGAATTCTCCACCTGCAAAGTTTGAGAGACAGAAGTTCTGCATGTAGGAGAGGTTAGCCAGCCAGTTTGGGATGTCTGATTTGACCACTAAGAAGACGAGTAGAGGCAGAAGGTCATCCGATGACATAGCCCGAGCTGTAAAATATAAAACAGCAAAATATCTACCGATAAAATATTTCAAACTATACAGCTTAAAAAGTACTTACTAGTGAAAAATATCTTGCATGACCACATATTACCAATCAAGCTGACTAACAAAAATACATCCGACCTACATGTATGAATTATAATTGTCATCATCATCATCATGTCATCCTTTATCGTCCTCATCAGAAATATCTGTCTCATTATCATCTCTATCATCACCATCCTCTTCATCATCATTACCATGACCATCATCTCCACTTTCACTATCACTACATGACTAAGACCACCACCATCATTCCCATCGCCATTGTCACCATCACCACCACCACCACCCCCAGCATCTTCCCACCATCATCATCTTCCCACCATCATCATCATCATCATCATCATCATTGTCACCATCACCAACACCACCACAAGCATAATCATCACCATCAAATCATAATCATCATCATTATCATCATCAACATCATCACCACCACGACAACCACCACCACCACCATCTCAACATCCATTCTGCATCTTTCCACTCACCACTATCATTGATCTTTCCTCTGAATCCCTGCTGTGTAATAGCGAGAACGGTTCTCCTCAGACATTGCATCTTGCAGAGCGGGGTGCTGAACTTATTCATGGTTGACATCTCTCTGCGAGCCCTTGGAACATTCGTGGTGAACTCTAACCTCACACCAACATCCTTGACCTGTAGTTCGGACAGGTTCCGGGTTATCTTGTTCAGATTGGCATCCTGGGAAATTAATCAAATGATTAAAATCAACCAACTCATTAATCAAATTATTAAAACTTTAAACACAAATCCAAACTAATACAACTGACACAGCTTCATACATCAAAGTTTACATAAATTTCTCTTTCTTTTTTTCTTGTAACTATTACAGTACATGATATAATAATGTGGTACATGTGCAATTTTCCTCTGGTGTGTCTAGAAAAAGCACTCTGAAAATAAACAATAGTCTTTTTACCTGAAACTGTCTATTTAATTTATTCAAACAACTTGAGATTAATGAACAATCCAATCACTTATATTTATGACTCTCAAATCTGGATAGGTAAGTAATATCTTTAATATAGTCATGCTCTTAATGCATTCCATTATTCAATCTATCTGTCTGCCAACCTTGAATTACCTCAATCCAAGATTCATGCATCACCAATCCCAAGATGGATTCTATGCGAATGACTACCCAACCGTTAAATAGGAACATATGGAGATTCTAAACCTCATGCTTGGCAGAGATATGTGAATGCTAAAGGCTTTATTTCCCTTGGACTATTTCAAAGATCTGTGTCTCCTACTTGAAGCCTGTGTTTCAATGCAAAATGTAGTAAAATGCAGGGTTCAGGCATCCCCACTGAAAACCAATTTTACATAAACATTTATTTCATAAGCCAATGTAATTATCAAATGGGAGAGTCATGTTCCTCTGATTAATGAATGTATTTTAACATTTTGTTTTCATTTACCACTCATTGACACAAAACAATCAGATAATTAAGAATTTTGAAGACATATCACTTTTATATCAATTTATTTGAACATTTTGTTTTCATCTACCACTCATTGACACAAACAATCAGATAATATGTAGTTATCCATTATCACTGTTATATCCCCCCCCCAAAAAAAAGGACCATCTCATGCTAAAATTAAGACATACCTCTACTGCATAGAACTGACTGACAGCCTTAAAGACTTTGGTGTAGATTCCATTCATGATGTAGGTTTCCATGGCGATCTTAAGGTTATCCATGTGACCTGCATTCTTCTGCATTGTACGCTAGAAAACACAAGAAATATCATAACTTCTATTTAAATATACTTCTCTCGCAATTTAACATAGTCAATCAAATGTCAATATTACAAATTATTTTTGGGGGCTGATCTTTGCACCAATCAAAATGCTCAGAACAAATGTACATGTGAGTAGCATTCTCATGAAGGGATATCATTATGGAATCAAAGAGCTTACTTTCAGTCAAAGGTACAATTATGCTCAATGCAAAATTCAATTTCACTGCATGAGTTTGCATTGCTTCTTCTGGAATTGTTCGTACATGTAAATATACAAATATTTGAGTCCAAAGTCATATTGATTAGTATGAAAAATGTACTTGTTCATTCTCTAAGCATACATAAATATACATGTATATCATACCCATTAACATTGTCTCTTGTGATGATATGGCTTATTAAGTTGTACCGGTACTCAAAATGATAGAGATGTAACACAAACCTGCACCAGGACAAAATCAGTTATAAAACACTCGCTCTTTCACATCAAAGCCAAGGACCCCACTGACTTACCAGGACCACATCTTTAAGAGCAATCTGGATGCATTTAGTGAAGAGTGTACTGGTAGCATCTATGATCTGTCTCAGGGTATCAGCTTTCTGGGATGTGCTGCAGAAGTGCTCCATCAGGTCGTCTACTTTTTTCTGCGATGTCTTGCTGTCTGCATGTTGATAAAAAAAGGATAATAATAATAATAATAATAATAGTGGGTTCTTGTATAGTGCTCATGTCTGTCAGACTTGACTACAACGGCTGCCATTATGGCACTCTAGCATTTCAAGGAATTAATTCTTGCCAGGTACTCATTTACATCACCTAAGTTGAGTGTGGCAAATGTAGATCAATATCTTGCCAAAGGACATTAGTGCCATGGACCTTGTGATCCACAGTTAGGTGACATATCCACTCGACCATGACACCACTACAATCAATGATAACTAATTAAGTCCTGATTATTAATTTCTATCAAATGCAGGCTTCAATGCACTCCATCATACGACACCTGTTGAGAGCCATAATGACTTTACATGTAACTCTGTGTAAAATGGATAGTAGTTAATGCCCTTGTGTATCTAAGCAGAAGATATACTGTATGGTCCAGACAATATAAATAAGCACAGGAACAAACACAGAAATTCAAGTATGTCATACAAATACAGTAGATGATGATGAATCTTCATACTGAGATTAATTAAAGGCAATACTTTTTTTAAATGAAAGCTTGGAGATGTCAAGATAAATTGCTTTATTCAGGATATGAGGATATAATAAAGGATTGAAAAGGAACCTATTTGTGAAAGTTCCTCTCAGTAATTGAAATAAATTAGTCTCTTTAATCACATGTCACACTAACTCAATATCTTCACATGACAAAAAAAGACAATTACCCGGTAAGTGGAACATTGACATCTGTTTTCAACTTTCTCCTTTGTATTAATAAATCAATGCTACAGTACCCTAAGTGTGCACTTGTAAAACGTGTTGATTTTTCACAAATATAATACCCGGTAGCACTTCAGCATGATAAATGTAATAATTCAAGCTATAACAAGTAATTAATTAATAAGCATGATATGATGCTTACGTTTGTTCCCCCATAGAAATTCACAGCAATCTTCATAGGTCTCGAGGCAAGTGAGCACAGGATCTTCAATGTTATCTGAAAGAAAAAAAATGAGTATATATCATATCACAATATATTCTACATATTTGGGACCATGATTTTCATATGACAAGGCTGAAGGGGGATCTTTTCTTTACCATGATTCATACTTTGGTGAAAAAACAATTTTCATTGCCATTTTCTTGTCTGTTCTGAATAAATTACAAACAAATTTTAAATGACGTCTGAATTAGAACAAATATGTCAATAAGAGATCTGCAGAACCTCTGAAGGTCAATAATATATCCGGTTTGGTATCATGATAGCGGAAAGCTGAAAGACAAATTTAATGAATGATAGGGTAGTAAAGCAAGATAATCTTGATAAAATAGCTACTCATTTTGAAGGTTAAACAAATAAATATAAAACACAGGAACAGGATGGTGACAGGTCAACCAGATATTAATCATTCCAGATCCTTCAGTAAGAAAAAAGACAAACAGATTTCAAATCCGGATTTTACTGATGCAGAAAAAATATGAAACACAAGAAAAATCAAACAGTGTTATATTCTTTTTTATGTGAAATCAATTCAAATGGATTGTAAAATTGTGAACATGCATGAATGAATAAATAAATAAATAAAACAATAAAAAAAAAAGTAGGGTGATGCATAGAGCAAAGATACACCCACACGGTTAATTTGACACCCTCCCAAAGACACTTAATCCATTGAAATGGACCATTCACTATAAACATAAATGTATATTACTTACAATCAAAATATTCAACATCCTCTTCAAAAGGCCACCAGTCGGTTAGAAATGATCCAGTGAACCTAAATCCAACCATCTTGCTCAAGTTAGACAAATGTCTCTTTCAAAGATAATATATGTACACTAGTTTTTCAGGTGTTTTTTATGAATGTCTCCATTTGACGTACCGTAACCCCAAAACACTGAGAGAGAGAGACAAGAACTCCTAATGAACCACTCACGACAAAGAAGAGAAACCAAATGATACTACACCAAAGGCAAAATGCAAGCAAGTGTGAAAATATAAAAATGAACTACCGACAAAATGAGTTCAAATTGCCTCCCTTTTCTTCAAAATAATTGTTTTAGGTCATAGCAACGTAATATCAGAGAGTTCAAGAAATCAAGCTTTCATCTGACTCAAGAAATTTAATGAGGTATATCTCACAATAAATATAAAGGGTCATCAAAATTAATCCAGACCAACATAAACAATCAAGTCACTCCTCATAGACGTAATTGAAACTTTATCAGCTGATCTACCCATAATAATAAAACTAAAAGCCACAATTTTGCTACTCTACGTAACCTCTAGCACCCTCTATTTTTCACAGATTCATATCTAACTATTTTGCATATATTTATCCACAATCCTACTCTCACAACTGATGGTTATCTTGTATCTTTTGAGGCGACACCTTCGTAATAAGGTTAATCAATCATCTGTACATGTATGTACGTCATAGTTTAGCGGACACGACACAGATATTAAGGGGTGGTACTGTTCTAATTCTTTGAACCCAGGGGTTACCTTTAATGGGGTCAAGTTTTAAAATCTACAAAATGTCATGTGCAGTTTTAATCCTGGCTAATTTAGTGGCCACCTGTATAGAAACATTGAAACATGCATGTAAGGAACCTGTGCAGAAAGACCACCTGCTTATAAAGAGCAAAGACCACTTTCCTTGTCTTCCTTGAGTGGTCTTCATATACAGGTTTCATTGTACAACAAAATGAACCTTTCCCTTGCCTTACATGTACATGCACATATTTGTACATTCCCCATACTAATAATGTTAATAAGATGGATTCTCTTTTGAGAGTAATTCACTCTTGAGTAAACATTTTTGAGAGGAATCCATGTGTACACATTTGTGCAGGGGCAGATCCAGGGGGTTTCTAAGGGTTTTCAGAGGGGGAATATGCTGGTCAGAAAAATCTCCCCCAAATAGAAATTATTTGGAAAAGACATCAGATGCCTCCTTTTTTGAGGGGGAGGGGGAGTTGGAGTGGGAGGGGGTGGGGGTGGAGGGGCACTTGTACAATGACTTCAAGCGTTTCATATACATTTCATATATTAAGTGTATACAATTAATCATACTATTATTCTTTTTTTTTTGTTATGGGAGGGAGTGGAAACTGCTTTAGTTTTAATTTCATGTGCCTTACTTGTTCCTCCTTCCAGCAGTCTGTCAATACAGAGCACTCTAAAGCTTTCCTCGTTGGCATTGTAAAATGTCTCGTCAAACAAGATGTGAACCTGGAATACAAGAAGAAAAAAAAGAGATAGAGAAAGACATTCAATTCATACGTATTCATGGCTGAGCATCCTAATGTCACTAAAATTGCATTGGTCTGCAGTGTATCCAATATTTTGTGTCATTCAGGATATTATGACATGAATGGCAATCATTACTACACTAACTACCGGTATCATATTAATGATTATCATGACCTTTCTATTGTTAACATGTATTAATACACATCACATACAGTGCATGCACCATGCTACATGTACATACATGTACATCAACATTATTAGTTACATGTAAATGTTGTTTGGTAATAATGGCTTGATTCCCATACTCTCTCTCTCTCTCTCTCTCTCTCCTCTTTCTTGGTATTCATCATCTTTCCCTTGCTATCTTTCTCTCTCCCTTTCTCTTCCTCTCCCTCTCCCTCTCTCCACCCCCTCCTCCTTCACTCTCTCCTCTTTCTCTCTTCCTACCTCTTCCGCTCTCTCTCTCCCTCCCCCCCCCCTCATCATGTGGGTGTGACTCAATCCAAACTGAAACAAAGCTGAGGTATACAAACACATACATTTTCATAACTTTTGACTCTACAGAATGCACATAAATTACACCCTTTGCATATACTTACAGATCTAGACTCTTTAAATCCCTCTCCAGTTGTGATAGCTATACCAGTTACTTTAGCCTTCTGTATACGAATAAAGATATAAAGATAAAGAATACTGTATTCAACAAAGAATGGGGAAAAAAGAAGAAGAAAGATCATGGGAAATCAATAAAATATCATCACAAATAAGTAAAAAGGGGGATGAATAAAAAGGCAGTTACAAGTGACAAGTTAAAGCTAGGCATAAAAACAAACTTACATACATGTACTATAATATAAATGTAATACATGGAAGGTTGGCAGATATTGATTTATAAGTGTTATCACATAGCCAGTGAGTGATTTTGCAATAAAGAGTTACCAAAATTATTGATTGCAGGTCATTATCAGCTCAAGTCATTATGGTTTGAAATAAACAAAGATGCATGCACTTTACAATGTATGTATTTGATAATTAATTTAAATGGGGAGGTAAGACTTATTTTTTCTTTAAATACAGCTTTGACTTTGAGAAGAATGGTATAGGCATTCATGTCTCACTGAACTGATATATCCATACATGTAGTTACAGTTCTCGAGTTCTCAAATGAACTGGTGCCCATGCCGTCCAAATTTCACATTTATATTTTCCGCAATTCTGTCACTTAGCATTGTACAATTTGTTGAACTTTTGATGCAAATGCTATAAATACACCATACCGATACGGTATGCAAGCATGTACTCAAGAGCAGCTCAATTTCATGAAATCCCTATTTATTATCAAGCATTACTTTGCAAATGCAATATGATCCACTGCCATAATCACCTAGCTTATTAGGACTGAAAAGGAAATGTAACCGGAGCTGCAAAGCCATTTCAAAGGGTAATGGTCATTGTACATAAAAAGAATAACGTACAACTACGAGCGCGTTTATCTAGGCTTGCCACTAGATATGTACATATCGTACCCCACTATTGAACCCCACTATCATACCCCACTATACGATCGTGATTTGCGGGATGTCGCGTTTATCGACTCTTCACGATTCAAAATAAAGGCCTTGTGTCTGCCCAGCTGTTTTGACCCGGGAAGCAGACAGTTTCTTGGAGGTTAACTTCACACACATGCTTGTACACAACACCTGGGTGTTCCTATTTGTATGTGACGTTCAAAACAGCTTTGCGTTTATCGACCTCTCAGAAACGTGATTCTGGCTGTATGTCACATACAAAACGCACCTTTTTGCGTCTTTAGATATGCCCATATCTAAAGCCCTTTAAAAAAGGCTTTGCGTTTATCTACTTCTAAATTTGCCTGAAAGACGTTTGAGAACCCTGATTCTATCCAAAAATTTGCTAGATAAACGCAACCATAGACCAAGAATTGAAGATGACTCGGTATCAAAAACATACATGAACAAGCACATTCAGTACTCTGAAGAATAATTACTTTGTTCATTTACAATGCATATTTCAATGCCAACTGCACTATCAAAACACAGACAACAGCAAGTAAAGTCAAGGCAGTATTTTTTCAATAGCAAAGTTTTACCTGGGCAAGGTCATACATGTATACACAGTACATCATGTCTTTGTCAATGTTTGATATCAGACTCACAAAATGTGTGAATGCTGAGCAGTTCGGAGCCAGAAGGGCATTAGCGCTTATATTTTGGCACATAAGTTCATGCCTTCTGTCTCTAAACAAACGATATGCACTAAGCCCCTCGTGTCCTTGAATTCAATGTAAATTTAATTGGATCATGCCTAAATCATGAGCAAGCCTAGATTCACTTCATTATCATTTTCAATTACATTGAGTGGATCTATGACTCAACTACATGTATATATTCATTTTTTTGCACTCTTGTTGTGCGCATTTAATGTAAATTAACAGAAAAAAAATTGTATACATGTCTACATGTATATTGATTTCAAAAATTGTTCAGAAAAGGTTTGCTATTGCATACTGTGTAAATTAACATTTATAGGCAACGCTGTATGTAAACTTGTGAAGATAAAAAAAAAGAAAAAAAAAAGAAGTAATTTATCTTTAAATGCATTGGCACTTATGGCGGCTATTCTATAATATGTACAGATTCATCTAATACATGATGCAAAAGCCAGTTTCACTACATGTAAAGGACAGTTCCAGCAGGCCAAGAGGGATTTTCGCAAGAAAGAACCAAGTACAGTTAAAGAGACTATCCTATCAAAGAAACAATCTTTTCTGAAATTTGACAGGGAATCCCTAGATCTGTCAATTAGTATCACACACAAACAAAACCAAAACCTTGACCCAGATGTCTCTCTATTTATTTCCTACACCCCGTATCAGTAGTCTAGAGGCACAAGGCCATGTTAATCACATCTCATGATAAATGGTGGTGTTTTGACTGATACATGTAATAGAGCAGGACAACATTTACAAATACAACTAAATGTAGTATAAGTTATTGATGAGCACTTTTAAAGTTAATCTTCGTAGTCTATGCTTTAGCCACCGACATCAAGTTATATTATGTACTCTCAGATAAGAGTTTGTAAATGTAGACTATTTAAAGAGGATGGAACTTGACTCATCCTCACATGATATCTCTCGGGACAGAGCTATTTTTCTCTATATACAATACAATTTTTATAACAGTTTTTGTATGACATACAATTATATACTGCAGAGTCCACCATAAAGAAAAACTGTTAGGATTCTTAGGACTTTCTGTTGCAGAATCTTTGTAAACGCTTTTTAAGAGCATACTACTTCATTG
Source organism: Strongylocentrotus droebachiensis (assembly GCA_035222895.1). Classification (NCBI taxonomy): domain Eukaryota; kingdom Metazoa; phylum Echinodermata; class Echinoidea; order Camarodonta; family Strongylocentrotidae; genus Strongylocentrotus; species Strongylocentrotus droebachiensis. Next base: position 205,183 of record JAVYIG010001010.1, on the reverse strand, counting down.
AATCATGACAGTCTAAGCAACAAAAACAACAGCAACAACAAATGCAAAATTAAGAAGCCTTGATTGAGCTAGAGTCGAGCTAAACTTCTTACTTTTGCTTTAAAAAGTAGGTCTGTCACAAACAATAAATATTTTGTGTACAGATGGAATTTATAAAAATCAACCCAAAAAACTTTGCCCGGTATTTATTAGATGGGTAAACAGATTAAGAGAATGAAGACAATAAAGGATAAAATAAAAACCTCATTATAGGGCTCGCATGACGCATGGGACCCAAGTCCAACTTGGGATCCGTGCTGGACCGTGCAAGGCTGCAAGCCCTATTCAGTATTCTATGCGAGTGCCTGTGATTGCAACATTGTGCTAGCTAGTCTACTCAAAATATGTTTTACTGTCCACTGAGGGTGTATTTAAACTGCAATATCTCTTTGAAGAAGTAATATTTGAAGCTCATATTTTGAATCTGTATATCAACATGGATGATGGAACCCATTACATCGAGAGCATAACATGTTTTGGTGATCGGTACACTATAAGCTTAAAGTGAATTTATATGAACTTAGAAGAGCTGGCCTACAATGTATATTGTAATTTGTCATTATTGAAAATTATGTGGAGAAGTACATATGACATACATACATGTATATTTATATTCAGACCTATTTTCCATTGTACAACATTTAAAATGAAATAGCTTTTACATATACTGTAAGCTACTAAATACATCACAAGGTGTACTACCGTTTTGTTACCTTCAGGCATAGACGATATTGATTTTGTTATGACTACCTTTGATAATTTCTACAAACAAATTCCAACACAGGTACAAATCAATTCATTCACACAAATCTTCTGTACACGACGAACAAGTCGAACTTTGCACAGTACATTGTAATACTGTATGAGATAAGAAATAGAACACAATTTGTACACATTTGTTCCTATAGGCAATGACATAGCATATATTGGATGGTTCAAGAACTGTTCAAACCATTCAAACGCAAACATAAGAAACTACTGTCAGGAGGACTATCTAGTATATACTGGTACATTTTGAAAGAAACTGGCTAGAAAATTATTTGGAAAGACTGATTAAAGTAGTACAGAGAAAATGGTTTAATTTGAGGGTTTGAAATGTAAAAATGTCAGGAAATTTACACACAGTGAATTTTTCGTGACCGTGATCACAAATGTATGATTGCTACATAGTTATTCAGAAATTCACTTTTTAAAAGAAAAATATATAGTTTAAAAATCAAGACTTTCTATAGACTTGAATGAGAGAATAGAATTACAGGTACATGTACCTACAGGATAATGAACTGTAGCATGAAATTTCACCTGGTGTAGTCAAGATAATATCTATATTATAGACAAATACAAATCCACTATTAGTTATGTCAAATGTGTAAAATGAACAACTTTCAGTTTCCTTTTCTTTAGATTTTTAAAGAAAGTTTCACTATTCAGTTTCTCAGATTTTTCTGTTTCATCCAATTTACAGTTATTTATCATTTAATGCAAAATTGAAATATTTTAAGTGGAGGGAGGTTGAGATTAAGGCTGCGACGGGTAGTCGAATGCTCGAGTACCCGCACGGTTGACAACTACTCGGGTACGATTTCTCGTACCCGAATATTCGGCCGCAAAAACAAAAAAATCAACAAAAAAAAAATGTCCAGGCCCACGCTTACCCGTGCCAGGGAGAGCGGCGACCGCTGGCATGGTACCGTCGGTAAAAATGTTTCCCAACTCAAGCACTGTCAAACTCACCTTTCAGAAACTGGGACCAAATGTCCAGATTTCTGTGTGGACTCGGAGGACAATGGATTATTCTGCCATCTTTGGTTTTTAAAACAGCCATTGTTTACTGTTATTATTCTTATTAAATCGGCGCCTCAACTGCAACTCTAAGTAAAATTGCATGCATTTTCGGCGAGGGACCTGGGAAACTGCCGACTGGTATGGTAGTGGCAAAAAAAGAAAAAAAATCAAAAAAATTCAAAAAAATTCAAAAAAATTCAAAAAAATTATAAAAAAACATGGCGTCCGAATATTCGAGTATTTGCTTGTGAGCCTGGAAGTGTACTCGGGTACCTCATTACACTGTTGTGCACAGCCTTAGTTGAGATATGTTTCAATCGTCTTTGTCAGTTTACAAAAGTATTACAAAATGATAATCAGAAATGCTTGAATGCAGTATGTTCCCACAAGAATCATTCTTACCTTTTTATTGAGTGTTTCATAGATGTTGAGTTGTTCATCTTCTTGTCTTAAGATGTGATTTTCAAAGTCATTCTGGCTTAATGATATCCTGGTAAATACACCGGTTCTTGGGACACATATCTGAAATAACAACAAAAATTATAGAAAAGTGTGTAACAATAGTCGTGCTGTTAATCTTCTATGAAATGTGCCTCTCTCGTTTTCACTCTGTATTCCCTGTCTTCAATGTAGCTTACAAATCATGTTACAAGGAAAATGAAGCAAGACTTACACTTACATTTTGATGCATGAGAATATATCAAGTTTAAAAAGAGTTTGGGTTGCCTGACATAGGAAACTACTTCTCTTAGTTTTTAAAATCATTGGTTGCCCAACCTAGCAGTTTGGTGACAAGGGGTTTTCATGCCACACCACTGTTAAGTATCAAGCCTAATTGCCTTTGCATCTTGACCCATGTATGATATTCTAGTATATCATTTCATATCAAAATTTTTTTTAAATTCTGCCTTCTAAATTGGAAATTTTCACACTTCTTTGAACGTTTTAAGGGAACATTATTCAGAGAATGATATAGTCATTTCTAGTATTCTTAAGGACTGTAAACATTGTTTCTCAAGAGGAAAACTAAATCAGTTCAACAATAAGACATTGTGCCAATGCCATGCCAATGACTTATCTGAACACATTGCCTTGTATCATCTCCAGACGAAAATGCTTGATGTGGTAAATAGAAGGGAAAAAAAGAGGGAAACTTGCTTTGGTGCAATATTCAGTGATACAATGGAAACTCTAAAAATCAGAGTTGAACATGGAATTTTGACACAATAAACCGAAATGAAAAATGAAAAAGAAACATATCTAAATTGCTGTAAAAAGAAAACATTTCTTACCATAAATCGCTGTTGAGTTGCTTGTTGATACAAATGTTTGTGTTTATTCTGAAGAGTTGTAAAGAAGCGGTTCTCTGTGATGTCTTCATCATAAGACCTCTCCATCTCATCGTCTCCTGGTTACACAAATAGAGTTCTTCTCTCACATGTCTCAAATCTCTTGATGATCATTCAATCTTGGCAGACAGCAGACACTGGAAAGTACCAAAATAAAGAAATATGATCTCATGGTTATGGCGTAAACTATTTTTTGCAGCTATAGACTACTGTAGATAGAGAAAATGAGAATATAAACAACAACATCAATAATGATGATTGTCCGATCTTGTGATATTCATTGACAACAAATCTTGCCAGAGGTTGTTTTTGTCATGTAAATCGCACGTCAGTCACATTCAACGTAACCAAAGTCAATGTAAAATGCATCAAGAAAATCATTACGGAATCTGTTTTCACATCTCCAACGCGCGGATCGGAAATATATTACGTCTCCGAAAATGCGGACAATCCTTATTTTTGTGGATGCGTCTGTCCGAGTTTACAAAGACGCTTTTCGATTATGCTGACAATCCTTATCGGACCAGCACCCCTACTGTTAACATAGAATATTGTAGAAAGTTTTAAATTTGCACTGTACATTCACAACACCAGACCTGCATATAGTACGTGATACACCATACGGTGGACTGTACTTTTCCTAGAAGAAGAAGAAGAAGAAGAAGAAGAAGAAGAAGAAGAAGAAGGATTCTTAGAATAGAAATTAGAAGAATCGCTTAGCCTTTAACCATTTGTTGACGATCTTTCAGATTTTGACGTATTTGAGTCCAATAATTCTCGTAGCAGAACAACTTTACGAACGCGCATCACAGACTAAGAAAATCCCAGAGGGCGTAGAGGTTTGCTCACTAAAAACCTTCTCATGGGCTGAAGGTAGACACTAAAAATATGGGATCCGTTTTGAGTAAAGAACTTTTGATAGAGATCAACATTTCAGATGTTCACAATTGCCACTTCTAACAACTAGAAAATATAAAGAAAAAAGATTATATCTTTTTAAATACAGATTTTTACAAACTGAACATTCGAAAGTAGATAGAGTACGATGTTTCTGTCAATCTTGCGTTGGTTTGAGCCCTATAGCTACATCCATCTCAAAATGAGAAGAAAAACTGTGAACAGTGACGTCATTGTTCGCGCCAAAAATAAAGGGTATTGCGACATATGTCTGAGCTCCACTGAGCTCCGGTCAGATCGTGCGCAAAGCGTAGTCTTATTTATAGACCCTAGTACCTTATTCTCACAGCACTAGATACGAGTGTCGTGCAGTATAATGTATGAGAAGTGTTAACAAATATATTTCAGTAAAAAAAAAAGTCTACATGAGCAGTCTATACTCCAATTGAGAATTGAAATGAAAGCCATGATTTGAAGGTGTGTGTTGTATGATACATGGTTAGTGAGTGTGTATGTTACGTATAGCGAAAGGGAGAGAGAGAGAGAGAGAGAGAGAGAAATATTAGTACACGTACATGACGTACGTTGCATGGATCATGCTGCTGTGTTCGCTGCAAGATGGATGTTAATTGGACCTCGTAACTTCTCGATCGTTGATAATAAGGAATACTCGTGAGGAAATCAAATTGTTGGAATACACATCTAAGGTAAATATCAATGAATTATATATGTTTCTTAGCTGCCAATTTGTATATTCCTTCTTCATTTTTGAACCATCGCCTTCGGCTCGTAGTAGTAGAAGATGGAATCGTTCGCACATTGATGGCTGGATTTCAGCCTGCATTGGGGCTTGCCTGCGCGGTGTGTACGTGTGCGACCGATTCAAGGCTAGCCGCTGTTGAGTGATTGCACTTTCGCGCGAAGTTTTAAACTTCATCATGAACTTTGTCCGGACAATGACACGCCCATTGCCTCGGGCCTGTCTAATTATCAACGTAATTTCGCGACATGAATTTATCTGTTTCAAGGCTCTTGCGTACGGCCAAGGCGTAGAAGGAAGGGAGTGTTTACAAGCTGGATATCTCCTATTTTATGGAACTTCTGGAGTCGGCAGATGGGTGAGTTTTCTTAGTGAAAGTAAATGCTTTCTTTTAATCTTTGTTTTATTTTAAACAAATTCGTAATTAAAAAGTTAGATTTGGGCATTGGCCTCCCTAATCATATTTCATATATCTCAAAGTCCGCGTCCGTAAGGCTATTCGAGTCACCGGCGCGGCGCAGTCGAATCTCGCCGAGCTGTGGGGCGATCGAATGCAGAGTCACCGTCACTGTCACCAGTATTTTCATTCAATGCAAAACCAATGGCACTATTCTAGCATGACATCGTCACTACGACATAAACTCGAGCTATAAACTTCACTTACGAATCGTTACAAACACTGTTTCATACCAAATTATACTTCTATAAATACATAAGTACTGATAAATCTTAATTTCAACAAAAAACAAGTAGAGAATACTTACGAGCCTTGCAAACTTTCGTGTTTTGGAGGTGTTCTGTGTTCAATTCGTTCGACGTTGACGAACGACGTAGATAACTATGGTATCTGTCAAATGAAGAAATTGCGAATTCTTATTGCAAATGAAAATGATTCATAATTCTCTCTTTCTCGGATTTTTTTTCTTCATAGGTTATAGAATGGAATGAGAGCTGGTGATTGGCCTGAGTAAGATCACAGAAATCCAAGAAATACACGAAATCAGACATAGAATATGAAGTTACGAATCTTTTTAATCACGAGATTAAAAAACGACTGCACCGTGGCAATTCTGTCAATGTCATACTAAAGAGAAAGTCTTTATTGACGCATTGCAAGTTTTACATCTTGTGAATAGAAACCTATTTTTACTTTCATCTCACTTTTGCTAGCACTGCAAGCATATTAGACATGCTGTGTACTTGTATACGTATATTTCTTTGTAATAAGCTTTTATGTCTAAGCTTGTTAGAAGAAGAAGAGGCCATTGTAAGGCTGTGTGTGCATTGTCCCACTTTACATCATAGTAATAAAGGAAGGGGTAAATAATTATCACTTCATTTTCACATTTTGAATACACAAAATAAATTCTTAAATCAGATAAATTAGCAAATAGCAACAGATCAGAGAAAGTAGAGCATTGAATTCAACACATTCCCACCCAGTTGTCACATCATTAGTCTCTCGATCTCTCTCTAGCTTCTCTCTTCTATTTCTCCTCTCATTAACTCTTCATTTATATTTTCTTTTCACCCTCCCTCCCCTCTTCATATTTAATGTGTAATTTTATTAATCATAACTCATAAAGTGGTCAGCTGTTTTCCTGATTATTCAGCGGATGAAAAGGGCATAATTATTTTTCTTTGATTTATTACTGTTCACATATACCTGCACTGAAAGAGCCGTCTGTTACTATACCCACTCGTTTGAGCAATTTAGCAATTCTGTATAATAAGGGATAGCCTGCTTATAACGGCGCAAGACATAGGCCTATTACTTCGTATACGGATACAAAACTAAAGGGAATTCCCCTACATTATTATTGATATTGATCGCTTTTCTCAAACTAGTTACCTTGCTTACTAACAAGCATTTATGCTTTCTTCTTTTAGCAGTCAGGTAAACTAACCACTTCTACTAGATATAAAGGGTTGATTCCGCATTTTATCGTAAGGATATAGTGACAAAAATGTAAATTGATGAAATCTATAATCCATAATGGAAAAAACAAACAAGCAGGATAACTATGCATTCAACATATTTTGTTTACAGAGTTTTGTCACGTTATAAAAATTGTCGGTCATTGGAATGATTGAGTATGAGTGGACTGGTCAGAAGAGGTGTCGTTAGTTTTTAGCATGAAATTGAAATTTTTAGTAGGATCTTAGTTAAGTTGAGGACCAGTCGATTTTTGAAGAAAAAAAGGGGGGGGGGATGAAATTAGAAAACAGTCGATAAAAAATTAATACTCACCCAATTTATCATTCGTTCTCATTATATTGTTTTAAACAAGAGGTGGCGCTAAACCACTTATTAGCTATAGATGAAATCATTCAAAAAAAAAAAAAAAAAAAAAATTGACTCGATGCATTCAAGCCACTGTTACATCCCCTGAGTGTATAACGGAGCTTCAAGTGAAGAGCGCTAATTTCATGCACTTTGCATAGCCTACCATTATTTTTGAAGTACAATTAACAGGCCGGATCGATATGATAATTTATCAAATATATCAATTAGTAGGCGGTTTCCCCGTCAATATTTGTATCGTCACGTATTAGTCTTGAACATAATCTTTCCCATGATTGGTAATAAGAGCTTCCATATAATTTTTTGAGAGGGGAGTGTTTCCAAAGGATAACAGTAATGTTATAGGTCCTCGTTCTCTCTTTCCTCGATGGGAAAATTATATAAATATATTAATATATTGGGGGTTGTATTGTGCACTTGCGAGCAAAAGCCACTGATACTGGCAACAGATCATTGATAGCTGCATGGTCACACCCCTGTAGCCATCGCAAATAGGCCAATCATTATTGGTCCATTCCCACTCACATGATGTTAACACATATAACATATCATTAAATGAATCTAGCACACGTTAGTATTATATAAATATATTAATATATTGGGGGTTGTATTGTGCACTTGCGAGCAAAAGCCACTGATACTGGCAACAGATCATTGATAGCTGCATGGTCACACCCCTGTAGCCATCGCAAATAGGCCAATCATTATTGGTCCATTCCCACTCACATGATGTTAACACATATAACATATCATTAAAGGAATCTAGCACACGTTAGTATACGAATGTGGCCCGGAATGTAGTCTGCAGGCACAGACCCTAATTTGACACTTTATCAACAAATCATTGTGCCTTGAGAGAAGTCTAGCCCAGCAGCAGCTTCAGTACATGGCCTATGGTAGTCTTATAGTGCAGACTCACTTTTACGAATGACCAGGGTTTGTGCTTGCAGACTACCCGGAATGTGGCAGTGTATAGGTCTGCACTTAGTGGAGAAACCGGGAGAAAAACAGCACACTTGTGTTATTGCCGTCATTTTTTGAATTTGTATAACAACAGGAACAGGATGGAGAACTTTCATCCTGCAGGGAAAATGTTGGATTTGTAAATTATACATAGACTCTAGAATTAAAAAAAAATAAAAATGAAGACGTTAAATAAAATACTGTCCTCGACCTAAAACGGTGCATGCCTATTTTCCTAATTTGTGAGAATTTATTTTTAGAACCGATGATCATATACATATGGAGTGAAAGGCATAAGTAAAACATTGAGTCTCTAGATTATGAAGACTTCATGATCAAAAAGTGGAAGAAAAAACAAATCCTCCCGCAAATCCTATACAGCTGAGCCTGGCTGGCCTTCTCGGGAAAAAATTACCGACCGCTCTTGTTCATACTGCGTACAGTCAGTCAGGAGCAGACAAAGTTATACGTCAAGTCAAAGATATGGCCGATATCTTGACATTCTTCAAGCCGATTTTGTGGTTTATCACATGCATTGGAGTGGTGATATTTATTTGTGAATACCTTGTTTACTATTTTGTAATGTTCCAATGTTCGTGGCCTGATATAAGCGTTGAGAAGAACTATAAACATGATGGCCAAATCAGCGATTCTGCTTGGCTCTTCAGCGGAAAGCCACTCGGCTCGTCTGCCAGAGGTCCGGCGATAGTGAATAGAGAGACCCGCTCGTCGAAACATGAGCAGGAGCAAAACGTTGAAGATTTGAGGGTAATCTTCATAGCGGATACTCACTTGTTAGGAAGTCGCCTTGGTCATTGGTTTGACAAGTTAAGAAGGTAAACATCCCAATATTTTGAGATATTTTTACAATGCCCCTTTTTTGTGTGTGGAAAATTAAAATATCAAAGCCAGGCAAAAGCCAAAATAGATGAAATTCTATCTTTGTTAATTTAACTGAAGGCCTAATCTCGTTTTGCTTGAGTTTACATCACTCTTGTTTGGTCTTTATTTTTCATATTCTAAAAAGTAGTTAAAACAAGAGTTTTGACTTCACAAATTCACAAACATAATATATTTCTATGTCAACAAAGTGACACAGCAAAGATAATTGAGAAAATGAGCATGATAATTGTTAGGAGTTGTAGACACTTTGATAATGATTATTACCCTAAGTTATAATGAACTCCTCATAAATAATGAAATCCTATCTGTACCAATGAATGCGAATGAAGCAATTCATATCTTGTTGAGTACCTAGCTCTTTCAATTGAAGTATGATTTCAAATGAAAGTTAATTCTCAAATATTAAGCTGACAAGTCTGACCGGGCTACCCTTTACTTAGACCGAAAGCTTCAGTCTCTATATCGTCGGTTGTTCCACTGAGACTACGTCTGGCTCCACTAGACCTCCTGTTATATAGAGACTGAAGCTTTCGGTCTACCCTTTACTATAATTTATCATAATTAAAAAAAATATTTGCAGGGAATGGCAGATGGAGAGAGGTTTCCAGACAGCATTGACTTTGTTTTCTCCTGAAGCTGTTTTTGTTCTTGGTGACCTGACTGATGAAGGCCAGTGGGCTAGCGATGTGGTGAGTACATGATATTTAGAAAGTTATTTTTTTAAATTGAATTTTTAGAGTAAGGGCCCTGGCTTAAACTGTACTGTCAGATGGGACTTTTCTGTACCATTTTTAATTAACCAAAGAAAACTTGCTTTGTTGAAAAGCGTGTACTGTAACTTTCATTTGCATTTGCATGGTTAAAGAGACATGGGTTTGGACTACTATATCAATTTTCTTGTCTGCATTTGCTCATTACTCATTATACATTATCTACAAAAAATTGTTTGGCACTCATCTTTTATTTTGTAATCTTGAATATTCAGTGTAAACTCAAGGTTAGAGGGGCCACTACCGTATTAGTAAAGTCCTATTTCATTAGGAGTAGGCCTCCATTATAGGGTAATCTGAACATGTGCGGATGATAATGTGGAACATGCGTGTGTTTTGCAACTCACAAATTTTCATAATTTTTCTTTTTCACCAGGAGTTTGAAGCTACGGCCAAGCGTTTCAGGAAGATGTTTCGCCATTCACCCAGTGTTTATTTCAAGGTCGTTGTTGGAAACCATGATGTAGGTTTTCATGACTTGTGAGTATTCCTGCTTGTGATTGGATATCAGAGAGATGTATAGGGAAAGTAAAAATAGACTTGATTTACCAAATTGAATAGCTAAGCAAATTATCCAACCTTATTGAAGACAAAGAATATAATTGTATCATATTGTTCTACAGGGCAAAATCATTAAAAGTCCAAGTTTATTTTGATCGCTTGTTTCAATGGGATGTTAGTGAAATTGTTATTATGATAGTCGCATGTAATAATGCCCGGAATGTAAAATAAATGTGGTTGTTGTTGACTAACTTAAACTGATTCCAGAGTTATAAAACCTTTCCGGCCATGAAGAAAATGACTATTCATTTCACTTACGTTTCTTTACAGTATGAGTAAGCGCAAGATGGAGAGATTTTCAGATGCTTTTAACTCATCTGGTGTTGAAGTGGTCACTCTGAAGAACAACAGGTAATCTAATATTCCCCTCAATTTGTTTTTTGCCATAGTGCAGACAGTGTGCTATAAGTATAACATGTTTGCATGCCAATACATATTTACTAAAATTGTTCCACTCCATTATAGATGTTGGTCATCATTATTTACATATGGAACATATTTGCTGCATTTTACCAAACTGAATTAAATAGAGCATTTGTCATAAACCTCAGTGGCCAGCAATTTTTCCATAATACAGCATTCAGGAAGTAATTTCCATTGAAATCCATATCTACTAGTGCAAACTCTCTGTATATCTGTTAATGCTTCATATATATTGTGTTAAACTGTTTTGTTTTTAAGCAAGTAAGGTACACTGTGCTTTACACTTTTTGTACCTTAGTACACAAAAAGCCGTCATGGTAAAACCGCAGCATATGCAAACAAGCCTTTAATGGGATAAATCTGTCGTAAGAGGTTATCAAATATATTTATTAGCTGGTATTAACAAAAATATTTTGTTAAAGAGAAGGTTGAGTTCTGGAAAGAGGAAAACAATTTTTTTTGAGCGTTATCATTATGCAAGGGTGGAAGAACATCAGATTAAACATGTTCCCTGAAAAGCATGGCTCTTCAAATGCCTTCATATTCTAAGTATGACATGAAACATCGTAAAAATCGGGACAGATTTTTCGCCACGTGTTCGTGCAGTCCCATATACATCATTCTGTGTACAGTGCTTGTAACTCTGCCTAGATTTGACCAAATTCTTATCATTTTGATGATTCAAGAACCTTGCAATACACACAAATACTTATATAATAGATAATCAACCTTTTCTGATAGATTCCACACCGTTTCTTTCACAATGCAATCGCATGACCAGAGCTCAACTTTATCTTTAATGTCTCTGCACAACCATTATATGATGATTCCACCTAAAAGAAAAGGCACACTGGTGGAAATATCTCTCTTTTATTTTCATGGTGAAACCTACAGTTTTGTGCTGGTGAACAGCATGGCTTTCCACGGAGATGGTTGCAGCTTCTGCTCATCAGCTCTGACGAAGCTCAGAGGTGTGTCTGAGAGGCTCAACTGCTCAAGGTTTGGGCACCAGGGCGGGGACAAGGAGAAGGAGAAAGGGAAGTCTAGATGCAGCCATTACAGATCATTGCCCTCAGCTCCTCCGATACTTCTTCAGGTGAATTTATTATTATTTTAAATTGTTATCTAAACTCTCTCCTTTTTGGCAGCTATTGCACTATGGTTTCTGGTATTTTATTAGGATACTACAAAAGCATATAGGCCTGTATGCGTATAGGTAAAACAACCAGGGAACTTAGTACATATTTACGTCATGGTCCTATCAGAAAGACTCTATAGCTGCAGATATAACTGCAGATAGGATGGCTTCCCTCAGTGCTATCTCAGGATTGCAAGAGGTCTTATCTAACAGTAGGGCTATTACATTTTGGGGGTTAAAAATCTGTTCATATGTGTGCAGTATTGGCAACTGGAGGATTTTATGTTATCTGATACACATCATTTCCTTTTTTCTTACCCTTACCTGCCTATGAATGCCTTAAAAGAGGACAAATGAATACGGTATATGCAAATTTTGTTGTATATATGTTATTATTGCATTTGTAGCCATGCTTTGTCATGAATTTAGGTAATTGTAGTGATATATCTACATTTTCATATAAGAAAGTCTCAGTTCCGTAAATTTCTCCAAATTCAGTGGTTCCTGCATTCTAGACATGTCCATGTGTTGCTCCTTTAAAGTTGATACTCTAAGCAAATAAATGTCCCTTAATTTGTTACCTACGGCAAGTATATGTTATTTTTAAGTTTTTCAATTACTTAGTATATCACAAAAAAATTCTGTCTACTCGAAATCCTCAATTGAAATGTCTAAAATATCCGCCTCTCTTTGCATAGAAAATCAGTCACGACGCTGGTCTACTACGTACCCGGATGTTCCATAGCAAACATGTGCAGAGTGATACGATTTTCTGCATATTTTTGTTTCAAAGGCTGAAAAGTCTAATAAATCATAATTCTATGTACAATTCTTTACCTTCCCCTAGTACTTCATAGTATTAATATCAATTCCCCTTTAAAAAATTATGACATATACATACCAACGATGTGCTATTAGTCGATATTTTCACTATGTAATTTTTGTTTTGGTGTTGAAATCGGCCCATAGTGAACAGTAGCTGTCTACCCATGCACAGTTCATTACCATACACTACAGCGATCTCCCGATGGTTTCTTCTTCCTTTTTCCCATGTCTTTCGCCTTCCTTGGCCCTGAACATCCTTCATCTACCAATTCTGACACCGGTAGTCAGGAGCAAGTCTTTGTTAGTTGTTTTTCTTAGCTGGCAACGTCGCTTTCATTCTCTTGCAATTGCCGATAAACATATAACTAGCGCACGTACGTTCCATCACAAGCAAGCAGCGCCTAGAGCAGCGGCTTGGTCTTACCTCCCGATTCTGCTCGCTCCACGAACGTTCATGCAAGAGCCGCATCACTCGCCAAAATATTATAGAGGAAGCGCGCTTGCATGATCTCGTTCAAGTTTGATATTTTACAACATAAAATGTTTAACTGGTACTGTATCCTTTTTTGAGGCAGTCACACACATCTATGATAAGTACTATCATAGTTCTAGACCTATTCGTTTTACAAAACTGCTCATGTTCATCTGATGACAATATAATGCATCCGCCTATTCATAAGTGCACGATTTAACTTTAATTCCTAAGCAGTAAACTCGTCTTAAATCTCTACCAAATAGGTGAATATGAGGATATAAAAAGAAATCAGCGACTGGAAAATGATGATTCGTTATTCTTCATTCAAATGAAAACAGAAAATCCATCAAATATACTCCTTAACAACAACAAATTTAAGCTCTGACAGGATAGCATTTACGTAGGGATATCACTGTCATTCACTCTCACTGAGCCCATGACTCCCGTTCGTGACGTCACGGATAGAGGCCCGACTCTACGTGCACTTCCGGGTTTCAGACTTAATATTTTGGTAGAGTTTACTCGAATAAATTCATTATTCTAAACTTGTTTTGTCGGGTGGACACCATTTGGTGTTATTATGGGGGTTAAAAGCTTTCTATTTATGTAATTATCTCAGTATTTGGGATTGTCTTAGAGTATCAACTTTAAGTCCTGCAAGACCCCCAAAGTATCATGGCATGCAATCATTAATTTGACATTTGACCTTTGCATTTTTCTACCCAGCACTTTCCCCTGTACCGTCCTACAGATGAGATGTGCTCGGGTATCGACGGAACACCGCTTGATGAGAAGTATATTCCTCATGGACAGAGAAGAGAAGTTCTGTCTCAAAAAGCAACAGACAAGGTGAGATGGATTCCTTAGCCTAAGACTTTGGTTTTACTATCTTAATTCAAGAGGAGGCGCGATAGTTCAGCTGGTAGAGCAGTGGTCTCGTAATCCGGGGACCCGGGTTCGAAACCAAGTTGATGCGCTAGCGCCCTTTGGTAAGGCATTAATCCTCATTACCAGGTCCCTCACAGAGGACCTAAATCTGTTGGTCCTCTGGTTGCTTACTAACAAGCGGCTCTCTTAGCAGTCAGGTAAAATAACCACCACTATCAACTAATAGTAGTCACACAGAAGTGCATCAGTTACCAAAAAGAGTGTAAGAATTGTAATCAGAGCTGACCAAAGTGTTATTAAGATTCAAGCAACATTGAGAGATGTAAGACAGGGTGCAATCATTCATTAAAATATTTGTGTAAGTATTACTTGAAATTTCTTGGGAAATCGCAAAAGATGTCTTTTATTCTAAACTCATTCTTCAAAAATATTTAGCTCTCGTCAATTATGTATTATAGAAATAATAATGTGCATTGATTTACTCAGTGAAATATTACACAATCCAAGAGTTATCGAAAAATCCCTACCTACCAGCCTTTGTATCCCCTTAAATACAGTAACCTTGAAAGTGAGCAGTCAAATTCTGATAAGGAACGTTATCTTTCAGGGTGTATATTCAAGTTTAATTGTTTGGGCATTCATCACAAACTTTCCAAACGATCATAAATATGAGAGAAAAAATGTAAATAAAAATTTTAATTTCTTTTTCTCAGTTATTATCATGGATCCGTCCTCGACTAGTACTGAGTGCTCACACCCATCATGGCTGCTACATCGTTCATCAGAACGTTACCCCAGAAATCTCAGTGCCTTCATTCAGCTGGAGAAATAGAAAGAATCCCAGTCTTATCCTGGCGAGTATGAGATGTAGAAAATGTTCATATACATGTATTTATATATTGTATTTCAGTGTGTTGTTGAAGGGACGGTGTCAGGGAGAAGTCTTGGGGAGTGTTTCACAAGTTGAACTGAACTATGGCAGGCCTGTCATGCCATTAGTTCCTCTAACCATTCCTGGTATTGGTTTCTCAAGGGACGTACAAATTGTGCATCACAAATCTACAGAATTTACCTTTTTTGATAGTTCATTATTGAAGGAAAAATTATTATCTAAAGATCATAATTGAGAGACCAATGGTGAGATCTTCCAGTGGTATGATAGACCTGCCATAGTTAAGTCCAACTTAAAGTCGATCTTAATCTTTGTGAAACACTCCCCACGATGGAGTGGATGAAGAAAGTAACTTGAGGAAAACAATCTAGAGATTGAAAATAACCGTATAGGACACATCTTAAGGGGGATATAACATTGTTTAGGGACTTCTTGGAAGGGTACATGGATGATAAACATCGAGTCGGAAGGCCAAGAATTTGGATAATGTCGAACTTGATGGGTGACAGAACATATTATGATATACTGATGCAGAAGGCTAAAGATAGATAGGGATGAGAGAGAGCCACAGAAGACTCTGGTTTATGGACCTGCCCGTGGCAGAAGACTGGAGAGAGATTTCAGAGTGGTTGCCCTTGATCATAGTTCTATGTACTACAACCAATGACTCGGCCATGTGGCCCTACATGTACGTCCCATATGTCCGTACATCCCAACTATTGCAAAGTGTATCATTAACCTTAAACCCTAAATTCTTCATTTGAGTCCCATTTCTTTTTATGAAATCCAGCATAAATCATTGCCTTGGTACAAAATAATCCTTTCAGTTCATTGTACTGGGGGAGTATTTTCAATAGTTCCATATTATCATCTCGAAAATATTCTTACTTTCAGTCACCTTGTGGACTGACTTTTTTTTCAATGTATATTTCAAAAGTTTGACTGTACCTTCAATGCTATTGTAATCAGCACTAAGAACACTGATTGGGTCATGGTGTAAGACAATTGCAATCAGTTAAATGTATAGATTCTAACCCTGAATATGAGATGGTAATTACTATTGCCCTATGTTCTCTCTCCTATACATGCCAGGCTTCGATCTCTCCTACTTCCATCGCTATCAACAAGTGCTTTCTCCCAGAAGAGTCTCTCATCATCATCCTCTATGCTGCATCAGGTGTTGCCATGGCAACCTACATTCTTTACTACCTCGTCTGCATCTTATGCAGGCATCGATGGAGGCATGTGAAGGAGCTCTGACGTTTCTCACAATTATTCATCTATGAAGATATTTTTATATATGATGGTGCAATTTGAATGAAGTGTATACAATAACTACATTTTATTCTTCTTTCTTGGCAGAAATGAATGAAATATTAGAAGGGGAAGTTGGCAAGTAACATGCGTCTGAACTCAAAAAATTATCATGACTGTAATATGATTGAATATGTGGTGGTACAAGTAATGCAGCTGTACATACTCACTCATCATTTTCATGACTAAAATTCAAGTTGTGCATTTTCATCTAAGATTATGCACTACCCACAGTTTTGTCCAATTGAGAATTTATGCTAAGAACAGAAGGGAACAAAATTTTAACATAAATGAAAGAGAAAAAGAAAATAAATTGAAGTGAAGTCTTGTACATATATATATGCAAGTCATTTATTGTATATAAATTATGGTTTGGTTTTTGTTTGTATACATTTGCTAATAAATGTTCATGTCTTTTAAAAAAGAAAACATTATTTCATTGTGTTTTTTTAAAAACAATATTGATAATAAAGATCTAGGAGTCAGGTCATCTGTCTTCCTGTTAACAGATCTGGGTTCAAAATCTTGCAGATGATTAAAGGAGAAGTGTGTCTTAGCTGTGAATACATAAATGAGATCTAATTGCTCCGTACAGATATACCTGCGTATGGTCATACCATGGACCTAACCCCACCTAATACCATGAGACAAAGCCACACCCAAATATTGAACTTGATGAAGAGAGTGATTTGATGGGAGAAAAAAAGAGAGAGGGAGGGGGAGGGGCATTTAGGAAAGAGAAAGACAGTGAGATACAGATAGAGAAACAGAGAGAGAGAAAAAAAAGGGAGAGAGAGAGAGAGAGAGAGGGTGGAACATAGAGGAAAGAGACAGACGGCAAGATACAGATAGAGAGAGAGAGAAGTTGGGGGGGGGGGGCTGGAGAGATAATGTGCTATTTAAGTGGAAATAATTATAGAATTCTGGGGTAAGGTATATAAAAACAAAATATTGTATATAATTTATTTTGCATTCATTCTGCCAGAAAGTCATTGTGCATCACTCCAAATGTTTTTATGAAGTAATACATCTTTTGAACTGATGAGAGGGAGAATAATATCTCTTGTTTTCAGAACAACACTGTTAACACTACGTCAGGAAACAATAACACGATGGAAGAGGCTCGTTTGATAAAAATCTAATCGAATATGGCTGTTTTTCTGCAATGCCAGTGGTACGGAAGCTTAAAAGTACCACCGAGATGACGAGATTTGACGGGACGCTGGAACGAAGGTAGGAGAAAGGGGGGAGGGGGCGGGGCAACGACCGGTCTTATTCAGAAAACTAAATGTTAATTTACAACTGAAGGCTACTGAGTGGGGGAGGGCGTGGGAGGTGGTTAAGCAAGGCTACTGAGTGGGGGGAGGGCGTGGGAGGTGGTTAAGCAAGGCTACTGAGTGGGGGAGGGCGTGGGAGGTGGTTAAGCAAGGCTACTGAGTGGGGGAGGGCGTGGGAGGTGGTTAAGCAAGGCGACTTCTTACCTTTTCCCTAATTTCTCATCTTGATTATCCTCCTCTCAATTTTGTTCTTTACCACTTGTTTGGGTGCATGTGCCACCCATAAACACCCCCCCCCCCCCCATATAGCACCAAAGAGATAAATATATAGAGTATACATTCAGGTTATTTCAAGATCAATCCTTTTCTCTCGCGGGCGGGTTGGGGGGGGGGGGGGGTACTGTGCTTCCAGTTCCCATCTAATGATTTGTTCCGTGATACAGTGTAGCTTATGTTTAGTGGTTTCTCGGAGCGGCATATATATAGCCATGTGTCAGAACATATGGAGACGTCACAGAAAAGTTAATTTCCAAGTACTTGAAGTACACAGTATAGTGTATAACGTTTTTATTTAAAAACAAAACAAACATAGAATACAAAGTACTTTGCACTTCTCATCGTTATTTATTATTCATTTCATTAACATCAAATAACATATTTTTCTACCATAAAACAGACGTCTAAAACCATAAGGTACATGAGTGTATGTCTATCTGATAAAACCAGGCACCTCAAGATTGTATAGAAGAACCCTATATTATTTGCACTTGGAAACTGAAACCAAATCGCGGCTGCATGTTTGATACGAAGTACACAACAACTCGAGTGCAGATCATAATTTATAAAACATCACGTGATATTAAAAACAAGAATGTGAAAAGTGACAGAACTCACAAGCTGTATATGCCCTGTATACGTTTGTTTGAGACTGCAGCATTAATATTGTTGGCTGGAGATTCGCGAAACCGTAGACCCACGAGTCCGAAAACAGCAGTCGATCTCGTTAAACAACGGTCGGTCTCGTAATTATTTGAAATAGTACATGTATTTGTAAATGGCCTGCGATACCGAAACACGAAACGCCAATTTCATGGGTTTCGGTCTCGCCGGCCTTTGGTCTCATAATTATGCGCGGGCCTATTGATTCGTGCATGGTCTCTGAAAGGACTATGAGACCCAAACCTTCGATCTCATTATAAAGACTGTTATAAATACTCGTTCTCCTAGCTCTCACATCTCCTCAATGGAACTTGACTCATTAAAAGCCAATTAAAATTTAAAATTCCAATCACTTTTTTTTCTGGAGGCCATGCACGATTATATTTCCCTAGCCACAAATGCGTCTGCAACAGCAATATCCAGTTGTAGTGTTAGACTGCACTGCGATGAACATGGTAGTAACAAGCAGAAGTAGTCTTCGATCTTAAGGTCTCATGGGTTTTCGGCCTCGTGACTAAAGATCACTAGGGCGTGTTCAATGTAGGCCTATATATTTTTTTAATAATCTTCCTGGACCCCGTCTTATAAACAGTTACGATTGATCGTAACTACATGTATGTACATACGAGATAGACTTGCGATTGATTTGGATCAATCACAACTCTTCATAAGACGCGCGGGGCCCTGCATGGTATATAAACAAAAATTCCCTTTCAATAAATTTCAATTAATTGCAACACTGAAAGACTGAGAGAAGAAAATACCAGCATTATTCACAAATATATTGAAAACAATTTCTGAATTGCATTATACAAAGTAGCCTATATACTTGCAGGCAAGCAAATCCACACAAGTCATAATGTTATCGCCCATAACCTCATATACATAATAATACAAATCAAGAAATTCTATTAAAAAATTCATTGTACCCTGAATACATAAAAATACAAAGTGTAAACAAAATTTGAACACGTAGATTCCCATATAATATCATTTCATCATTATAGCTGCCATAAAATTTGTTCTACACAAAGCTGCCATCCAATTGTATATCCTCAATGATAATATGAATAAATATATAATAATAAATAGACTTTTGTGTAAAAAGACACCATTATTGCATAAAAACAGCAAGAAATCTATCCTCCTGTTACTCGTTATCCTTTCTCCAGACGTTCACTCTGCAGAAGAAATAAGAAGAAATAAAGGAAAACAACAAGAAGAAGAAGAAATAAAGGAAAACAAGAAGAGGAAGAAGAAGAAGAAGGATTAGAAGAAGAAAGAGAAGAAGGATTAGAAGAAGAAGAAGAAGAAGAAGAAGAAGAAGAAGAAGAAGAAGAAGAAGAAAGAGAAGAAGAAGAAAGTGAAAAAAATAACATAAATAGTGTGATATCATAATTTATAAAAGGTAAATTATAACAATTAGGCAACTAAAGCATTTTCCCCGTTTTGTTTGATAAACAAAACCAATTGGTTTGGAGGCAATCATGCAATTGTTATTTGCACCCAAAATATTAAGAATCACTTGGCTTGAGAAAGTCCACAGGTGGATGAGAACTTCCCCTACTTACTTAAAGCCACAATGCACCACTTATAGCTACTTGCTCCCTCTATGTTACAAACAATGCATAATCGGTGACCATTGGTCCCCCATGTTCCTCTTTTTCTTATGTTAATTGAGAGCTGATTTGATGTGATAACCACGTGTCCAGTGACCTTGCAGGGTAGTTTAATCCCTCCTGTTCAGTATTGATGGGCTTTAATGTTAGTAAAATAAGCCTAAGCTTCAAGCCATGTTTTGTTTAATATCTTGTAAACCTCGACCATGGGGTATTTATGACCATTATTTTATTCGAGTGTTGAGTATTTGAATGATTAAAATGAAATAACAAAACATGATCATACAGCAGTGTGTCGGTGTTTACTGTTTAATGTTTAAAAAAACATTATTTCAACGACGGCATATCTGCATATAATTATGAAAACGATTATCGTACGAATCTTACACAGAGCTTCATACAGATTTCAAGACAGCTTTACATAATTATAGGGAGCGAAAATGAAAGTGAGTATCCATATCACGAATTAATGTGTATATAGCATTAGCCTCATGGGAATGGAATTTGATATGTAGTAGCAATCATTAGTTAATAATATTGAAAGATGAACTAGTAATTTGAGTTAAAAGCGATTCTTATATTGTGGAGATGTTAAACCATTTTACTATAATAATGTGCGGTTTTGGTGAAGAACATTCCGAATACGCAGATGTTCAGTAAAGATCTTAAAACATAAAAATAAGCAGTGGAGCTCTCAGGCGCGTAGCCAGAGTTTGATGTTTGGGGGGGCACATACATGTAATCGATCGAGGTAAAAAAAGGGGTCTACAAAATTTCAACCGATCCTGGAAATTTTAGGGGGGGCACGTGCCCCCCCCGTGCCCCCCCCCCCCCCGTGGCTACGCGCCTGGGAGCTCTTAGAAAATTTGAAGGCGGGGGGGGGGGGGGGCTAATTGGATCACATTTTAAACAAAAAAAAGAAGCAAACTTTCGACACACGCAAATGAAAATTCCTCTAAAATTAACAAGTTTCAATACAAATTATAATAAATCCAATAAAAGTGAAAATTTGCAAAGGAGTGTGTTACTGCCCGGATATTGGTAAAGTCTTTTTTTTGGGGGGGGGGGGGCTGCATTGAAATGTATTCCCCTGCATGGGCTCCCATATTATGAACTCCATGGCATGTCACATGATGATACAAGAACTCATAGCAACAATTTTGTGTAAACTTGAATGTGTTCTTACCCTTATTAACTGACCGATCTTGAACCCAGCAAGCAGCTTTATTGCATCGTCTGAGTGGCCTTTGCCCTCGAATGGATTAGTTGCGTCAGTACCTTCAGGATTTAAAAATTAAAACCATAAGAAATGCTGGTTTTTTATGATTATTAAATCAAATAGAACAGTATGAAGTTCAGAAACCTATATAGTGTGAGTATTTGTTTTACAAAGTGAAATATATAGGAGCTTCTTTTGAAAATCATTGGTATATTTGAACACTTGACAGGTTGCAAACTTGCAACTCTGTACGAGAGAACACCTAAACATCGGAATAATTAAGGACACCTGTGTTACAACTGTTACGAAAAGAGAGTAACAGCAACGAGGGAAATAATGTAGTCTAATGAAAGTAGAAACAAAGTTAACATGCTATGGTAATTTATTTTGAGCAACACAGAGTGAAATACGTCGCAGCTAGGCAATTCATTAAAAGCGGGAAATAATTATAAATATAGAAAGAGGGGGTGAAAGAGAGCGAAAGAGAGGAAGAGGGAGGGGTAAGAGGGAGGGGGGGGGAGAACCATGTTTGATAATTATGTATATACCTGCTCTCTCCATTATCATCTCCCATCCTCCAGGATGCTGTATAATTATGAAAAAAAAATCAAGAATATAATTGTAACAGATACCTATTTTGTGATAAAAATGTGATATTATATACACAATATTAATGAAAACAAATGTTTATTATGGCGACGATTGCCTTAAACTAGGACCTGCAGTTATCTCAATGGCGGAACTTGGGAGTGAGGTATACCGGGGAGGTATACCGAATTTTCCGCAACTGTTAACATTCTTTCTAGGATTAATTTTGTTTAAAGAAGATATCTCAACTTTATTTCTTGCTTGATGGCATCATTACATTACCTATATGGGGGACGAGGTCCATAACCGCGACGACAGAAGTAAAATACATTATTCATGCAAGGCTATAATACAGTATATACAAGTATTATACATTCTCGAATGTAGATACAATTTCCAAACATAAGTTCTAGTCAATTTATATGAAACTAACCTCTGAAACGAAAGACGTTACATCGTAAACGAAGTCTTTGATGACAAGCCAACATGACTCGTGATCGGAGTGGAGAGCGACTTCCTTCATCGAAAACTGTCTGATGTCATCAACTTTATTGTTGTTTGTACTGGACTGTGAGGTGGGAAACAATAATTTGTAATCATCAATTATTTTAAGGATTGAAGATAATATCTTTATTACTAATAATAGTTTATTATACTCCAGGAGTTCCCTCATATCACACTCTAATAAAAATGTGTTTCAACGAGAATTTGAGTTTGTAGTCTATACCCCCCGCCCTACTCCCACCCCCCCCCCTACCCCCCAGCATACAGAATGGAAAGGCTCCCGCGAGGCGAAGGCTTCTCTTACAGGGAGTGAGACAAAATATAATCTGTGGTCGTGGTATATAGTTCATAGTACTTCATAGTACTAACTTCCGGGTTTTGGAGGATGAACTGTATAACCTAGCATAAGTATTATGTATCCATCAAAATACCAAAAATCTTATTAAATTCCTGATACTATGTTTGTCTTACCGCAAATGATCCAATTTCCTCAGTCGCCATTGCACAAAACTTTCGCTGATCAACAAAATATAACTTCAAGGTCTACAAAATAATCCTTTATGTAAATTTTTATCCTTGCGAGTGAGGTTCTCGGTGATAAATAAACATAATGTTGTCGTGTCTTCCTTGTGTGTCACATCGTCGTCAGCCAATCACGAATATGCTAAGATATAATAAGCGGTTGCAAGAAATATATTCAGACAAAAGTGGTTGCTTGATATAATATAATTCCAGACGAGACCGCAGCATGTTTTCAGTAGAGATCTTGGTACAACATATACAGCGTGCGGTCCACGGAATATTACAGGCAGGGGTTCAACAATAGAAGGGCTAGTTGTGAATTCGTACAATGCATTCATCCTTGATGAACAAGTAGTTGAAAGGGAAATGGCGCCTTATTATTTGCCTCGCACTAAACATAATACTCCGTGTTTTGTAGTAGGTCCATGGTGAGAACGACGATCCTATTCTTCCATAACCAGTGGACCATAACCTCCTCAACACACTCCGCCAATCCAGCAAATACAAGAATTATTGTGGTCCGCGATACTTGATATTAATCATTAATACAATATGTATTCTAGTACCATGCTTATCACTAAAGTGATGTCATCACATCAAAGACCAATCTAATAATAACTGTACAAAATAATGATAATATCTTTGAAGAAGAAAAAATTAGTACATACTACATGACTGTATATGACCATGGACCTATAGGTCCATGAAATAGTATCTCAAATCATGGATGCTCCAATTAAGTTTAAAGTAATTAATCCTATTTGAAACTCTGTATCTCCATGCATGGAGGGGGGCGAGGGTATAATCATTATGGAGATAATATTCTCATGTAAACCGTACTCAAATGAGTTCAGCCATAATAACAAATATACGGTATGTCATTCACGCACATACAAATTCCAGCGTTGAGTATGGTGGGCTCGCCTGGGGGTGTGTATACAATACTCTCATCTGATTGGATGATGTGGAGGGGTTCATTGAATGAACTGGAGCGAAGCCAAGTTTAGGCTTTGCGACAAGACCTTACGGATATATTTTTGTAATTGTTTTGTTTTTGTAATACTGTTCTTACCGTAATGTATTAATTGGTGTGTTAATATTATGTTGGTAGTCTCTTTCATATTACTAAAAAAAGATAACATTTTAATGACGTGAACTAGGCTGTTTTCACTACAATCTCTTTCTTTGTTTTCCTTTCTTTTCTTTAAAACCCACAAAAATGGCCGTGCAAAAGGAAACCTTCCACTCAAACGAATTCTAGTTAAAAATTTGAAGAGCAATCATTACAATAAATTTCATTAGTATCTGTGTAAAATAAAAAACAGAAATCCCAAAAGATGACAACTTTCGGCTGATTTCGGTAGACTACATAAAAGCGCGGGTCATGGCCGGGGTCAATAATTACTGGAAATCCATCTTACAAAAACTGCATCTAGCGTTTCTTGGGTTGAAAATTCTATACAGTCATGGTCGTATGTTTACAAAAAAGTGCCTTTTCGAATTTAGGTAGTGTACTATCATCATGTTCATTACTTCTGTTATTTTAATAAGATAGACTCTCCCTCCCTGTGTTATGCCTGAGAGTCTCTCTCATTTGCTGTTCCTTTAATTTACATTTTGTTATTCCTTATAAATTATTACCGAAAGACAGCCAGTTTTCTTGGACTTGGGGAAGTGGCGTGGTTTCACATCCTGTTCACTTTTGAATGCAACATGCAACAGGACGCATTTATGATATTCATGATAGTATACAATTTCAAGTTGGGGTTCCCCTCGGTTGTTTTTAATGGTATATAATTATGATATGATATGGAATTCAAACATTTCAAAAGCTTACTCATTTATCGATAATCAGAGATAGTAATATCTAGATTTTCTAAGAATTTCCAAGAATGAAATATATTCTTTAATCATTATTGATCATAATAATAAGCGAAACAAATCACATCCGAGTCCTATATTAATTACAATCATGATAAAATTCAACAACATTGGGGCTCAAAAATTTCGGCTACAAAAAAAATGGGTCTATTCGACCAGAAATTTGTTCAAACTCTCTTCGAAAATCTAGGGAAAGTAAAACAAATAGTGAAACATAGGTTTAAACGTCCAAATACTTGAAATATATATGGATTACCAAAATATTATATACCCTGATACTGTGATAGACGGGTAAACGAACAGAGAACAGCGTCGCTAACTCACAGAGCTCAATATACATGCAGCGTGGATCGTGGATTTCATATCCATCGAACGCATTGTTTATCAGGTTACGCCGGTATATTATACGACTTATGTTTTTCACGTTAGGTAAAATGATTTTACAAAATGCACAATTAATATGCATTCTTACCTTACAAACGGCTTTGCCCCTGACCATGTCGGTATTTCTGATCCATGTGATACTCATGATGTAGGATTATCCAATATTCCTTTGTTACTTAGATAGTTGAGAACGAGTCTGAATGGCCACATAAATAAAAGCGTAATATACCGCACCACTCTAGCTCTATTACCGGATGTGAAATTATAGCGCATGCATCTGACGGAGCACCAGTGGTGTGCAAGATGCCCGAGATTCCCGCGGTGTCAGATTCAAGATTCAAGCAGCTAAAATCGAAAAATTGTCGGTATCTTATTGTTGTATTTTAATTGCTTTGAATGTGTAATGCCAAAGCATTGATTGGGGCAAGGTATTATTGATCAATGGAAAAAGACAATTCTTTTTGGAAAATAAATATTGATTTAATGATTCACTTATTCTTTATACCAAGATCACACATCATTTATGTTCTTTTATTTTCAATGATGTTCTTGAGCTATGTGCTCGGAAATAATTTCACTGAAATTAAACGGATTTATATATGAAGTCGCTATTATGATATTTAATGTTATATAACAAAATATAATCTGTTCAGCTCTTGTAGATTATAGAATGCATCCAAGCAGGGGCGTCGCTAGACCTTTTTCAGTGGGGGGGGGGGGGGGGTGTAGAGGCCAACGATTACCGACAAAACTAGCCACCAATTACCGACAAAATTAAATGTCCAATATCTACAAATTTAACCCTATAAACCCGGGGCCGAAGGCTAAATTATTTTTCCTATGGACTATCTACTTGCGTATGCGCAAATGGTCATTTTCCTCGACGACATAAATATATTAATTATTTCGTCAACTTAGTCAGCATCATACATGTAGCTATATTTTAATGCAGGCGCGGAGCTAGGATCTCATTTTAGGGAGGGTCGGAAGAGAGCAAGCGAATCACTTAAAGAGCGCGCGAAACGCGCTCATTAGGGGGGGGTGGGTGATACGCCTCCCGCGCGAAGCGCGGAAACTTAAACGTTATCTTAAATTATTAGGAAAAGAAGACGATTTATTGTACCGTTCTCGACTGTTAATCCTTGTCTGAATGAAGTCCCCCCCCCCTCCCGCGCGAAGCGCGAAAGCTTTGACGTTTCATTAAATTATAAGAAAAGCAGACAATTCGGTGTACTGTTCTCGGCTCTTAATCCTTATCTGAATTCATTTTTTTCCCCTTCCCGCGCGAAGCGCGGAAGCTTTGACGTTTCATTAAATTATGAGAAAAAAGAAGACGATTCGGTGTACTTTTCTCGACTCTTAATCCTTATCTGAATTCAGTTCTCCCCCTCCGCGCGAAGAGCGGAAGTTTTGGCGTTTCATTAAATTATTAGAGAAAGTAGACGATTCGTTGAACCGTGCTCCACTCTTAATCCTTGTTTGAATTCAGTTTTTTCCCCCTCCCGCGTCAAGCGCGGAAGCTTTGACGTTTCATTAAATTATGAGAAAAAAGCAGACGATTCGGTGTACTGTTCTCGACTCTGAATCCTTATCTGAATTCAGTTCTCCCTCTCCCGCGCGAAGCGCGGAATTTTTGGCGTTTCCTTAAATTATTAGAGAAAGTAGACGATTCGTTGAACCGTGCTCGACTCTTAATCCTTGTCTGAATGAAGCTTCCCCCTCCCGGGCGAAGCGCGGAAGTTTTGGCGTTTCATTAAATTATTAGAGAAAGTAGACGATTCGTTGAACCGTGCTCGACTCTTAATCCTTTGACGTTTCATTAAATTATGTGAAAAAAGCAGACGATTCGGTGTACTGTTTTCGACTCTTAATCCTTATCTGAATTCAAATCTCCCCCTCCCGCGCGAAGCGCGGAAGTTTAGGCGTTTTCATAAATTATTAGAGAGAGTAGACGATTTGTTGAACCGTGCTCGACTCTTAATCCTTGTCGAATGAAGCTTCCCCCTCCCGGGCGAAGCGCGGAAGTTTTGGCGTTTCATTAAATTATTAGAGAAAGTAGACGATTCGTTGAAACATGCTCGACTCTTAATCCTTGTCTGAATGAAGCTTCCCACTCACGCGCGAAGCGCCGAAGTTTTGACGTTTCCTTAATTTATTAGAGAAATAAGACGATTCGTTGTACCGTTCTCCACTCGTCTAGGCCTTAATGAAGTTTTCCCCTCCCGCGCGAAGCGCGGAAGTTTTGGCGTTTCATCACAATATAGAGAAAGGAACACGATTTGGCGTACCGTTTTCGACTCTTAATAAGCCAAATTTGTCTGAATTCAGTTTCCCCCTCTCGCGCGAAGCGCGGAAGCTTTGACGTTTCCTTAAATTATATATTAGAGAAAGAAAACGATTCGTTGTACCGTTTTCGACTCTTGATAAGCCCTATTTGCCTGAATTCAGTTCCCCCCTCTCGCGCGAAGCCCTGAAGCTTTGACGTTTCCTTAAATTATTAGAGAAAGAAGACGATTCGTTGTACCGTTCTCGACTCGTCTAAATTAAGTTTTCCCATTCCGCGCAAAGCGCAGAACCTTTGGCGTTTCATCACAATATAGAGAAAGGAAAACGATTCTTCGTACCGTTGTTGACTCTTAAACATTGTTTGAATTTAGTTTCCCCGAACATTTTAAACCTCTGATTTTTGTAGCTGATATTAATTATAGGAAAGTGAAACTTCGAGAAAATACAAGTATTGTAGTTGTAGTCACTCTCGAAGTCGTCACAGCGGATAAAAAGTCACAGTTCGTAGGGAAAAAAACTTGTCGGCCAACCGACATTATACATCTCACCGACTTCAAACTTCTGCATTGATATTAATACACGAGGATCGGGCAAGAATACCGACACAGCTGACCCGACACAGCAACATATTTTACGGTGTCTTTCTTGTTTCCTCGACGAGACGACTCCACCCAACAACCCCCTTCTCTTTTTTACTCCCACTCTTCTTCTCTCAGGCTCTTACCTCCCCTCTCTCTCCTCTCTTTCGTCCCTCGTTTCTTTTGTTTCCGTTTTACTCTTTTTTCTTTTTTTTTTCCTTTTCTTTCTTTTCTTTCTTTTCCTTTCTTTCCTCTCCTCCCTCTTTTTGTTTTCTCTCTCTCTTTCTTCTCTTTTCTTTCCTTTCTTTTCCTTTCTTTCCTTTCTTTTCCTTTCTTTCTTTTCTTTTCCTTTTCTTTTTTCCTTTCTTTCCCTTTCCCTCTCTTTTTTTCCCTCCCCCTTTTCTCTTTTTTACCGACGGCAGCGCAATTTTACCGACAAAATCCTGACAGGTGGGGGGGGGGGGGGTGTCGCACCCCCCCCACACCCCCCCCTTTGGCGACGCCCCTGCATCCAATGAGTTTTTAAACAGTTACCGAGATGCGATAATGACACCTTTTGTTCGTCAATCATGGTTTTTCCTCTTCTTTTATTTTCCCTATACTTTATTATCTCTCTCTTTAGTGTGAATTGATTTATCAATTTTTTATTGTTGTGTGTGATTGATTAAAACTTATCACTTGTATTTATTCTTCGTCAATAATTTGCAATCGTATAATGTTGATTTCAGTTGTAATGTTTTCTTTTTTTGTATACGGACTTGCCGAAACACCATCGTGGGGCTAAATGAAGTCAATGTTTATCACCGTATCGAAATAAATAAATAAAATAAAATAAAAAAAAAGCAGAACACAGTTTGATATTATCTGTGCATCGCCATATTTTTCACTAAAAGCCTTCTAAGCTCACTGAGAGATTGGTGCCAATTAGTGGTGGTTATTTTCCCTGACTGCTAAGAAAGCATAAATGCTTGTTAGTAAGTAACAAGACGGCTTTAGGTCCTCTCCGAGGGACCTGGTAATGAGGATTAATACCTTACCAAAGGGCACTAGCGCATCGCCTTAGTTTCGAACCCGGGTCAAATTCTTGAAACAAAATTGTTTAGCGCCTTGGGCGATTGCATCGGAAATGCGCTTACAATAAGGCCTTTAAAAAAAATGTTGTATTGCCCTTTGCGACCGACCCAAATATCTTGAAATCTACGGTCGGCTTAATTTTTTTTTTTTTTTTTTTTTTTTTTTTTTACCTTTAAAAAAAATAAAAAAATAAATGAATAAGGAAAATATGTAATAAAGTATTCAAAACTGAGAAATATCAGCCCAAAGAGGGGGAAAAAAAGGGGAAAAACAAGGTTTCCTATCGACCGACCCATGTTTTGGCACCTAAAGGGCAATACACCCCCCCCCTTTTTTTTTAGCACGCCTGCACTTATTGGTCTTGCAATGTATATAATGTTATACTTTTGAAATTAGAAGAGTATCTTCTTAAATAAATGAAGGCAATCGACTATTCGAGTAATTGATAGAATATTTGGTAGAGACAGGTACTCTTCAAGCAACATCATGATCTCTTATCAAATCATAGTCGCACATTAAGAGGATGAGGGGCCGACATCGGCATCGTCCCGCCCTTTCAAAGAAAGTAAAATGAAGGATGGCCTTGCATACTATTATAGACCTGGGATCTCATAAACAGTTATGTGCTGATAAATGCATGTAGTTTGAAATACAATATAAAACTACAATGATGATACCAGGCATAAAAAACAAGATTAATATGAGTTTTAATTAACTCAGAAGCTCAGTATATTACAACATTTTGAATTCGTTCTCATTTTTGCCAAATATAATTTATATGAATTTATTTAAAAAAAATCTAAATACGGGACCAGTTATATGATTGGATTAACTTTAAATGTATAATTTGTTTTCAAAGCACAGTGAGAAAAGGAATCGTCTAGATTGGTGTACAACACTGGCGATGTGACGTGGTATTATAAATATAGAGATGACGTCATCAGCCCGGCCCAGGTGATCTAACTTGTTTACATGCATGACATGCATGCAGTGACTGGGCAGTTTTTCTCATGCTTATGCAATCGAATATAAGTCAGTTTTGATATTTGGTGGATTATTCCTTTTATATGACAATATGACAACGACAGAGCCAGTCCAAGAACCAAACTTAAGCACAAGCAGTGAAAAGAACGGAGATATGACGAGAGGAAGCGGAAACGAAAGGCGGATTTGCCAAGGAAGGTGCAGTACGAGGCGGAATGATGTTGACGGGTAAGTTGTGGGCATTGGCGGCAGTGACCTGGAGCGGTAGTGCTCGGGCACGACTGGGCGGCTGCAAGCTGCACGAGCCAAACTCTTGAAACTGCATAATGAAACGATTGAATTCAAATGTCATAATAGATCATTTTGGAATATAAGACAGACATACGCGTTACGCACATGACAGTTGACATATTATCATGATTATGTAATGCAGGCAGAGTATATAGATCTAGATCTAATAATACTAATAGGGAGTCGGGCTAACTCGGACCAGGGGACAACTCGGCCCACTCCAGCAAAGCATAGAGAGTCAATGCTAAATGCGTATTGACCTCTAGCACTGCATACATGCTGTAGGGCAGGAAATCTATACACAGATACACACACCACACAATATCGCATATACTGTACACAATCATGTCGATGCAGCTGTAAGCAAAGTTTTACACTAGACTTGCAATTTTAATTTTTAAATTATTCTTTTTAACATCAGTAAGTTGAAAAAGATGTATTTTACTGCTATTTATGTATCTTCAATTGTCACTAAAGTACCAATTTTGAGTGAAATCAGTTGAGTTTTGTACAGTGGTGTTTGAAATGTTGAGAATCAAAAGCGCAGCTTTTACTACACAGCCAGGATAGTGATGCTCCTATGTTTGACTCGGCCCAGATGCACAAACGGTCATTTTTTGCATGTTTAGGTTTAGGGTTAGGGTTAGGGTTAGAGTTAGGGTAAAATGACAATTTTTGCAGCTGGGCCGAGTTGTCCCCTGGTCCGAGTTAGCCTGGATCCATAATACAGTACACTAATATTGATCTAGAGCAGGCCTTCTCAACTAGTTTATTAGAAGCGCCAAAACAAAAATTTATTGAGGTTGAAGTGCCATATACCTGTATGTTTGGTGACTGTGTTGCGAGGGAGCGTAGCGACCGAGCCGATACCGGGTGGGGTCCAGGGGGCAAAGCCCCCGGAAGCTAGTGGATTTTAGGGCTTTTTTTTTAAGGCCCAGGTGTGGCATTTTTAACACCTTTTTGTTCCATAAAACATCAATCATAATTTCATATTGATGTGAAATAATTAGTACAATTCCTGGCTAAAATCTACACTGGAAGTTAATTTATATGTAGTTATTTTGGTGCAATAAACACGGAAAATGTCAAAATGAAGTGAAAATCAAACAAACAAAATGGCTTGCTTACATTTTAGGCTCAACTTCGACTGCGACATTTTGATTTTGCTGAGTTTTTTTTATTTCAGAATATAATTTTTAAATTTTTCCTTCCTTAAATTTTATTTTTAAATTTGTATTTATTTATTTTTTATTTTTTTGGAACAGCCGCGCGCCACTCTGACTGACCGCAAGCGCCACGATTGGCGCGCGCGTTGCCAGTTGAGAAGGCCTGATCTAGAGGCTAGAGCACTAATTCTAGCTTAAAAATAAAAGTTAAATTAGAATTTGAACCTGATTTTTTTGTTAAAGCTCAAGGCAGTAACGCTGCCTCATTGTTTACACACTCATTTAAATCGACACTGATCCATAATATGTTGCGCTTATCAAGTCTTATTTAGGGAGGCCAACTTAAAAAGCCATACTTTTTATTTGTCATCATGTCTTTCATGGTAATTTCTGAACATTGACTTAGAGTTAAAAATGTTGAAATGAAAGGCAATGCTGAGATAAGGCAAATGCACATATATCCATATTCATATAGATCCATGTTCATCCCTTCATTTTGTATCTTTTTCTTATCTTAATTTTTCATAATTAATTTGATTTGTTTTCCTTTCACAGAGAAGGATTCTTGTATCGATGGATGCCGAGGTGGAGTCCCACTTCAGCAAAGCTTCTAGAAAAAGCAGAGGAGAAAATTCTGGAATGTAAGTTGAATAGGACTTTCAAAAGAGAAGATTATGGGTTATTTTTTTCATCCATTGACTACTGAATTCTCTGATTCCCATATGGTTACCAGTAAGGCCAAAAAAAACAACAAACATGTTTAGCATCCTGTTTTTTCGAAAAATAGGAAGGAGGAGGCCCTTTTTTTTTTTTTTTCTTTCAAAATGGCCGCTGACATTTTTTAAAATTTATTTTTTTTATCTTTAAATCAGAAATAGACCCATTTTAGCAGTGTTTTTCATGTTTTTTTTCTTTAAAAAAAAAAAAAATCAAAAGAAAAATTCAAAAAAAAAAAAAAAAAAATAGGAGGCGGCCCCCAAAAAGGAAGCGGGCGGGGACGCTAAACATGTATATTTTTTAAATGGCCTAATACAGGGGCTACAGGTTTGTCATACACTGTAGGAAGTGTCACACAGACATGATAGTAGACAGGCAGTGATCTTGGGCAGTTCAGGATCTAACAGTCAAAGGGCAGTTCTTAGGTTCAAAACATGTCACTGGCATCACTAGATGCATGCTCCCATTTGTATGTGTTGCAATATATGCACATCTCTACTTACAGTAGTAGGTTCACTAGGTTGTATATTCCTTCCATTGTCACAGTGCTGATATTTGGCACATTCATTCTCTATATATAGCAATGGACCTATTGTATTAATCTTTTTTGCAGTGGTGTACTGATGAACTATGGGAGGGCATTACAAGACATTGTCTTACTAAGGAGCCCGAAAAGACAGAGATACAGAGATACAGAGATACTTTAGAGATGTTCCCAGGTCCCAGGTTTTCCAAGATTAAAGAAAAGGCTTGTATAGGGCAAGGAAGTGAACAAGTAATTGGGTAAATTTGGGTTGTGTGATGTACCTGTACTCATACCGTCTCATGGGCATGTGAACTTGGTAATCGATGTTATAACTACCTTACTCATCTCTACCCGACTCTCTTTCCACCATTCTAGGTCTAACTGTGCCATACGAATCATTCTTTGTGGAGATCGACGACGGAGAAAACAAAATCAGAACCATTAAGATGAACCCCTCAAACTCCACCAAGACACCGTACGTCCTCGTCCACGGCTTCGCCAGTGGTGTTGCACTCTGGGTAATGAACCTTGAAGAGCTATCGGCCGACAGACCCCTCTATGCCATAGACGTGATGGGTTTCGGGCGCAGCTCGCGTCCCAAGTTCCCCTTTGGACCGGAGGCTGCAGAGGCAGAGTTTGTTCGATCGATTGAGGAGTGGAGGAAGGCCTTGGGACTGGAGCAGATTATCCCGGTAAGATTTATGCTACACATAGTTTGAAAAGAAGATATGTTCTGTACCTTCCCCGGGGGTAATATCAATAAAAACAGCATCGAGGTTCTAGCTTGTAAAAGTGCTGTAATTACATGGATTTTTTCAGATTTTTTTTATTGCTTCAAAATTATGTCACTTTTTTCCAATCACAAACCTTGATTGATCGCATATTGCAAGCATTATTAATTCAAGGGCAATGTTTCTGTTACAACAATTAAAAAAAAAATGATCCTTTAATACTAGAGAGATACATTGATCAGCAATATTTGCAAAATGAAGACAGCTGTGCTGGTCTTACCATTATAATTTGACAGGAGCTTAACTGGGCAAACAACATACCATTTACCAATGAGAAACAAAGGGAAAATTGCAAAAGAAGATGGGCCAAGACATGGATTGATGGCATCAAGAATTGGTCAAGAATGTCTTGAGTAACTAATAAGACAGGCTTAAGACGAGATACAAAGAAAAATATATAAATAAAACAGAGCAACAAAGACCAAGACAGGCTTAAGACGAGATACAAAGAAAAATATATAAATAAAACAGAGCAACAAAGACCAAGACAGCTAAGACAGAGCAACAAAAATAAAAACGGCTGAAGACTACAGTATTGTCCCAGCAATTCCAAAATAGCTACATGTCGATAGTGATGAATCAAGGTAAAACAATAATAATAAGCATAAATCCATTTCTTTTCTTTTTCATATTTTTTTGTTGGTATTCAGGTTGGTCATAGCTTGGGTGGTTTCTTATCATCGGCCTACAGCCTGTCCCACCCTGAGCGGGTGAAACACCTGGTGCTCCTGGACCCTTGGGGTGTGGTCAAGAAGGATGAGGAGAAGACGATAGAGATGCCTTACTGGGCTCGTATCATAGGAACCATCGTCCTTTCCTTCAACCCACTCTCAACCATCAGAGCGGCAGGACCTCTAGGTAGGCCTACACTCTTTACTTTAAAGCCCCACTGCACTAGTTATAGCTACTTGCACCCTCTATATAGCAAACAATGCCTAATTGGTGCCCGTTGATCCCCCATGATGCCCTTTTTCTTATTTTCAATTGAGAGCTGATTTGATGAGATAACCACTTGTCAGTGACCAGGCAGGGATGTCTGATCCCTTTTGGCCAAACTAGTGAAGATAGGCTTTAAAACATGGACATTAACATTTAGTTGACTAGAGACATTTCAAAGTCTTTTGTCTTGCGCTCCTCAGAGTAAACTGCAAGAATTTAGAAAGTCAAAATCAGACAATATAAGCAGAGACTAAAAAAACAAAGCGTTCAAATAAAACAAACATCTAGCAAGTGTCTACACAATTGCTATAGAAGTCTTTTGTAATTTTCTTACTTTTCTCATGACATTTCAGGACCCTACTTGATCAAGAAAGCGAGAGGGGAGACAGTCGGGAGGAAGTTTTCGTCCCTCTTCAATGACGACCGCGTTACACAATACATCTACCACTGCAATGCACAGTATCCAGCGTAAGTCAGTGATCCCAAGAGTTATAAGAATTTCACCCATGAAGATTGCTAATTTCTCACAATATTAATTCTTTACTCACCGTATTTAATCTAACGATACTTGTTAGGACTAGGCCTGTTCATTGATCATTTCAAATAAATACAACTGCTCCATACTATAAAATTCATTATTCATCTAAACTTGAAACAAGGACCACACTTCTCTTGCTGGCAATGCGTCATGGCTTTCCAAGAAGATTGTCTGAATTGTAAATTAAAAAAAAATATTTTAGATTTATCTTGACCCTCTAAATGTTAAGGGGGCGGAGGTTCAGCTTCTCTGCCCCTCCTCTTGTCTCTGTTTTGGAATGATAACAATATGAAACTTTTAATAGAAAAGGGATCTATTATGAGAGCATTTATTAGATTCTAGCCAGCTAATTTGGAGTATTGCCTTCCCAGTTGAATTCATACTGTTATTTATTTCATTAAAATACAGTGGTGAGCAAGCTTTCAAGGATATAAGCATGCAGGTCGGTTGGGCCAGGAACGCGCTGGAGGACAGGATCGGAGAGTTACCGGCCGACATCCCTATCAGCATGATCTACGGCTCCAGGAGCTGGATGGACTTTACCGGAGGTAACCTGGTCAAGCAGATACGACGCAACTCAAGAGTAGATGTTAGGGTGAGTTCTAGATTAATGTGCCTCTATGAAGATTGTGTAAAGTGGAACTGTCCATAAGACCTGAAAAAAAGAAGATGTTCTATCGCCCTTTAGGTGCCAAAACATGGGTCGGTTGGTCGGAAATCTTTTTAATATTTTTTAATTTTTACTCCCTCTTTGGGCTGATATTTCTCAGTTTTGAATACATATTTTTTCTAAAACAGTAAAAAAAAAAAATTAAAATCTGACCGTAGATTTCAAGATTTTTGAGTCGGTCGCAAAGGGCAATACAACATTTTTTTGTTTAGGCCTAAAGGACACCTAGGGGTGAACAGTAAAAGGGGCTGTCATGGCCAGGATCATGTGGTTACATTGTGTAAGAAACAAGCCATCTGGAATTGGGAAAGGTTGATTTATAGAAGTACATGAGAATTGATGTGTACAGTGAGGACTTGGAATGATTTAGAAATGTGCATGGAACACAGAGATGGATATATGGGACTACACAGACGTGTGGCATGGGAGGTTGGTCCAAACTTTTCAGCTATTTCTTTTCATATTTTGAATATGAGGCTAGGCTGAGGCATTTGGAGGGAAAGTTTCTACTGTGACATTTTTCCAAAATGAGAAGAAAATAATAGTTGGTTATTTGGTTTTAAGTGACCGTTATTAAAGTAGTCGATCACCCGAAGAGAATTCACGACAACTGATATTTATTGACAAATTATATATGGATGGAAGGATTTTCTCTTGAAAAACAAGAATAATTTGCTGAAAAATATAGATATCATGGAGAGGCATAAAATGCAATTTGTGGCTAGCTGTGTCTCGCATGTGACATCATGAATCTTGACGCTCTACGGAGGACCGCTGAAGGCAGAAAATCTGGATCTCAAAATTAACATTTTTGAGAGATGATTACTGCAGGCCCCAAACATATTTTGAAGAGAGAAGTTGGTATATTTGATCAGTAAGGTTTCCCCTTCGCAATGATATGAATTTTGCATCAATTAAAAACACTTTTGATTCTTCGGGTGACTACTTTAAAGAAAGCATGCCTGTGTATACAGATGTAAGCAACAAGAGGACCGAAAGCTTTAAGTCCTCTCCTTGGGACTTGGTAATGAGAATTAATGCAAAAGAGAAATGAGAAAGCTCACAAAGTTTGTTTATCTTCACCAGAAATCAACCTTATCTTTAAAGATAAAGTTGAGTTCTGGTCATGCGATTGCATTGTGAAAGAAACGGTGTGGAATTGATCAGAAAAGGTTGATCATCTAGCATATACATGTAAGTATTTGTGTATATTGCAAGGTTCTGGAATCATAATGATTAGAAATTTGGCCAAGTCGTAGTAAAGTTACAAGCACTGTACACAGAAAGATGTATATGGGACTACACAAACACATGGCGTAAAAATCAGGACAGATTTTTACGATGTTACATGCCATGTTTAGAATATGAAGGCATTTGAAGAGCCATGCTTTTCAGGGAACATGTTTTATCTGATGTTCTTCCACACTTGCATAATAACTATGATAACGATCACAAATTATTTTTCACCTCTTCCCAGAACTCAACCTTATCTTCAAGCTCTATACTAATCCTGAAGTATTGTAACATTATTAATCCCTTGCAGATCATTAAAGGAGCTGACCACCATGTATACGCTGATAAAAGTGGCCAACTCAATACCCTAATCAACACCTTGTGCAAGGATTCAACATGATGAGGCACCTTTGCTATACTGTCATCACTCGCAGCTGTAGCCCTCTCATTACCTAGTGTTCTTAAACACACTTTCATACAGCCTTGAAACTAGCCTAACCTTGTCAGTATGGCTGTGTCTGGTGAAAGTACAGGTGAAGGTTCTGGAATCATCAAAATTATAAGAAATTTGGCAAAGTCTTCATAAAGTTAGAAGCACTGTACACAGACAGATGTATATGGGACTACACACACGTGCGCGGCACGTGGATTTGTATCTCTCAACAGGCAAGAGATATACTAATTTACCAAATATATCAATTAGTAGGCGGTTTCCCGTCAAATTTTTTATCGTCATGTAATATTCAAAACATATTCTTTCACATGATTGGTAATAAGAGCTTCCATTTCATTTTTTGAAATTGGGGCGTTTCCAATACTGGTCTTTACCTTTAAGAGCATAGAGGTGCAATACTACCAATTTTAATAATCAAGGAGTTATACCAGGCTCCATGCTTTGAATTGTGATTTGCTCAACCAAAATCTTCATAAGGTCATTCGGGTAACTAAGGTTCTTGCATTCTCAATCATGAAGACTGTTTGATGGAGCTTTCAGACAATGCAATAATGCATACTTCATTGTATATTTGCCTTTTCATTCAGTCTGAGAAAATGTGATCATGAAACAGAACCTTGGAGAAAATGTTTTTGAGGTGGACGTGACTCAACCATTTGATTACAATTTTGCTCTTTTTTTCTTTCCGTCTGTTATCTAAATATACTTCAGGCAAGTTTTATACTAAGGATTTAGTAGAACCTATAATCAAGTAAATACGTCATTCAATATATGTAAAGGACTGCAAGATATTTTTGTAGACAAATAGCAAATAAATTTAGTATGAATGCACCAATTGTATCATTCTTCTGTTTTTTTAACAATTCAAGCCGTGTATCGATACTTAATTTTAAGCTCTTTTATTGCTGTGGTAATCAACATCTCTTTCGTAATCTTTAGAATATTCAGTACTCTTCAAAATTGCCTTATTTTATGTGTAATTTTGTTTTACAGGTGCACAGTTTTGACATTAGATTGAGCAAAATTATTTGTATGACAATTCTTTATTGCTATACTTATGATTGAAAATGTTCAATTGATGTAAGCCAAATATGTTTGATGTAATATGTTGCAACATACATGTATTTTTTTCATTACTGCAATTGTATAAATTATCTTTATGACGTTACATGTGTATTTATATGTACCAAAGGGCTGTTTATGTGTTTAGTCAGGGAGGTTGCATGTAGCTCCATGAAATAGAAGTGTTGAATGATCATGTTATCTACATCATGATGAGATAAGGCCAAAGTGTGGAGGGGATTATAACATAAAATCATGTCTAGCACAACTATTTGGAATATGGTATAGCAATTTATAGCAATTTTTATTTCATTTTTTTGACCAGAAAGATGTTGTATAAAGAGAGACAGGGTCGTGCCTTATAGAATAATATATGGTATACTGGTTTGTGTGATATACACATATTTATTGAAGAGACCGCCTGTTGTACTTTCATCTATACATTTGCAGCAGTGGTTATGAGTATTGGAAAGTTTACAATTTAGTAAAACTAGTAAATGTATCTAGATGCCAATGAAAGAAATTGTTGAACCAATGATTTCAACTATCATCATTGTTAAATTACTGCCTTTTTAACTCATATGTACTGCATGTAGAATATGTTTAAAGAGATGTACATACTTGAGATTTATTAATGTAAATGTATATTTATGTAATTTGAATATGTGATGTTTCTAATCTTATTTTCAATCTGGTATGACAGAATTTACAAAACATATAAAATAAAAGAATATATAATTTGAAAGCAAAATATAGCAATATCTTCTTAAATTTACCATTATGTGGGGCGGTATGGGAATGATTGAAGTATGAATACAAGAAGAATTGAATGAAAAAGTGAAGAGGAGTAGTCACCACCCCCCCCCCCCCCCAAAAAAAAAAAAGAGACACTCTTGGGTTAATAAGCATAATGGAAAAAGCGGTTGATATCAAGGCCCACAACGCTACATTTTATCCGAATATGTTGTCAAGTCTCCTCACAAATTACTTTAACATTTTGAATTTGAGAGTGCACTAATGTGTCTGAGAATAAGCTCGTCGTAGATACAATCTGCGCATGGGCAGATACAGTCATTTGTACCAAAATTGTTAACTCATCAAGACAAATACTGTATTTGTGCTCATGAAAGTTCATAAACAATCATTCATCTATTCGCCAACAGCACATTATCTGATACACAGGGGGAAGTATTCTTCACAAAAAGGCAAAAGAAAAAGGTATTCTTGAAGCACCTCCATCACTTTGGCAGTGATAATTCTAAAAATGCACAAAGTGGGACGTCTCCATGTGTAAATGATTGCTGGATATTTGGGTGTCATTTGTACCTTAGTCGACTACGAACTGGGGGGTGTTTCACAAAGATCCTAAGTAGAACTTAACTCTAAGTTGGACTTAAAAATTATGGACAGCCATTGGAGCCTTAAAATAAAATATTTCCAAAAGCAAAAATTGAAGTATTTTAGACTTTTCATAAATTCCACATCAAGAACATGAAATCTCCTTGATAATAGAAAGTATGAATGATTTGAATCAACATTTGATGCCTTCTAAAATAACTTTTACAAAATATTTTCAAAGATGCTAATGGCTTTCCATAACTTTTAAGTCCAACTTAGAGATAAGTTCAACTTAGGATCTTTGTGAAACACCCCCCTGGTCTATTTTCAGAGCTGACATTTTCCATCATAAATGAATGGAAGAAAGAAGAGTGGGTAAGAGAGAGAGAGAGATGGCTTTTTCATGTGAAGGAACAGAAAACAGGAGGAAAGATAGAGGTTGAAAGGTACAGGGAGTTGGTATTGGATGAAATGAGATTCTGAGGAAAGAAAATATATGATAAACAGGTTGTACAGCAACCTTGGCTCGTATTCATAAAACCTTACAACCAGTAAGCCTAATTTTAACTATCAATGTATTACATGTATGTGATTAGATGACAACTAGTAATAGTAAGGTTTTATGAATATGGGCCTGGGCCCCGTCTTACAAAGAGTTACGATTGATCCAAATCAATCCTAAGTCCTCCAATCATTCACAAGTTTGCAGTCTCCTATCTCTCTTCTCTTGTACATAGTTACGATTGATGTCAACTCTTTGTAAGACGGGGCCCTGACGTCATTGTGACTAAAATGAAGTTTGAGGAAGAGAATACATGGAATACATGGAACACATGGATAGAGGTTGAGCGAGATGGAGGGGGGGTGGGGGAGGATGAGGAGGAGGTAAAGTTGAAATGAGAGGAGGTGCTGATGATGTTGATGCGACCATATCGTGCTCTACCAGGCAAATGGGGAGATATTATCAGTAGTTTGTGCACCTCGATACTTGTGCTGTTTTTCACACAGAAGGCTAGATGCAATCTGCACAGACTTGTGTGTGGAATAGTATATGAGCACCTGTCAAGCTGAAAAGTATTCCCTGGAGATTTACATTTTCGATCACATCTATATCTTGATAGCTAAATGGAGGGAGAATTGGCTAAAAAAACTCAGAGCATCACTGTAATAGCACATCAAATGTAATTGTGAATACATCAGTAACAAATTCTGTCAACATTTTTTAATTACGAGCAATGTAACTCGTTGAACACAATCGCAAGCACATATTCAGCAGTAAGTAAAAGCAAAGGAATGAAGCAATGGCAAGTACAGACACACAAATGCCCATTCTCATACAAATACAGTAGAAACTTGTTATAACGAGGTCCTTGGGACCAAGGAAATTACCTTGTTATATCAAGGTAAAAAAACAAAAGAATACGAAGAGCTGGGACCAGCAAAATTACCTTGTTATACAGATATCTC
Organism: Strongylocentrotus droebachiensis; assembly: GCA_035222895.1. NCBI lineage: Eukaryota > Metazoa > Echinodermata > Echinoidea > Camarodonta > Strongylocentrotidae > Strongylocentrotus > Strongylocentrotus droebachiensis. The sequence goes on along the minus strand of JAVYIG010001010.1, from coordinate 163,849 downwards.
TTTACATCAGAGCTCTCATTTACAATATTGAATACAGTCAATACACAAACAATATAAAAAAAAATAGAGACATGTACCTTTGTTGAATTTTATTGTTTTGTAACAAAACATAAACATAACAGACATAAGACACAAAATTGAACGATAGCAAACTTACTATAAATACAAATCTGGGTCATGCTTATAAAGCTAACCCTTACTCTCTCCAAACTTGATGCAATAAATCAAGTCTGAAATCTTACGGGATACAACATTTCTCCTCTTTCATAATGTGATTGTTGTGATTTAGCTATTCAATAGGCTTCTATAAATCAAAAGCTTGTAATGTTGAAATGAAAAGAGAAGAATAGGAGTGGGGACACTATTTGCTTTTAGCAATGATTGTAGGTAAATTTTGACCAGAGCACAATAGTTGATGCCATCTCTTTCAAAACTGAGCTCATCAACATAAAATAGTCACTTATTTGAAGAGCGAAACAGATGCATATAAAAAGGGAAGATACCATATAAGAATCAAATTTGAAATTGAAATGGGTGATTTGGGATGATTTAAACAAAGAGAGTTTTAATGCCAAAATGTTTGAGATCCAATTCTGGAAGAAACACTCACTACATTGTAATTCCAAGGGGGATGGTTTGAAAAGGTTTTAGGATGCATTGGACATGTTTTCCTGCCCCTAATTGTTATGGATAGACCTGTTTGAATGTATTCTAATTAAACGACTGTCAAACAGTTATTTGTCTAAGTATCATGTATTTGATTTTGATGTAATGGAATGTAGAAAAAAATGTTAACCTTTAAGTCAAATAATAAGCAGTAATTTGTTTTCTTCTAAATATTAATTTGCAAAAGTAATTAATGTATACATGTACATGTACATTCAAACTTTAAATTAAACACATACACTAGCACATATGAGCATCTTGTACAAATTGCCCTCAGACATTACACATTTTTTCCTTCATGTTTTGGCCCTCCTGTCCTTCTACATATGTTTTCATGTATCAAAACAATTGCTTTTTTACCAACTTATTGGGGGGGGGGGGGAATCAAGTTTTTAGGGAGCAAGATGACATAAAGGTTGCATTCAGAATTAAATGCAATTGAAGCTCATGTTCTTCCCCAATGTAAGCCTGCAGTTGAAAGTGCATCAAGTTATTTAGGCTAAGGGGATCTCGTCTAAAAAAAACACTAAATTAAACAAAATTATTTCTCATGTTTTCAAAGCATCCATTACATCTCGATCAAATATCAAGGCTGTCCTTTGTACAAAAAATCCTCCTATGAACATATCGAGGGTTCAGTGACACAAAGACGTAATTCCATATTTTACCAAAATGAGTATTTGATATCAAAATGTTCAGAAAAATGAGGGCTTTCCAGGAAACACAAATACTTAAATCCACCCAACACCCCATTGAAGTCAATGGCTCGTGAAACATAGACTTAACTCCTTAAGGCCCAAGTGCTCAGTGACACATAAACCACATTTTCTAAAACTGGCCAAAATGGAGTTACGTCTTTGTGTCACTGATCCCTCGATATCTCACTACGGCTCTGGGTATGCTCCTCCTTCGAACCTTCCTTTCAAGTCCATTTAACATCTGTCACCTCACATTTTTACTTCTTATCCTTAGACTTTGAGTCCTTCTTGTCTTTACTCTTGTTGTTCTTGTCATCCTTCTTATCCTTGTCATCCTTTTTCTCTTTATCCTCCTTTTTCTCGTCCTTCTTCTCCTCCTTCTTCTTGCCCTCCTGCTTCTCAAGATCCCTGTTCTGGATCTTGTTGTTGATGAGGTTGTGTAGAGCGAGGATGGAGCGGATGAGAGAGGCCAGGTAGACCACCAGCATCTGGTCGTTGGTCTTGGTGGTCAAGGACTTGACAAAGTCGTTGAGGTTCACGTCCGGAAGGAGGTTGAATACATCCTGGGTGGGGGTGGCAGGGAGTAGGGAATAGAGGATAATTGCAAACTTAAAAGCCTAACTTTGATGACATATTAAAGGGCTTAAAGGCATCCCTTACCAATGTTAAATCTGAGATGCATAGCCCTACCATGTTTTCAGTGTCTGTTATATGGTGTAATATTGAAGCCCTAAACAAAATGTGCTTCAAAAAGTAAAAATCTTTGAGAGACCGGTTTTACCATACTCATTTCCCCAATAGAATGTAGTGTTAGTAAAAACCGTTAGGAAAACAAAAAAAAGACGATCGGCTTATAAAAGTCATGGGATTCCTGACTGACCTAAAGGTTTATGATTATGATTGCAGCATCGCAGAATCTAAGGCAATGTTACTGAGTCACTTTAAAGAGTATTATAATATACATGTATATGTTGCATAATATGCCATGATAAAAATTACCATGACTCGCCAAACTTACAGATACATTCTAGGGGTGGTTAAAGAATAGGGGTGGCAGAGAGACGGGAAGAGTGATGACTGGATGGTTAAGTCACTCGAATGGCTAACATTACTGGTACTCCAAGAGGGATTACATAGACCATACAGTAGACATACATTAGGTCGAAGAGGATAATTCCTAATGACATACAAAACTGATGACTTGCCAGAGAGTTGTTAATGCAAAGAATGATATGAATTTGTGATATTGTACAATCACCATGACGAAAAAGAACATAATCAAAGCCATTTAAGCATGTGAACAATACATCCAAAAATTATTACCATTTCTGACAATTGGCAATGCAGACAAGTTTTGAAAAAAGCATCAACAAGGATGATATCAAAGGAAAAGGTACTGAATAGTATCACAAATCTTTCACAAAAGAAAACTGGGTAAATATTCATGATTTTGCAGACACAAACTCTTGTGCATAAGGTTTGAACTATCAGGGCTGTGGACAAGTGTTAACACATTGCCTACTGGAACCGGGTAGCCCCTGTATTAAGCCTATGGCAATGAGAGCATTCAGTAGTCAAAGGGGTAACAAAGCTACTGTAACCACCTGACCCAACCATTGTAAAGTAGATTCATGCAATAGACTAAACATCTTATTCTAAATTCAGTACTTACAGACTACCAATATCACAGGTTTGCATGATTACAAGGTACAGCCTGGTGCTGCTTATAAGTATAAGATTACCAACAGTCTTTTTCAAGACTACCAAGTACCACTATTCTTTTCAGGACTACACACACTCAAGAAAGAAAGAATACTGACAGTCCTTTTCAGAACTCCCCAATCCTCCCCCTTTCTCACATGGTGCAACCGCAAGCCTACTGTATAAGGTACAGCCTGTTCATCCAAGCGATCCTACAGGTTATCTTTTAATAGATCATAAAGTACTTCTACTACTGACCTGTAATTGATAAATGATGGTGTGGTTGATGGGTAACTCTCCTGCTGCTACCTTCTGTAAGTAACCACTGATGTGTTGAATCTGGGATTGAAGCCCCTTCAAACCTAACAGCTGGGCAGTGATCCTCTGTGATAACGTTCCTACGCTTGTGTCTTTAATATCTCTAAAGAATGAGAAACAGAATAGAGAGAATAAATGTGAAGTTGTGAACCACAGTAATCATTCATGAACACTTATGCCAAGGAGATTGTTAGTAATATTAAAGAGTACATATCTTCATGTAACATTTTGAAAAGCTACCCCTACATGTTTTGTCTATCTCTACATATATTAGTGTTGTCTTTTCAATCATTTAGATATTTATTCAATTGTCTTGTACCAAAAAATTAAATCATTAGTACTGCTTAGCATGTACTAATACTCACTTAGGAACTTCTGAGCTTAAATCTGATCGATACGATGAAATGAAAAGGATGTAATTCAAAGTTCATATCAACGATTTGATCTTGGGGGGAAAAAGTAATAATGTATGTGTAATACTACTAAATGAAATAATAAACCATTACTAAAGTATTTATAATACATCAACTCTACACAACCAAGTGTCTTTGCACAGGGCGTAGTGGAAAAGAGAGGTACAGTGTAAGAATATACGAATGTACAACAATGGAACAAAGTACATCATAAAGGTTAATCTACTGAAAAGGCACTTTACAATAATCTTAAAGCAAGCTATACTCTTCTGACACATTGTGAATAATCTGAGGCAATTGAATATTTGTTTATTTTATTTGACTGCTAAGGAAGCATGTGTATGCTTGTAAGTAAGCAACCAGGGGACCGACGGCTTTAAGTCCTCTCTGAGGGACTTGGTAATGAGGATCAATGCCTCACCAAAGGGCACTGACGCATCGACTTGGTTTCGAGCCCGGACCTCCCGGTTACGAGACCACTGCTCTACCACTGAGCCAACGCGCTATTAATTTTCTTAACAATTTCTTACCTCAGTAGATGTTCTACTCCTACTTCTTCTGCTTCCTCTGCACCCATCTCACTTGGGATGTGTTCAAACGTCTTACATGTTGGTGTTCCATCCTTAAATAATATGATAGAAATTAGATGAAAAAGACGAGGTTAAATACATATCTTCTACCCATGTTATTTTTTTTTCCATTTATGAAACTGGTATTTGCTCTAGGACCTCGTCATTTGTGTTACAGAAAATATGATCAATGATGATCATTTTTTTCCCCTCTCGTTATCTTTATAGTAACAAAATGGTGGATGAATTCTGTTATAATTGCTTTCCAGCCCAACTTTGCATTGGAACTGAATACGAAGAACACCCAACAAATTACATTTACAATCAACTCTCTCTGATTTTTAACAACTGTTTTTTTCTTCTTCATTTCCACAAATTTGATTGTGAAATATAAACACTTCATGAAGATCAATGTTGAGTTCAGCTTCTTTGATTAGTTTGCAGAAAACTAGGAAGAACCTTATGCTCACTGACAATATAAATAAGTGTACAACGTGTCTTCTAGGCATTATTATAGACTTTAATAACTTTACAAAATATAATAACATTTCCCAAACCAGTCATGTACATGTTATTTGTACTCCAGATAATATGACATGTGACTATAAGACTAGAGTATACTTCCTCTGTTTGTAGTCATAAGGGAGTTGACAATGCAAGTTAATCCCTTCTGGCTTCAAACAAACAAATCATGTATATCTAAATATGTCCCTCAAGTAGTCCCTTGAGTAAAGGAACAAAATACAAAATATGAATGAGTGTGAGAGTGTACTATTACAACGAGAAGGGGCTTTACATGTTTGAATCATTTACCTCTCACCTCAAACAACAATCACTCAGACTCAAAGCAGGAGAATATTAACAAAAAAACAACTATGATTTACCCATGACTGTGGTGATTTATTGAAACTCCCATTAACCAACTCATAACCAATGCCCATGCGCATACATTTACATAATTAATGAATATGTATTAACAATAGTTGAGATTGATAATGTACTCACATCGTGTACTTCTTCTACTGCATAGTAAGCCTCTGTAGGTAATCCAATTTCCTTAGGTTTGGCATCTATGATACATAATACCTTTCAGGGAACAAATACAGAAAAACATATAATTAACATTACATCAAAATTTAAAAACAAAACAGTGTTGGATTTATATAGCTTCATATACAGCCAATAACTCATTGAGGTAAGAGTTGTCTGCATCTATTTCCTCCTCTTCAAATAAACTTTATATTCCTAATTCTATGCAAAATTTGGCTGTTTGAAGCAAATTAGGTTAACCTAACAATTTCATGCTAGAATTGTCAGTATACTGATCATTTCAGAGTGTAAGTTTCATGATCACATTTATTGTTTGATACATTAATTGACACAAATTGACACATCATTGCTACAAAAAGCTGATTTTCGTAAAAATGTCTAATCGGAGGTACATGTACACTTTTATACATATATTATTGAAACAACAGTTCCTCTATCCTTAAAGCAACGCAAGTCAATTGTTGTATCACGCACTGTATGCTAATAATGTTTATGGTTATGTCTTAGATGACAAACAACTTCTTTATCAGGATACGAAGATAACCCACTTACAGAGTTGGGGCAGTATTTCCTGATGAGCTCATTGATTGCGATGTCATTCTGGTGAAGCTTGGGACCTGTATGGTACCAGCCTACGATCTTTTCTCTTGCTAGATGGGAGGACAGGAAGAAAAGAATTTAAACAAACTTATTACAAATCCACAATTCAACAGCTATGATGATTAGATTTAGCATTCTCAAGTTACTTGCTTCAAGTGTTGTCATTTCAAAGGGTGGATTGGATGCGAGTATGACAACTACCATGCCTGCAACGTGTGGGCTGCCCTACATGTACAAGTATCTACATAATTAGGTAATAGTATTTTCATCAATGTTTGATACTGATGCTACCTTCATGTAGAAATGCTGATGCTACTTTGATGTAGAAATGTACATGTACAAGTACTTCTTTTCATTTTTTCCCTTTCATTTTTTAAACACATATTTTTCTGTTGGTAAAGAAGCCCACCATCTGACAATCCATTTCCCACCTGATATTACTGGTAATTACTGCAAGCCTATCATCCCAGGTTGGCTTCTAGGAGCTGCTGAAAAGGACTACTATTTAAAGGTTCAAGATTCAAGCCTCACTATGCGAGGCAATCATTAGCTACAGTTGCTATCAAAGACTCATGATTGACATTTTTTTAATTTATACAAATTGTTATTGTATCATTTTCATTTCTGTTAGATAAGCAGTAAAAGAACAATCAAATGATCAGTGTTATAAAACCCCTGTCCTGAAGTGATTGTCAGCTTACCATTGACTTTCTTGAACATTGTGTGCATGTTCTCCAGGTAATCATGATCCAAGAACCACACAGAAGTATCTTTGTCATCTTCGTCAAATGGAACTGAGAAGAGAGAGAGAGTCAGAGAGAGAGAGAGTGAGAGAGAGAGAGAGAGAGAGAGTGTTAACATGGTTTAAGCATCTAGACATTTCAAATTGTGCATTTGTTCTCATACAAGACTAGCTTTCCGATCTACTCACTATAATTTTTTGGCAACTCCTTCAACTAGATATCTGTCCCCTCAATCAAGTGGAATTTTAACTTGGACCCTCTCTCAAAATTGGCGTAACATATTTCATATTTGTACAGTCAAGTATTGTTAACTTTATTTTTAAAAAGAGGGGGGGGGGGGACCTCTTATACTTGGTACAAACCATTGGGCAACACTCAGTGGGCAAAAAAAACATTCTCCTAAACGCAAAATACTTTGAAACGTCAAGCTTTAATGTCCATTTCTTGGGATGCAATGCAAGGGTGTGGTTCTTTTTTGCTACAAAGTATGTAACTTCTAATCTTACACAGAGCCTTCCAATTCATATCCACCGGTTATTAATGTTTATCTAACTTGAATGGATAATTTTATTGGCAATTTCACAGATTATGAGACATGGCAGACAATATTAAAATCAGTATTTCTTCCATCTTTTAATTTTACCCAAGATGGTTGAAATTAGGATTATGTTCCTAGATAGATTAGTGGAATAATTTTCTAGTTTCTACCATTGATTTTATCATTGCATGCCCCTTTCATGGAGAATCTGAAACTGTACATGAATTATTATATTCGGGACTACAAAAATCAATTAGGGTCTAGACTAGGTCTAGTCTATGCATAAAATCTTAGTTTAAGCATTCATGTACATAATATGTTGAAATTGTATTTCGGATGAAATTCACCAAGTCAATTTATTACATTATGAACTGCATTTCTAGACAGTGAAACAATAGAAAAGCTTGGCAAAACCAATTTAGAAAAAAAAAAAAATTCCAAACCAGGTGTTGTTAGTACGCTACTGATATAATGTGACCAACCAACATTTTTAAGTATCACTTAAAATCTAAAGGATTTAATGATAGATATTTAATATCAAAACAAAGGATGAAGCGTAGAATATAACCACAGAAATATAATTTCAATAAGGTGTACAATGTCCAATCAAAGATGACCCTTAAAAATGTAACGTTAGTCGTTAGGCCTACTATTACTAACCATGGCCATGGAATAGGCGCCATGGAATTGGGCACATGCAATTAGTTAGCACCATGACTGAGCCTGAAATACACGGTAGTCTAGGCTACCAGGTACTACTTTACTACTGTCCAAATGAAACTCAGGTATGTCAAGTCAGCTTTGTTAAGTGTTAATTGTCAGACTCTCTTTCATTATATTTAAATCTCTCAATCTCATCTCAAGAAACGAAGAAAAAAACGTTTTTATTTTGGTAGACCCTAGGTCTAGAATAATTTTGTTACTCAAGAAACTTAAACAGACATTTCGTTAAAATAATAGTGAATATTACATTGAACTACAATAACAATACACACATTAAATGCAAATACCATCATTTGTGAGTTCTTAACAAAATTATTTGATGTGATTGTTTACCTGCGAAACAATTTGCAATGTCACACACTCCCTGTCTCCACGATCCCAGCAAAACGCCGACGACTCTTCTTTGATTTCGTATCCTGTTGAAATGATCAACGACGCTTAGAAGCACTAGTGGATGAACAACCACTTTCTTTATTTCAATTGTCGGCGCAGACATTATTAACAGCTATTTTAGTGACGGTTTACAATGCCAATTTTTCACACACTGATTTTTGCACGTGTGGGTCTGACGTCTGAGAAGCAAGTTGAAATGAATCGACAATAAAACAGCTGACAAAATGTAAACATAGATGGCGCTATAACACAAAGTTGAAAGGGGGCCGCGGGTCGAACATGTTCTTTTTTCATTCCCAAAGAACATAGTACCAAGAAAAAGATAACAGTACTTTATTCATTTAAATCAAAAAGATCATAATACTGTACCAAGACAAAGATTATAGTACTGTACCAAGGAAGAGATAACAGTAGAAAATTCCGATCCCTTGAAAGTTTAAAAATATAGAGAAATATAAAAATTGGCACAGGAAACATTTCGTCACTGTTTTATCCGTAGTTAAAAACCTATCGTTTCAGTTTTAACTTTGCTTTTCTGATTTTCACTGTTTTACTGAATGGGGGAGGGCTTACGAAGTTGTCGCCCTATAAAATCAATAAAAATACAATGGATAGAATAAAATATACAACAAATTCATAGCATCCCTTCCGTAAATTTGTATGTAGGCCTATTTATATATCACCACCTTATAATGTCTAAAGGGTATGCAGAGCTAATGATTCGTCTCGTCTTTTGTTAGCAAAGGATAGCTTTCGTGTTACAATTGTATTCTTCTATCAAAACACCTCCCTGCTTCAATAATGACATGAACTTTCTTACAACTCATATGGCCATCATATCTTTTGCAAAAGAGGAATTGTATAGTTTCATAAAGGGTAACCATATAATGATTAAAATCGGTGGCGTATCCATCATGGGATGCACCCTCCCCCTTCAGAAAGAAATCCCATTAACCATCATCCCCATTTTTTATAGCTTTTTGTGGATTCGTCAGTGGAAACGATCATGATCATGATCTCAGAAATCAGTGATCAAACACGGATGTCAATGCCCACCTCTTGTCACTAGATGGCGCCACAGCTTGGTCTTCAACCAGGTTCACTGAAAAAAAGCTAACTAGTTCAATGGTCAATTCTCAGATCACTTTATAATTATGGTTATTGAGGACAATTATCATATATTGCCTATTCTTTGATTGTTTTTACGATATTTAGCATTTGTATAATTCGAGCGCATTGGAAGAATTATTTTTTTTTTTTTTTTTTTATGTGATTGGAAGAATTATTAATAAAGTATGTGAAACGAAGTAAGCATGCTTGAAAAATAGGCCCATGAGTATATCATCTTGTGTTTTGTTTTTGTCTATCTATCTATATATTTTTTAATGTTAAAGTTCGAGTAAGCCTTCTCTAAACAAGTGTCACAAATCTGTGTGGTTTTATTATTGACGTGGACTTCGAAGTTAGAGTCCACCTTGTTGGCTTCCATCGACGCTCAATTAAACGTCACAATGGAAAGAGGGCGTGTTTTCGCCCACGTTGTGGTGGTTCATCCTAATTGCCCGTGACCGCCAGAGTCTCGTAAATCTTTCATTTCGAACATTTTCACCGAATTCTTAAAAACATGGAAGCTTTTATAGTGTTGTGTTCGAGTGAAAGCGAGAGTAGGTCGAAGGGAAATTTGTTAAAAGCTTTAAGAAAGAATTATGGCTAGCAACCTTTCATGACCATCATATTTTTTTTCTTCCCCCTTTTAACTATGAACATTATAAATAACAATATGGATGAATATCAGTTATATTGACTTTATGTGCGAGGATAGAAAGTTTCTTGATGACGATGAATATCTAGGTGAAATAGATGAAATATTTATTGGTTAATGCATCATCTTCCGTAACCCAGTGGATTTACAGGGAGAGAGAGAGAGAGAGAGAGAGAGGGGGGGGGGAGAGAGAGAGAGAGAGAGAGAGGGGGAAGAGGGCGAAGTTGATGAAAAATGAGAGGGAGCGAGAAAGAGAGAGAGAGAGAGAGAGAAGGAAATAGAAAGAGAGAGAGATATATATATAGAGAATTAAGGGAGGGGGGGGGGTAAACAGATGCGGAACAGAGAGAAGAACCATGTGATCAAATCGATGTTATAGCAGGGCTTGTAAATCTTCAAAATGTTACACACCATTTTATATCCAACACGATGCCAGGCTCAATCAGAGCCGACACAATGACGTGTTTGTTTTGAAAGAAGTTGACATTAAAACGACATTTTTATGCCAACATTTTAGACCTCTCCCGAACTTATTATGGTTGTCGAACTGTCGAGGGGTCTTCGTGTTCCAGCGGTCTTCCGTATCACGCAACAAAACCATTTCGATTCTATTTTGTGCATTTCTACATTCCTCCTGTACCCACAGCTATCTCTCATCTTTTTCTCTCATCTTTATCTTTCATCCAGCACGACTGCCCATCAGTATTATTCCATTGATAAAAGCCATTCCATATCCATACTATCTCTTGCTTATCGTATATACGCTCTCTCGACAGTGTGACTATCACAATTTTTGGTGTTTTTATTTGTTTTATTTTGCTTTCCGATGTCCTCATAATTGAACCCTGACTTTGGTGGCCAGCATGTTGAAAGTTAGGTTTCATGGGAGTAATTCCAATTTAATAGTCATGTAAAAAAAAAAATGTATATAATGTACCTATACTTTATCATTTTAGTTTTGCATTGATAGACTGATGTTCTTTCACGGGTTAGGATGACGGGAAGGCTGCAATGATTATTGTAAGAGATAGGAGAAATCATTTCTGTAAGAAGTTCCGCCTGTATAGCGTTTTATATTTGATATCAGTGTATATTATATGTAATTATATATATATAGGTTTTCCCGCCAAATTTCATCAGAGTTGCATCCGAATTTACGATGCGATCATTCAATTTCGAGCGAATTTGAATGATCACCGAGATCAACAATCAAAAAGCTAATTAGTTCATTCAATTTAATTATATAAGCATGCACTGTAAAAAAGAATTTGTTCATTGGTAATTTTTACGTATTTTTTCCATGTAGAATTTACTTGAAAACATTAGTTTTGCCACTTACGCACTAAATTTAAGTCTTGCTAACTCAAACTTTCAATTTAGTAGAACATACGTAGAAAATTTAAGTAAAATCAAATACATAAGAACTTTAAGTAATTTCAGCTTGTATTAATTTAGTAATTTTAACTCAAAATCAGAAATTATACGTATTACTCAAACAATTTATGTTGATTATTCTTATCTTTTTAAAGTAAGGACCGATGCAGTGCGTAATAGAAATATTTACATAATTTATGAATATTCATTAAGACCAAATTAAACTCTTTTTTAAATAAAACAATTCTTTTTTGTGGTTGAATGAACATTTAAGGACTTTAAAACATTTACTAATTCATTTAACATGGCTAAGCAAAGACAAGACAAATTTTAATTGTTACCCAGTTCAAAACAAATCAAAACTTGATATTTCAGGAAATTGTCAACCAATTTTCCTTTTAAGATGCTACGATCAAGTATATATAAAATGTGGAGCCTTTCAATATGTGTCGAATTAAAGCGTATGTAATAGTTTGTGATGGTGGTAGATATATATACGGTTAAATCTTAAATAGAAGTAGTGTTAGTGATTAGTGATTAATCTTAAATAGAAGTAGTGAATGATTAGTAGATGTTACTTGTTAGATTAGATGGGTACCAAATCGTGCAATATGTAATCCTATCATAGCTTTGTTTTAATTATCTAAAATGATTACAATACTTAAATTATTTACGTTAATGTAACTCGATTTAACTGAGTAAAAATGTATTCAGCAAAATAAGTAAATTCTACTTCAGATGCCGTAGGTAATATTTACTTAATAAAAATAAGGCAATTCTTTCCCTCAATTTTATTGAGTTATTTCGACTATTATTTTTTTACAGTGTGCGATTTTATGATTTTCTCACATAAAGGTGTAAAAAGCGCGTTCAAATTAAAAATGCAAGTAAATGGATTCAATTTCGCACCTGCACCGCCCTGATGAACGTTAGGGTATTCAAATTGACGAATAGGCAAGCATTTACAGCATTTGGGCAGTCTTATTCTGTTACTGTTTATATTCTTTGCAATCTGCATCTCTTTGAATAAATTATGCAAACTTTATGTACCTTGAAATGGGACCTTTACCTTATATTGAAAATATCTCATTCATCTGACAAACCGTCATGTAAACAAATCATGATTTATAACCATTCTGTAAGTGTTATGTCCATACTGCTAGGGGATAAAGTGAAACTGGAAAAAAGATTAGAAAGAAAAAAAAAGAAATATATAGAATATGATAAAGATAAACATTATGAAACTTTAAGAATGAAAATTAAGTTATATAATTAAAAACAGTGAGAACAAAAAACATGACGTAAAAAGATTGCGGTAAAAATTAAATAGAACTTGTTTATGCTGAATTAATTTGAACGTTCAAAGTGCGAAGGTATGTGCCTATAAATGAAATTGAAATTGGTATTAAGCACGAAATTGAATGAAATGATATAAAATGAAATTAAATGCTCAAAGAATGAGAATGAACCATGAGAGCAGAGAGTTGATGAAAACCGTTCGAACTTGAACGCCTATTCATGAAGTCGAATGCAACTCTGATGAAATTGGGCGGGAAAACCTAAATTGTCACCAATCTATTGTATACGTAACGGTTCTTCTCTTCTAAATTTCATATTAAAATCTCCTTTGCTTGAGATACATGACCCAAGGCATTAGTACCGTGATATATTGGGCAAGTCCGTGATACAATGCAGAGACGCTTTCGTGTTGTGTGGGCTCGTTGCTTTACTCCAAGAAAATCTCTGGGATTTTTTCTTTTGCAGTTGAAAGAAAAGCAGTGGCAAAAAAATAAAATACTTGGAAGGTTTTTAGAACAGTTCGTCACCTCATCGAAACACGAAACAGATCCCGTCTTGGTAATGGAATACGTTCTTGGAAAATGTAAGTTTTAGCACGCACGTATACATTTCAAAAACCTTGACGGTATATACCTTCCTTCTATCTTCGTCTTCTTCATATTTCTTTCTGTTTGGGCCATTTTTGGGTTGCTATGGTATTTAAAATTGAAAAAGACATCAATCAAAGTCATTAAGCAAGTAGTTCGTGATGTCACAAATAAATTGTCGCCCGAAAATGTGCGTATGCAATATGTATTCGATCAACCTTGTATACTAACTGAGTACCTTCGTGATAGCTTTTTGTTGTTGGTAATGGAATACTTTCTTGAAAGATGTAACCTTTAGCAGCAAAATGTAACCTTTTTATAACCTTATAATTATGATGGGCAATCATTTCTCTATTTGCCCAATATGCCCCCCCTTTTTTTGGGGGGGGGGGGTGATTGATTGGGGTTTTAAGATGGAGAAGCAGGGGAGAGGGCTGCATCCATGCTCAACCAGAATCGACACCTCTTTTTACTGCGCATATTATGATGTGTCGTGGTCTAGTGGATACGTCACCGGAATGTGGATCACAAGGTTCGCCATTCGAGTCCAACCGCGGCAATAATGTTCCTTTGGTAAGTTGGGAAAGACATTAATCTTCATTTACCACTCTCTACCAATGTGAAGTAAATGAGTATCCGATGGGAAGAAATTCCTTGAATGCTTTAGCGCCGTATCAAGGTGGCTCAGCTATACGGGATACTATATAGTATGAGTCATGTATAATAATTCATATACATGTAGTAGCTATACTATTACTATGATGGAGGGGCACAAATCAAACTAAACCCAAATACTGACTAATATAGGAAATCAAATTAATTTGTTGTTATAGATACTTGATGCTGCATAAGAAATTAAAGCATAATTATACCCTGCAACATCCTAACTTTGGCGGAAATTATGAAAAAGAAGACACAATTATCTATATAAGTTTATAGGATGACAATTCACTCCAAATCCTGGAGTCGAGCTAGACCAAAGCTCTCCATCTCACTCGTCTAATGGTCGACCTCCTCAAAGGCCGAGCTGAGCTGAGCTGGATGGTTCGCTCCTTCTCCTCAACTTGCTCGTCAATCCTCATCATTTCTTGGCGTCTTCGCTTCTCATCATCAGTCTCCCGATCGCCGTCAGCATCATCACCCTCTTCATCCCTGTTCTTAGAATCCAGACCTCTATTCAAAGACAATCAAAATGATGAATATTCAATCATCATCTATTGCATTGATGGTTAGGGAATGAGGAATTGGAATGAATTTGCATCTATTTTAACAGTGAAATAACAGAATATAAGATGGGATAGAGGGCGTTTTTTGAGGTAAAGCGACGAGTCTTCGCAAAAGTACAAACTAGTATTGAGAGGGATTGGCGAACAGACTATCGACTCCCATCTTGGATGCCTCTCACGGCGCGCATCCCTCCTCTCTGCCTCCCAGCTGGCGTGTGGAAGGTAGAGAGATGGAGAGAGGGAGAGCATCCATCCAACCAACATCTCTATCAACTCGAAATGAAGAAATAAAATAAAGAAAAACGACGGAGAAGATGGGGACCGTCCTCTTGGTGTTTATTTGTTCGGGATGAAGGTTTTTCATGGCGGCTTATTGCTAGCGAACGACTGTTTGTTTGTTCGAAAAAGAGTTTCATTCTACCATGCTATCCGAGCACCCCTGCTTCTTGTCCGCTAGTGCTATTCACAGCCATCACCAGAAACATCATCTCATGTTGGAAAGCTTGTACAAGGTGGATAAACAAAAAGAAATTGTATTCCATTTCATGATTTACTTTCTACCTCTGCAACGTACGTTATTGCTGGTAGTCTGTCACATCCATTTCTCCAATAAAGACAAAGCTATACTCCTTATCGACATTTAAAAGATAAAAGCTATAATATAGGCCTACAAGATAAAAAAGGCACCCAAATTTTGCTATTTTGTAACGAAGGCCTAGCTCCCCCTCCTCCAACAAAAAACACAACGATGGTATTGAAATTGGTAAGGGATGGGCACTATGAAACCGTCCTTCTCAAAATAATGTATATTAAAAAGATTTGTCGACAAATATCGAGAATGAATTATGAAATTCATTAATAATATTATAAGGTCGGTGGATCACATTTTGTTTGGACTGCTCCCATGAACAAAGCTGGCTTTATGTATAGTGCCCTGTAATAATTAATCCATTGTTCACATCACATTAATAGCGTAAATATAATCTACGATTAGGTAGGCTTAATAGCTTTCTACGGAGTAGTGATTGCCCCCTCCCTATTATAGTAAAACTTGTTACGCCACTAACCATCGTCATCCGTCTTGTTTTCATAACATTAATTATGAAATGTAATTATCATTATTATTATTCATATATTGCGCTTTTCACAGAGCGGCCCAAAACGCTTACAACAGGAAGAATCCTCAGTAGTACAAAACATGAAAATAAAAAACTTACAGAATCCTAAAAATCTGGATTACAAAAAAGAAATGTCATAATATCGATATTAAGAAAAGAAAAACGTGTTTATAAAGAGAGATCGAATGATAAAATGACTCCTACAACATTGATAATAATACATTGTATTCAACATTATAGGTATTGCCCATTTTCAAAACCAACATTATTTCATCAATTCATTCGAATTTTGTACCACTTCTGAAAAAGGGGTAATTTCTTGAATCACCATGTACTTTGAATTGATCGTGGACCTGGCGAACATTTTGTGTCCTCATCAGTTTTATTAGTAAGAGAAACTCGAGCCATCGGGTTGCATGATTCGAACGTGTTTACGACTTGGCGGGTCCTCAGGTTTCAACGTCAACGATCGTCTTCATTGTCGTCGACGAAACTCAAAACGGACCACCTTAATGATCACGGGCTTCGAGACGAACGTTTAGTGTCAAGGCAAACCAGAATTGACTTTGGTGGAAGTTTGAAAAGAAAATAATTTGCAGAGGAAGGAAGTATAAAGAATGATTAGCAAATGAGAGGAATATTGATTATCATGAGGGGAAAAGGTCGGATGAGGAGGAGGAGGTGAGAAGGATCAATGATATGTGAAAGAATTGTTTTGAAAAAGAGATCTTGTAATCATCCGAGTTGACCGTAAGAATGAAAAGAAATCCGGAACCGGACCATATAAACGAGCGCGCGAAAATAACGAAAGCATATCGATTTTGTAGTACCAATTAGAAATATACATGTGAAATAAATAAATGAAGTTAACCAAAAGAAAACAGAGAAAATCAGGAACAACAACAACAACATGATAATTATAATGATAATAATGATATTAAGAAGAAAACAATACAAACCAAGAAATAGGGGTTGTGAAGGGCAAAGATAATTATATCCAGTTCATTACTCTTGTATCTTTTTGAAAACTAATTTCTTCGTTGAAAGTTATTCTTTCTTGCTTGCGCGAAAAAGACCGAGTTCAATTATTACGAATATAATGTGAATGCATCTAAAATTAAAAATTATTTTGGGCATTGCCAAAAGTCATTTGTCGGACAGTACTTTAAAAATCTAGCTCCTGTCCTCTCAAAACTATGAAGGCTATTAGGAGAACAAGTAGACCTCTGAATTAACAGATTAAAATTCAACCCCCGTCTAAAAGGAAAAATATCCATGAGCATGGACATTATGTTTTTTACGCTCTTGTTCGTTATGGTTAGGAAGATAAATTGTTTAATCACACACTTGATATGATTTCGTTTTCCTGTTACGCCAATAAAACTGATAGTCCGTCTGTTATGTTATTATTTTTGATTTTGATTTTTTTTTTCCTGTAGTCAATACATATAAATAAGATCAACTCTCGTGAGCAAATTGATTAATTTAGTGGTGGTTATTTTACCTGACTGCTAAGAAAGCATAAATGCTTGTTCGTAAGCAACCAGAGGAACAACGGCTTTAGGTCCTCTCCGAGGAACCTGGTAATGAGGTAATGCCTTAAGGGCACTAGCGCATCGACTTGGTTTCGAACCCGGGTCGCAGTCCCCCATACCGTATGTTCAGTAACAACAAGATTGGCTACATGTGACGGAAAGGGTAATGGTGACAGAAAAAATCTTTTAAAAAAAAAATGAGAAAAAAATAGAAGCAGCAGCAACATAGCAGCTCTGTAGTCGATGAAAGCAAATTATAATTGCGTTTGAAGTAGGAAAAAACCCTTGTCTCCAGGCACATGTTAGCAGCAATTACAAGGTGCGATTCTAGAATAATTTTAATTGATTAATTTAGTGGTGGTTATTTTACCTGACTGCTAAGAAAGCATAAATGCTTGTTCGTAAGCAACCAGAGGAACAACGGCTTTAGGTCCTCTCCGAGGAACCTGGTAATGAGGTAATGCCTTAAGGGCACTAGCGCATCGACTTGGTTTCGAACCCGGGTCGCAGGATTACGAGACCACTGCTCTACCGACTGAGCTATCCCACCTTCTTATGGATACCACAAGTCATTCATTTTCACCCTTCAACTTTAACAATAAAAAACTGCTTTCTGATGGTGAGCATGATACATAATCTTATTTGATAATCATGAAATCTCATTTTAAATACTGGCTATATAAATGGGCGTCGAACCGGAGGGTACGACGAGGCAGAGGGCAGTCGCCCTTAGAATTAAAAAAAAGGGAATTAACTGTATCCAATTCATGCGTTTATTTCAAATAAATGTGCATGCCCCTCCTTCATTTTGGAGAAGATTCGAGGACCCTACTCCGTCATACAAAATGATACACATATCATGTCCCTCTAACCAAGGAGTGTAATATCTCCTTGCTCTATCATGATATGACGTAATGATGTAATGCTTTAACGTGTCATTCTAAGGAGACCAAAAGGGAAATCTTTAATGGTGATAAAACTCCGTTAATGGTCTCTTATGAGGGGCTAATGGTGCGTTAAGACGGTATCAAAATCGCGAATTTAAAACCCTCCTTGCTCGGAAATGAGCAACATGCTCCCGATAAAAGAGGAAATGAGATGCAAAGAGATTTGATTAGAGGGGGTTGGTTGACTCTCCCATGGGGTCCTTCCTCAACGCTTCGTATCACTTCAAGACGGGGGATGATCAGGGCTAAATTGATGTAAAACATGCCGCGATGTAAAAGAGTCCCTTCCGCCTTTAATCCTCATTAGCCCACAAAGCTTCAAAGTGGCAAGGAACACGGGCCATTTTGTGTTCCATTTTGTAACGTAAAACATATAAATCAGGGATCATGCACTGGATGAAATAATGCTTTACGTTATAATTATACTGCCGAAATCTTATCATTCTCAGATTATTTCGGTTATATAGCTTTAAAACTTTGAGAAGTTATTATTTCAATCTATAAGATATCTCCCAAATTTGATTGACTGTAATATTTCTTCCTTCGTTTCCTGATGTTTTTTGTTGTTCCATTCAACTGTTATTGTTTTTAATTTTGTTTAAATTGCCTTATTGTGCCGAAAAGGATATTATGTACATGCACCTGCATAAAACTTAAAAAATTGCAAACGCTTGATAGAGAACTTACGTCTACTGCAGATAGTTATTCGTTATGGAAACATCATTGAATAGTAGTTTCAGTTTAGACAGTTTTTAGAAGTTTAAACATAATGACCACTTTTGAAAAGGAAGAAGGGGGGGGGTGACGCCGCTCTATTCTCTTTACGTTAGAAGGGCAGCGAGGAGCCGGAGGGGGGGGGGGGGGGGTTCGGTGATCGCTATGTCCTATTATACATCCATCCGCTTCTTGTAATGTCCTCGTCGATATTTTTTTCATGAAAAAGTGAGAAATGGCGTAGCGGTCGCTCGTGCGATATCGCTCAAGAGATAGAAACTAGCTCTGGAGGAAAATTGAGTCAAACGAGCAGGGAAGAACAATTATTGGGCAAGATTTATGATGCTCTGTGGACCACCAAATCCGCGATTTGAGCCCGTAATTCACGCCCCTTCGACTCGGTTGGCAAGCCCCCGGGAGTCTCGGCCGCTCCACGCTCTGCAACCGCTCTGGGTTCTGTAACACGGGCACCGAATGCATGTCAATTGTCACTTCAAATTACCCCCATTATGATTATCTTCTTAATGGATTTCATTTTTGCTCCATTTTCTTTCTTTCGACATGATAAAAGGGCAATAATAACCACGATGGAGTATATCCTATAATGCACGACATTTTATTGTCTGCATAGGTATGCTGGAAAGAGAAAGGGAGAGAGAAAAATGGCCGACAAAATAGGCCTAATGACAAACTCGTCAACTTCAGAACTTAATATATTTTTGTTGTCATTGATGACAAATTACATGTAATGACACAAGAAACGAGTTTTGTCTAATATCCTGTAAACCATTTTATATAATCATGGAAATTTCTAGGAATCTAAAATAGATTGACTGAATTATAATAACTATAGAATGGTTAAGCAGAAGATATAATGGGAAAGACTGGAAAAGAATAGAAAGGATAAGAATACTAATCATCCCTTGTCCGATTGTTTAAGAGCTGGATACAATGGAAAATATTTATATATTTTTTGTCCTGATTGACTGTGAAAAGTAAAAATCAGAATGACAGACACAACATTTCCACCCGAGTTAGGAGCTACATTAAAAATAAATTGTTCATGTATTTATAGGAGCTTGATTTTTAGATTCAATATTTTATATAGGCCTATGACATCTTTTCTAATATTCTAATAGTGATACAGTTTTATAGTAAACGTGGGCTTTCCCTTTTGTTTTTAATTTTGTCACTCTTTCATATAAATTAAATTGATCTACCCTGAAAGAAATCAATGACATCAGAAAATAATAACGTCGGGGGGGGGGGGGGGGGCTAAGCAATTTTTCTTCTAATGTAAGCATACAGAATACGAGGTTACGGTCGAACTCGAATGCCACCTGGTTGATTCTAATGGTATATGCCTCAACAAAAAATAATCATAAAAATTGAGTTTTATTCTTTGGAACCAACCCGCCATTGTTTATTGATAATACTCATCAAACCAAAACAATGCCATAAATAACCTCTTATAATTAAGAATGAATTTCATCCTTACAAGATGTGCTGGCATAATAATATTGCCTCGCACATGTGGCTTGAAAGAATATATATCTGGGGTTTATCATAATGAAAACCTCAGATATAAATTCAAGTCTATTATTAAGAGACCCGGTATTATGGGAGCTGACACAAACAAGGCGAAAAGAGGCTGGCAGCCCGCGTAAATCTCGACCAAAGTCGAGATCGTAAAAGTTTGTTGTAAAATGTTTTGATGGTTTCTTCGCAGTACATCAGCTCATTTTGAAAGACGAAATTATGGTGAAAGTTATTGCCTTCAAGCTTTATTGCATTGTGGTTTCCCATAGCAACAGTTCATCATTTCGTGTCCCCCATACCGTATGTTCAGTAACAACAAGATTGGCTACATGTGAAGGAAAGGGTAATGATGACAGAAAAATGTTTTAAAGAATAATTGAGGGAAAAAATACATATTTATATATTAAGTATAAAAGAAGCAGCAGCATAGCAGCTCTGTAGTCGATGAGAGCAAATTATAATTTCGTTTGAAGCAGAAAAAAATCCTTGTCTCTAGGCACATGTTAGCAGCAATTACCAGGCGCGATTCTAGAAGAATTTGTGTTGGGGGGGGGGGGGTGGAGGGGTGGAGGGGGTGGCTCTTTTGGGATTCTTGTATTTTTTTTGTACATCTGATTCGCTCTTAAATCAAGATTATTATTATTATTATTATTTTTTTTTTTTTGGGGGGGGGAGGATAGGCGACCCCCAAGCCCCCTCTAGAACTGCAACTGGCACTAACAATGGGATATAGTCCCGTTATGCCTTGCAAAAATTCATGCTCATAATGATACTCACGTAGGCTACAGCACCCAGGGAATTCGAAATTGCCAATCAATGTCATGACAATATTTTTATTGTCACCTTTGATTCAGGCAGCGTAATTTCATTATTATCATTACTATATTTTGATGATGAAATTATATTTTCACCATTATAATTAACAACAAGAAAATGTAAATGTTCACTAACTTCGATAGTTCGCAAATTTAAAAGCTTGATTGTATTCATGTCGGTACTCGAATGGACATCTATGTGATTATGTAGGCTCTAATGGTTAAAGTGTAACATATTTTGCTTATATTAATTCATTTTATCTTATTCAGTTCTGTATTGAAGCACATGTACATAGGTATTTAAACGATATAATCAGTTTATATGTGAAAAGCAGAAACTTATTTCAAAAGAACTTGAGTTCCAAGAGAAGCCAAAGCTTGAACTTAACGCATTGATACAATACTGTGCGTACAGGCAAGAATAGAGAATAATCTAGAAGTCAGTCATTCATTTTTTGTTGCCCTTTAACGTCCCAACAATGCCCCCAAATTGGTTCAAACTATAAAATGGAATGCACCCATCTCTCCCCCTTTAAGACTACCGGCCCCTACGTCAGCACACGCAAGCCAATCATAATATTAATGATAATAATTCTACCCGGAGGCCCGATATGCGTATGATAACAAAGGAATTATGGGTGAAGGTCGCGCCATTGGGTCGTCTGGTTGATATTCACTGCTAGCCCCCCCCCCCTTCTCACCTTTTTTCATCTCCCTATATAGAATCCAGGGAAAGTTTTTCACCTTTGAGTTTGAACTGTTGGAAAAGGTTCATGAATGTAAGCCCAATACAGGGGCGGATCCAGGATTTTGTATAGGGAAGGGGGACAATTCTGAAGAATTTTCTGACTAGCACCACCCCCCAAAATGAAATTAGAACTTTTCCCCGAATGCCTTTCGAGTCGACTATTTTAAATGGGATAAACTTGGTGGATTGGGAGGGGGGCTGTGAAGTGAAGGTATGAAGGTATGCAATTTGTCAAGGGCAGGGGCAAGGCAAATGCCGGTTGTGCCCTCTAATCCGTTGATCATTTATAATAGAGGCTTTAAATATTGATGAACGCAACACACCATATGATTTCATCGAAAAGCAACTATTGATATTCAAACAATTCCGTTGAAACACACAAATACAAAATATCTGAATAATCAAAACGAAACGAAGAAAATCGTTTGTTTTGCTTTTCGTTTACATCGCCAAAATCACACCCCCCCCCCCTCTCACTACGGAGTACACTATTTTTATTTTTTTTATAATCAACTCTTTTCATGCTTCAACGAAATAATTTAGTTTTTATCAGCACCAACTAACTTTATACTTCAAAGGTCGCTCATGTATTTCAATGAAAATTTGAACAATTTCAATTTTATTTCATTTTTCATTTTTGCAAGCCATCCAAGTATTTTTCACGTAGGGGGCAGCTTTTTTCCATTCTTTTTTCTTCAAAAATCAGTGGGGTGGATAACGCACAAGGATAAAAAGAAATTACTTTACTCAATGGTTGATGTTATGTTGGACAAGCTTCCGACAATAATTTGTCATCTTCTGTTGAACGTTTGTGTTTCAGTAGGCGTGTCCATTAGATTTGACAGTGGAGTGTACCTGTAAATTGAATAAGTGATTTTATAACTGTCTCTAACCGCCTACCCCACGCCGTCTTCTATTATAATGAAATAGTAGAATCGAGCTCCGAGTGAAATCAGGTTTTTGTATTGGTCCGCTAGCTGTGACTTCCACTCGGGGGAGGGGTTAGTTCAAATAAACCACCGATTAAAATAAAGACAAAGAATAAGAGCGCTGGGACACGATATAGTGTTTAAGGTGTCATATATGTTTATTTACCAATCACTGACCTGTATCAACTATTCTTCTAACAGTATTTATTATCAAACAATGTCATGAAAATAGTATCAATAATCCATAAGATCTCTGTCTTATCTTCAACATATATCAATATCAGAATACACCTTAAGCTAAAATATACTTTAAAAGCCTTAACTTGTTAATCTAAATAAATGGGACATTAAGGGTTGGGAAGAGGGAGGTTAGTTAGAAAGTGTTAGTACCGTGGCCACTTACATACAGCGCGGAAGACTATTCGCGATTCGAGTAGATGTACCGATTCGGCCGTTTACAGACGAGATGGACAACGATGCTACGATGCTACGATGCTACGGGTATGGGAACAGGAAAGATGACGACGTCGAAGACGGGAACGGAATTGGGAACACAGTTGCGGGATCAGGACGACAGGATCAAATTCAGGAACTCAGGATCAAAATCAGGAACACAGCATCAAATTGGCATAGGGTTAATGGTACCTATTTACCGACGTATCTGCAATCAATGTTCCTCCTATCAATGTTCCTCCATATGAATCAGTTCCTGACACTTTCAGATTAAGTTCCCTTGAAGTATGTTGTATAATTTAAGTTGAATATTCCCGACTTGGTGATTGAAGTGACTTGGCTTTCTTGAACGATTCTGGAACAACGCTGTACTTCGATAACTTTGTGAGTCCAGAACTTGTTGATTTTCACATGCAGCAATTAGTTGTTAGTTCAGGGACAGCTTGAGGGAGATGGGAGGACAGGGGTACAGGTAGAGGAGACCAAGTCGGGGTGGAGCCAAGTGATCTAAACATCCATGCAAACTACTTTTATACCTCATTAAACATTCATACTCGACTTTTCCTCCGATCATTTTATTGGTCATTACTTTAAAAAGGGGGAAGGGGTCTAATCTAAAACTCTACTCTTATTGGTTCAAGGTCACCACTCATGGCCAAAGACACAGTCCTATGAGGTGTTCTTCAAAGAACATGTTTCAAAGAATAGTCACAAAGCATGAATGACCACAAAGAGCCCGTCTGATATCTAAATCCCCTTTCATAGAGCTTAATCTCTATTATTACAGATTTATGAATGGCATTAAAGTCTAGTACACTTGTAATCAGTATTGTTTCGAACAGGATCCTGGGAATGGCAATAGGGTCATAAAGGCTATACCCCAGCATGGGAACAGGATAGCTTCAATAGATAGTTTCAACTAGACATGCCAGCACATTTTATAAATACATCTATAACCAATTAAGACAAAGAAAGATACAGCAGAAAGAGACAAAGATAAAGAGAGAGAGAGAGAGAGAGAAAGAGAGAGAGAGAGAGAGAGAGAGAGAGAGAGAATACAAGAAGAAGAGAGAAGGACTACATGACCAATATTCCACCATGTTACACCTTCCCCTCTGCCACCAGAATGGCGTCCGCGTCATTCCCAATAATAATTCTAAAATTATGCAATAATAATTTTGAATTGATATTGAACACCAATAAAACAATAACTGTACATAATATCACAAATCTTTCATGACACCTTGTAAGACACCTTATTTTACTAGTGACCTTGCTTAACATCTTGTTAATCTAATACAAAATATATAATTAGAATATAAGAAAGTATACACAGAAAACACACCAGTAAACGATTACAATCCAAAATAATTTCTTCCACACTCCACATGTGTGAATTGGTCTGATATTCACTTCCACTCAGAGTAATTATACTTGTATTATTACTTTGTCTTACTACAACAGCAATTCAAATTAAATATGGTTTAAACATCAAATGCAAAACTTCAATTAATTTTCAATATAATAATTAACAGAAATCTGACTATCAACATACGTGACTCTGGTGTAGCAGGTAACAAGTTTTTACAATAAAAAATAAAACAAACGGAACTATTTAAGCTCGCCTTATCAAATACGACATTAACACACTAAAAGTGCCATGAGATATAAATATGGTAAAATCATCCTTTCTTCCAAACTACAATCAAATTTGAATAAAAAGTGAAATGTAAAATGGTCTTTGACATCGATCTCTCTATAAACTGTCCTTATAATTCCATCGTACTAATCTATGGAATATTCAATCATATTCCTAATCTTCAAACTCAAACGTGAACAAAACAAAATAAATATGGTTTACTTTTAAAAGTAACCTATTAACTAAATTCATGTGAAACGAGGGTATCCTTTATGCACCCTTCAATGATACCAATCATTTAATGTGCGTTGATAAAACAAAATAAATAATAATGTCCGAAGTGTATTGGACATTGTTTAAGAAAGAAATGATCAATTGATATATCAACCAACAAAATAATGACAAAGTCTAAAACTTTAAATCAAACCATTCGGGTTTGGTTGGCATAGTGAGACATGCTCCAGCCATGTTCAGACAATAAGTCAACAAAGTAGAGTATCTATATTAATACAATATAGAGCTAAATATCATGTTATTCAGAGGAATAGCAATTTATAAATAAAACAACTTCATTCTCCCAAGTTTTTGTCATTAACAATATCATAACAAGCCCTATCTCCCATTAATGAATTCAGGTTGTATCCTATATGTAGGCACAATTTCTGATCCAAAAAAGAAGGCTAACTGTTCTCTTACTATGGGAAAAGATGACATTATCGGAATCATCGATATCAACATCACGCTCACAACAATCTCAACTGGTGAAAACAAAACAAACACAAACTTCAAAAGCAGCATCATCAGCAGTCCATACAACATCATACAATTGTATTTATTCCCAACAATTGGTTGGAAAATTTGACTTTGATAATACGTTAACCGATCAGGTTGACGAGAACATCTTTTTGACTGTCTCGGTGGACAGTCCTCCTCTTCAACAGAGGCGGTCTCTTGCTCGTCACCTGGAGGGACAGGAGAGGGGTCAACTTCTATAGGGGAATCATTTCTCACATTATCTTCAGTCGCAATATCATCTGTATTTACAGAAGTAACAGAACCATCATCTCTAATTTCAACTATGAGTAATAACCTAAAGATTATCAATTTGTATCACTATTTTTAACCATCCCAAATATCAATGACATTTGTTCTCTGGTACTAGTGAAATAACCATCAGTGCTAATCCAGCACAATGTGAGAACAACAACAACGCCATTTTCACCAAAAGCAGCAACACAATTCCACACCACAAAACAAAACATCCAAACACATTTTTTGCAACTTGTTGCTCATTTTAACTTTGATAGATAAGCTTATCCGATGGGCGCAGGCATCTTTGTGACCGTCTCGGTGGACAGTCTTCCCCTTCAATTGAGGCGGCCTCTTGCTGCTCACACGGACGGGTAGGAGACGGGTTAACATCACCTTCCACTTCATCATCATTATCACTGTGTTCAACATCATTAACAAAAACAACATCAACAAAATTATCACCACACTCGGGATCACGTCATCTCTCTTATCATTTTTCTATGGGACAGTCCTTGCAATTACTTCACATACATCGCTATTTATAATAGGGCCTGGGTTTGTTATTTCCAACTTTTTAACAAATAAACAAAACAAATCTAAATCCACACATTCTCTGACACTTAACAGTTGTATATGCTGAAGTAACAAAATGGCAAATTAAATATATTCTCTATCAAAATTTCCCTTATCCAACAATTTCTACCAAAATTCATATCTAACAATTTTTCAAAACAAGAATACTTTTAGTTTTACTCTCAAAACATATAATTCCTAGAAAGAAAATATTCTATATCCCATTGAATTAAATGTGTGATATCAGCAACTAGCGGGCTAGAAATTTAAGCACAAAAGGCAAAGCAAAAGTGGACCACTTTATAATATCCGATCAGACTTTCAACTACACATAAAAAAAATATATACGACTGGACGCTCCTATAAAGGCAGCATCTCAATATTTTCCTCAAGAAAATACTAACAAAACTATAAAAAAAAAACTCATCCATGTGCAACGTTATCTTTCTTTCAGACTAACCGCAACATGATGATCTCCGATACTAAACTACTTTAAAACAGCCTACTCCTACCTTATCTGCATCATGCCTATTTACGACTTATTTCGTTGCAGAAACTAAAGCCAGCAATGAGCTCTTGATAAGGGGAATACGTGGAAGTTCCTTGAACTCCACCCTAGCTGGAACTTAAATGCTACATCTAATTTAATGAAAATCTTCTCGCATATCTTTATTTGGTCCACTATTCTAAGCCTTCTTATACTTTCTGTCTCAGTACCTACGGTTACCTCGATCACAACAATACCCAAAATCTCTAATTTGGTAGTAGCAAACTATCATGTGTTCACTAAAAATACTTCTTCCTATCAACTTAAAATATAAATAAGTCAGAGCGAGTGCCCTCCTGCACTCCTCAAAAACAAAAACAATTTGCGCAACTTCTAACAATTGGTCCTTCTCCCTGACACAATTAAAAATCCCTGATTTTTGATAACGCTATGATGAATTACTCGGGTTTAATTAAAACTTACATGTCACTCACAGAAAAAATATATATCATTGTACTTTAAAACTTTGGAATTGCCATAATGTTTCTACAACATATTTTAATTACCTTAGATAAATCAAAAGCAAAAAAAAAAGGGGGATAGTTAGTCAGTGCAGTAATCATGGATCAACAGAATCTAGCCGAATGAGGACAGTTTAGATCTTGATTTTTGCTCTGCTTTGAAATACAGAACTTTTTAAATTCTTCAACGTATACATCTCAACTACTGTGTCATCTATTTCTTTTTCATCATCACCTCCACACTCACACAGCTGACAACAAAGTCTATTGACCGGAGGCATGCCAAACATATTCACGGAAACCAACATATAAAGGAAAAGGCAACTTATTCTGCTCATGGCTACGACCTACGTAAATCTGATTGCTATGAGAAAATGATTTGCAATAAATCAGGATAAAACCAAATGATATATCATTAATTTCTGAACCAATTAACTATTCCTCTGCACACATGACATATAATAACACAATTCAAATAATATACAATATTATCAACAAAAAGGAAACAAGGTCACTATTAGGAAATGTACGTAAAAGCTAAACTTCATGCCCAAGCGCTGAACTTGACCAGGAAAATCATACCAGTCTTT
The DNA here is from genome assembly GCA_035222895.1 of Strongylocentrotus droebachiensis. Taxonomy (NCBI): domain Eukaryota; kingdom Metazoa; phylum Echinodermata; class Echinoidea; order Camarodonta; family Strongylocentrotidae; genus Strongylocentrotus; species Strongylocentrotus droebachiensis. The sequence continues at coordinate 135,549 of JAVYIG010001010.1, read as the reverse complement.
CTGGAAACATGCAATTATTATTATTTAAAACAAGTTTCTTTAAAAAAAAAAGAATTTGGAGAGCTTTAAAAATCGTGCTGATAACGCGAAAATAAGGTTGTGGGTTCCGTCTAACCGCCTACCCACGCCGTCTTCTATTATAATGAAATAGTAGAATCGAGCTCCGAGTGAAATCAGGTTTTTGTATTGGTCCGCTAGCTGTGACTTCCACTCGGGGGAGGGGTTAGTTCAAATAAACCACCGATTAAAATAAAGACAAAGAATAAGAGCGCTGGGACACGATATAGTGTTTAAGGTGTCATATATGTTTATTTACCAATCACTGACCTGTATCAACTATTCTTCTAACAGTATTTATTATCAAACAATGTCATGAAAATAGTATCAATAATCCATAAGATCTCTGTCTTATCTTCAACATATATCAATATCAGAATACACCTTAAGCTAAAATATACTTTAAAAGCCTTAACTTGTTAATCTAAATAAATGGGACATTAAGGGTTGGGAAGAGGGAGGTTAGTTAGAAAGTGTTAGTACCGTGGCCACTTACATACAGCGCGGAAGACTATTCGCGATTCGAGTAGATGTACCGATTCGGCCGTTTACAGACGAGATGGACAACGATGCTACGATGCTACGATGCTACGGGTATGGGAACAGGAAAGATGACGACGTCGAAGACGGGAACGGAATTGGGAACACAGTTGCGGGATCAGGACGACAGGATCAAATTCAGGAACTCAGGATCAAAATCAGGAACACAGCATCAAATTGGCATAGGGTTAATGGTACCTATTTACCGACGTATCTGCAATCAATGTTCCTCCTATCAATGTTCCTCCATATGAATCAGTTCCTGACACTTTCAGATTAAGTTCCCTTGAAGTATGTTGTATAATTTAAGTTGAATATTCCCGACTTGGTGATTGAAGTGACTTGGCTTTCTTGAACGATTCTGGAACAACGCTGTACTTCGATAACTTTGTGAGTCCAGAACTTGTTGATTTTCACATGCAGCAATTAGTTGTTAGTTCAGGGACAGCTTGAGGGAGATGGGAGGACAGGGGTACAGGTAGAGGAGACCAAGTCGGGGTGGAGCCAAGTGATCTAAACATCCATGCAAACTACTTTTATACCTCATTAAACATTCATACTCGACTTTTCCTCCGATCATTTTATTGGTCATTACTTTAAAAAGGGGGAAGGGGTCTAATCTAAAACTCTACTCTTATTGGTTCAAGGTCACCACTCATGGCCAAAGACACAGTCCTATGAGGTGTTCTTCAAAGAACATGTTTCAAAGAATAGTCACAAAGCATGAATGACCACAAAGAGCCCGTCTGATATCTAAATCCCCTTTCATAGAGCTTAATCTCTATTATTACAGATTTATGAATGGCATTAAAGTCTAGTACACTTGTAATCAGTATTGTTTCGAACAGGATCCTGGGAATGGCAATAGGGTCATAAAGGCTATACCCCAGCATGGGAACAGGATAGCTTCAATAGATAGTTTCAACTAGACATGCCAGCACATTTTATAAATACATCTATAACCAATTAAGACAAAGAAAGATACAGCAGAAAGAGACAAAGATAAAGAGAGAGAGAGAGAGAGAGAAAGAGAGAGAGAGAGAGAGAGAGAGAGAGAGAGAATACAAGAAGAAGAGAGAAGGACTACATGACCAATATTCCACCATGTTACACCTTCCCCTCTGCCACCAGAATGGCGTCCGCGTCATTCCCAATAATAATTCTAAAATTATGCAATAATAATTTTGAATTGATATTGAACACCAATAAAACAATAACTGTACATAATATCACAAATCTTTCATGACACCTTGTAAGACACCTTATTTTACTAGTGACCTTGCTTAACATCTTGTTAATCTAATACAAAATATATAATTAGAATATAAGAAAGTATACACAGAAAACACACCAGTAAACGATTACAATCCAAAATAATTTCTTCCACACTCCACATGTGTGAATTGGTCTGATATTCACTTCCACTCAGAGTAATTATACTTGTATTATTACTTTGTCTTACTACAACAGCAATTCAAATTAAATATGGTTTAAACATCAAATGCAAAACTTCAATTAATTTTCAATATAATAATTAACAGAAATCTGACTATCAACATACGTGACTCTGGTGTAGCAGGTAACAAGTTTTTACAATAAAAAATAAAACAAACGGAACTATTTAAGCTCGCCTTATCAAATACGACATTAACACACTAAAAGTGCCATGAGATATAAATATGGTAAAATCATCCTTTCTTCCAAACTACAATCAAATTTGAATAAAAAGTGAAATGTAAAATGGTCTTTGACATCGATCTCTCTATAAACTGTCCTTATAATTCCATCGTACTAATCTATGGAATATTCAATCATATTCCTAATCTTCAAACTCAAACGTGAACAAAACAAAATAAATATGGTTTACTTTTAAAAGTAACCTATTAACTAAATTCATGTGAAACGAGGGTATCCTTTATGCACCCTTCAATGATACCAATCATTTAATGTGCGTTGATAAAACAAAATAAATAATAATGTCCGAAGTGTATTGGACATTGTTTAAGAAAGAAATGATCAATTGATATATCAACCAACAAAATAATGACAAAGTCTAAAACTTTAAATCAAACCATTCGGGTTTGGTTGGCATAGTGAGACATGCTCCAGCCATGTTCAGACAATAAGTCAACAAAGTAGAGTATCTATATTAATACAATATAGAGCTAAATATCATGTTATTCAGAGGAATAGCAATTTATAAATAAAACAACTTCATTCTCCCAAGTTTTTGTCATTAACAATATCATAACAAGCCCTATCTCCCATTAATGAATTCAGGTTGTATCCTATATGTAGGCACAATTTCTGATCCAAAAAAGAAGGCTAACTGTTCTCTTACTATGGGAAAAGATGACATTATCGGAATCATCGATATCAACATCACGCTCACAACAATCTCAACTGGTGAAAACAAAACAAACACAAACTTCAAAAGCAGCATCATCAGCAGTCCATACAACATCATACAATTGTATTTATTCCCAACAATTGGTTGGAAAATTTGACTTTGATAATACGTTAACCGATCAGGTTGACGAGAACATCTTTTTGACTGTCTCGGTGGACAGTCCTCCTCTTCAACAGAGGCGGTCTCTTGCTCGTCACCTGGAGGGACAGGAGAGGGGTCAACTTCTATAGGGGAATCATTTCTCACATTATCTTCAGTCGCAATATCATCTGTATTTACAGAAGTAACAGAACCATCATCTCTAATTTCAACTATGAGTAATAACCTAAAGATTATCAATTTGTATCACTATTTTTAACCATCCCAAATATCAATGACATTTGTTCTCTGGTACTAGTGAAATAACCATCAGTGCTAATCCAGCACAATGTGAGAACAACAACAACGCCATTTTCACCAAAAGCAGCAACACAATTCCACACCACAAAACAAAACATCCAAACACATTTTTTGCAACTTGTTGCTCATTTTAACTTTGATAGATAAGCTTATCCGATGGGCGCAGGCATCTTTGTGACCGTCTCGGTGGACAGTCTTCCCCTTCAATTGAGGCGGCCTCTTGCTGCTCACACGGACGGGTAGGAGACGGGTTAACATCACCTTCCACTTCATCATCATTATCACTGTGTTCAACATCATTAACAAAAACAACATCAACAAAATTATCACCACACTCGGGATCACGTCATCTCTCTTATCATTTTTCTATGGGACAGTCCTTGCAATTACTTCACATACATCGCTATTTATAATAGGGCCTGGGTTTGTTATTTCCAACTTTTTAACAAATAAACAAAACAAATCTAAATCCACACATTCTCTGACACTTAACAGTTGTATATGCTGAAGTAACAAAATGGCAAATTAAATATATTCTCTATCAAAATTTCCCTTATCCAACAATTTCTACCAAAATTCATATCTAACAATTTTTCAAAACAAGAATACTTTTAGTTTTACTCTCAAAACATATAATTCCTAGAAAGAAAATATTCTATATCCCATTGAATTAAATGTGTGATATCAGCAACTAGCGGGCTAGAAATTTAAGCACAAAAGGCAAAGCAAAAGTGGACCACTTTATAATATCCGATCAGACTTTCAACTACACATAAAAAAAATATATACGACTGGACGCTCCTATAAAGGCAGCATCTCAATATTTTCCTCAAGAAAATACTAACAAAACTATAAAAAAAAAACTCATCCATGTGCAACGTTATCTTTCTTTCAGACTAACCGCAACATGATGATCTCCGATACTAAACTACTTTAAAACAGCCTACTCCTACCTTATCTGCATCATGCCTATTTACGACTTATTTCGTTGCAGAAACTAAAGCCAGCAATGAGCTCTTGATAAGGGGAATACGTGGAAGTTCCTTGAACTCCACCCTAGCTGGAACTTAAATGCTACATCTAATTTAATGAAAATCTTCTCGCATATCTTTATTTGGTCCACTATTCTAAGCCTTCTTATACTTTCTGTCTCAGTACCTACGGTTACCTCGATCACAACAATACCCAAAATCTCTAATTTGGTAGTAGCAAACTATCATGTGTTCACTAAAAATACTTCTTCCTATCAACTTAAAATATAAATAAGTCAGAGCGAGTGCCCTCCTGCACTCCTCAAAAACAAAAACAATTTGCGCAACTTCTAACAATTGGTCCTTCTCCCTGACACAATTAAAAATCCCTGATTTTTGATAACGCTATGATGAATTACTCGGGTTTAATTAAAACTTACATGTCACTCACAGAAAAAATATATATCATTGTACTTTAAAACTTTGGAATTGCCATAATGTTTCTACAACATATTTTAATTACCTTAGATAAATCAAAAGCAAAAAAAAAAGGGGGATAGTTAGTCAGTGCAGTAATCATGGATCAACAGAATCTAGCCGAATGAGGACAGTTTAGATCTTGATTTTTGCTCTGCTTTGAAATACAGAACTTTTTAAATTCTTCAACGTATACATCTCAACTACTGTGTCATCTATTTCTTTTTCATCATCACCTCCACACTCACACAGCTGACAACAAAGTCTATTGACCGGAGGCATGCCAAACATATTCACGGAAACCAACATATAAAGGAAAAGGCAACTTATTCTGCTCATGGCTACGACCTACGTAAATCTGATTGCTATGAGAAAATGATTTGCAATAAATCAGGATAAAACCAAATGATATATCATTAATTTCTGAACCAATTAACTATTCCTCTGCACACATGACATATAATAACACAATTCAAATAATATACAATATTATCAACAAAAAGGAAACAAGGTCACTATTAGGAAATGTACGTAAAAGCTAAACTTCATGCCCAAGCGCTGAACTTGACCAGGAAAATCATACCAGTCTTTCTGGAAACATGCAATTATTATTATTTAAAACAAGTTTCTTTAAAAAAAAAAGAATTTGGAGAGCTTTAAAAATCGTGCTGATAACGCGAAAATAAGGTTGTGGGTTCCGTCTAACCGCCTACCCACGCCGTCTTCTATTATAATGAAATAGTAGAATCGAGCTCCGAGTGAAATCAGGTTTTTGTATTGGTCCGCTAGCTGTGACTTCCACTCGGGGGAGGGGTTAGTTCAAATAAACCACCGATTAAAATAAAGACAAAGAATAAGAGCGCTGGGACACGATATAGTGTTTAAGGTGTCATATATGTTTATTTACCAATCACTGACCTGTATCAACTATTCTTCTAACAGTATTTATTATCAAACAATGTCATGAAAATAGTATCAATAATCCATAAGATCTCTGTCTTATCTTCAACATATATCAATATCAGAATACACCTTAAGCTAAAATATACTTTAAAAGCCTTAACTTGTTAATCTAAATAAATGGGACATTAAGGGTTGGGAAGAGGGAGGTTAGTTAGAAAGTGTTAGTACCGTGGCCACTTACATACAGCGCGGAAGACTATTCGCGATTCGAGTAGATGTACCGATTCGGCCGTTTACAGACGAGATGGACAACGATGCTACGATGCTACGATGCTACGGGTATGGGAACAGGAAAGATGACGACGTCGAAGACGGGAACGGAATTGGGAACACAGTTGCGGGATCAGGACGACAGGATCAAATTCAGGAACTCAGGATCAAAATCAGGAACACAGCATCAAATTGGCATAGGGTTAATGGTACCTATTTACCGACGTATCTGCAATCAATGTTCCTCCTATCAATGTTCCTCCATATGAATCAGTTCCTGACACTTTCAGATTAAGTTCCCTTGAAGTATGTTGTATAATTTAAGTTGAATATTCCCGACTTGGTGATTGAAGTGACTTGGCTTTCTTGAACGATTCTGGAACAACGCTGTACTTCGATAACTTTGTGAGTCCAGAACTTGTTGATTTTCACATGCAGCAATTAGTTGTTAGTTCAGGGACAGCTTGAGGGAGATGGGAGGACAGGGGTACAGGTAGAGGAGACCAAGTCGGGGTGGAGCCAAGTGATCTAAACATCCATGCAAACTACTTTTATACCTCATTAAACATTCATACTCGACTTTTCCTCCGATCATTTTATTGGTCATTACTTTAAAAAGGGGGAAGGGGTCTAATCTAAAACTCTACTCTTATTGGTTCAAGGTCACCACTCATGGCCAAAGACACAGTCCTATGAGGTGTTCTTCAAAGAACATGTTTCAAAGAATAGTCACAAAGCATGAATGACCACAAAGAGCCCGTCTGATATCTAAATCCCCTTTCATAGAGCTTAATCTCTATTATTACAGATTTATGAATGGCATTAAAGTCTAGTACACTTGTAATCAGTATTGTTTCGAACAGGATCCTGGGAATGGCAATAGGGTCATAAAGGCTATACCCCAGCATGGGAACAGGATAGCTTCAATAGATAGTTTCAACTAGACATGCCAGCACATTTTATAAATACATCTATAACCAATTAAGACAAAGAAAGATACAGCAGAAAGAGACAAAGATAAAGAGAGAGAGAGAGAGAGAGAGAGAGAGAGAGAGAGAGAGAGAGAGAGAGAATACAAGAAGAAGAGAGAAGGACTACATGACCAATATTCCACCATGTTACACCTTCCCCTCTGCCACCAGAATGGCGTCCGCGTCATTCCCAATAATAATTCTAAAATTATGCAATAATAATTTTGAATTGATATTGAACACCAATAAAACAATAACTGTACATAATATCACAAATCTTTCATGACACCTTGTAAGACACCTTATTTTACTAGTGACCTTGCTTAACATCTTGTTAATCTAATACAAAATATATAATTAGAATATAAGAAAGTATACACAGAAAACACACCAGTAAACGATTACAATCCAAAATAATTTCTTCCACACTCCACATGTGTGAATTGGTCTGATATTCACTTCCACTCAGAGTAATTATACTTGTATTATTACTTTGTCTTACTACAACAGCAATTCAAATTAAATATGGTTTAAACATCAAATGCAAAACTTCAATTAATTTTCAATATAATAATTAACAGAAATCTGACTATCAACATACGTGACTCTGGTGTAGCAGGTAACAAGTTTTTACAATAAAAAATAAAACAAACGGAACTATTTAAGCTCGCCTTATCAAATACGACATTAACACACTAAAAGTGCCATGAGATATAAATATGGTAAAATCATCCTTTCTTCCAAACTACAATCAAATTTGAATAAAAAGTGAAATGTAAAATGGTCTTTGACATCGATCTCTCTATAAACTGTCCTTATAATTCCATCGTACTAATCTATGGAATATTCAATCATATTCCTAATCTTCAAACTCAAACGTGAACAAAACAAAATAAATATGGTTTACTTTTAAAAGTAACCTATTAACTAAATTCATGTGAAACGAGGGTATCCTTTATGCACCCTTCAATGATACCAATCATTTAATGTGCGTTGATAAAACAAAATAAATAATAATGTCCGAAGTGTATTGGACATTGTTTAAGAAAGAAATGATCAATTGATATATCAACCAACAAAATAATGACAAAGTCTAAAACTTTAAATCAAACCATTCGGGTTTGGTTGGCATAGTGAGACATGCTCCAGCCATGTTCAGACAATAAGTCAACAAAGTAGAGTATCTATATTAATACAATATAGAGCTAAATATCATGTTATTCAGAGGAATAGCAATTTATAAATAAAACAACTTCATTCTCCCAAGTTTTTGTCATTAACAATATCATAACAAGCCCTATCTCCCATTAATGAATTCAGGTTGTATCCTATATGTAGGCACAATTTCTGATCCAAAAAAGAAGGCTAACTGTTCTCTTACTATGGGAAAAGATGACATTATCGGAATCATCGATATCAACATCACGCTCACAACAATCTCAACTGGTGAAAACAAAACAAACACAAACTTCAAAAGCAGCATCATCAGCAGTCCATACAACATCATACAATTGTATTTATTCCCAACAATTGGTTGGAAAATTTGACTTTGATAATACGTTAACCGATCAGGTTGACGAGAACATCTTTTTGACTGTCTCGGTGGACAGTCCTCCTCTTCAACAGAGGCGGTCTCTTGCTCGTCACCTGGAGGGACAGGAGAGGGGTCAACTTCTATAGGGGAATCATTTCTCACATTATCTTCAGTCGCAATATCATCTGTATTTACAGAAGTAACAGAACCATCATCTCTAATTTCAACTATGAGTAATAACCTAAAGATTATCAATTTGTATCACTATTTTTAACCATCCCAAATATCAATGACATTTGTTCTCTGGTACTAGTGAAATAACCATCAGTGCTAATCCAGCACAATGTGAGAACAACAACAACGCCATTTTCACCAAAAGCAGCAACACAATTCCACACCACAAAACAAAACATCCAAACACATTTTTTGCAACTTGTTGCTCATTTTAACTTTGATAGATAAGCTTATCCGATGGGCGCAGGCATCTTTGTGACCGTCTCGGTGGACAGTCTTCCCCTTCAATTGAGGCGGCCTCTTGCTGCTCACACGGACGGGTAGGAGACGGGTTAACATCACCTTCCACTTCATCATCATTATCACTGTGTTCAACATCATTAACAAAAACAACATCAACAAAATTATCACCACACTCGGGATCACGTCATCTCTCTTATCATTTTTCTATGGGACAGTCCTTGCAATTACTTCACATACATCGCTATTTATAATAGGGCCTGGGTTTGTTATTTCCAACTTTTTAACAAATAAACAAAACAAATCTAAATCCACACATTCTCTGACACTTAACAGTTGTATATGCTGAAGTAACAAAATGGCAAATTAAATATATTCTCTATCAAAATTTCCCTTATCCAACAATTTCTACCAAAATTCATATCTAACAATTTTTCAAAACAAGAATACTTTTAGTTTTACTCTCAAAACATATAATTCCTAGAAAGAAAATATTCTATATCCCATTGAATTAAATGTGTGATATCAGCAACTAGCGGGCTAGAAATTTAAGCACAAAAGGCAAAGCAAAAGTGGACCACTTTATAATATCCGATCAGACTTTCAACTACACATAAAAAAAATATATACGACTGGACGCTCCTATAAAGGCAGCATCTCAATATTTTCCTCAAGAAAATACTAACAAAACTATAAAAAAAAAACTCATCCATGTGCAACGTTATCTTTCTTTCAGACTAACCGCAACATGATGATCTCCGATACTAAACTACTTTAAAACAGCCTACTCCTACCTTATCTGCATCATGCCTATTTACGACTTATTTCGTTGCAGAAACTAAAGCCAGCAATGAGCTCTTGATAAGGGGAATACGTGGAAGTTCCTTGAACTCCACCCTAGCTGGAACTTAAATGCTACATCTAATTTAATGAAAATCTTCTCGCATATCTTTATTTGGTCCACTATTCTAAGCCTTCTTATACTTTCTGTCTCAGTACCTACGGTTACCTCGATCACAACAATACCCAAAATCTCTAATTTGGTAGTAGCAAACTATCATGTGTTCACTAAAAATACTTCTTCCTATCAACTTAAAATATAAATAAGTCAGAGCGAGTGCCCTCCTGCACTCCTCAAAAACAAAAACAATTTGCGCAACTTCTAACAATTGGTCCTTCTCCCTGACACAATTAAAAATCCCTGATTTTTGATAACGCTATGATGAATTACTCGGGTTTAATTAAAACTTACATGTCACTCACAGAAAAAATATATATCATTGTACTTTAAAACTTTGGAATTGCCATAATGTTTCTACAACATATTTTAATTACCTTAGATAAATCAAAAGCAAAAAAAAAAGGGGGATAGTTAGTCAGTGCAGTAATCATGGATCAACAGAATCTAGCCGAATGAGGACAGTTTAGATCTTGATTTTTGCTCTGCTTTGAAATACAGAACTTTTTAAATTCTTCAACGTATACATCTCAACTACTGTGTCATCTATTTCTTTTTCATCATCACCTCCACACTCACACAGCTGACAACAAAGTCTATTGACCGGAGGCATGCCAAACATATTCACGGAAACCAACATATAAAGGAAAAGGCAACTTATTCTGCTCATGGCTACGACCTACGTAAATCTGATTGCTATGAGAAAATGATTTGCAATAAATCAGGATAAAACCAAATGATATATCATTAATTTCTGAACCAATTAACTATTCCTCTGCACACATGACATATAATAACACAATTCAAATAATATACAATATTATCAACAAAAAGGAAACAAGGTCACTATTAGGAAATGTACGTAAAAGCTAAACTTCATGCCCAAGCGCTGAACTTGACCAGGAAAATCATACCAGTCTTTCTGGAAACATGCAATTATTATTATTTAAAACAAGTTTCTTTAAAAAAAAAAGAATTTGGAGAGCTTTAAAAATCGTGCTGATAACGCGAAAATAAGGTTGTGGGTTCCGTCTAACCGCCTACCCACGCCGTCTTCTATTATAATGAAATAGTAGAATCGAGCTCCGAGTGAAATCAGGTTTTTGTATTGGTCCGCTAGCTGTGACTTCCACTCGGGGGAGGGGTTAGTTCAAATAAACCACCGATTAAAATAAAGACAAAGAATAAGAGCGCTGGGACACGATATAGTGTTTAAGGTGTCATATATGTTTATTTACCAATCACTGACCTGTATCAACTATTCTTCTAACAGTATTTATTATCAAACAATGTCATGAAAATAGTATCAATAATCCATAAGATCTCTGTCTTATCTTCAACATATATCAATATCAGAATACACCTTAAGCTAAAATATACTTTAAAAGCCTTAACTTGTTAATCTAAATAAATGGGACATTAAGGGTTGGGAAGAGGGAGGTTAGTTAGAAAGTGTTAGTACCGTGGCCACTTACATACAGCGCGGAAGACTATTCGCGATTCGAGTAGATGTACCGATTCGGCCGTTTACAGACGAGATGGACAACGATGCTACGATGCTACGATGCTACGGGTATGGGAACAGGAAAGATGACGACGTCGAAGACGGGAACGGAATTGGGAACACAGTTGCGGGATCAGGACGACAGGATCAAATTCAGGAACTCAGGATCAAAATCAGGAACACAGCATCAAATTGGCATAGGGTTAATGGTACCTATTTACCGACGTATCTGCAATCAATGTTCCTCCTATCAATGTTCCTCCATATGAATCAGTTCCTGACACTTTCAGATTAAGTTCCCTTGAAGTATGTTGTATAATTTAAGTTGAATATTCCCGACTTGGTGATTGAAGTGACTTGGCTTTCTTGAACGATTCTGGAACAACGCTGTACTTCGATAACTTTGTGAGTCCAGAACTTGTTGATTTTCACATGCAGCAATTAGTTGTTAGTTCAGGGACAGCTTGAGGGAGATGGGAGGACAGGGGTACAGGTAGAGGAGACCAAGTCGGGGTGGAGCCAAGTGATCTAAACATCCATGCAAACTACTTTTATACCTCATTAAACATTCATACTCGACTTTTCCTCCGATCATTTTATTGGTCATTACTTTAAAAAGGGGGAAGGGGTCTAATCTAAAACTCTACTCTTATTGGTTCAAGGTCACCACTCATGGCCAAAGACACAGTCCTATGAGGTGTTCTTCAAAGAACATGTTTCAAAGAATAGTCACAAAGCATGAATGACCACAAAGAGCCCGTCTGATATCTAAATCCCCTTTCATAGAGCTTAATCTCTATTATTACAGATTTATGAATGGCATTAAAGTCTAGTACACTTGTAATCAGTATTGTTTCGAACAGGATCCTGGGAATGGCAATAGGGTCATAAAGGCTATACCCCAGCATGGGAACAGGATAGCTTCAATAGATAGTTTCAACTAGACATGCCAGCACATTTTATAAATACATCTATAACCAATTAAGACAAAGAAAGATACAGCAGAAAGAGACAAAGATAAAGAGAGAGAGAGAGAGAGAGAAAGAGAGAGAGAGAGAGAGAGAGAGAGAGAGAGAATACAAGAAGAAGAGAGAAGGACTACATGACCAATATTCCACCATGTTACATGTCTTACATTTTTTTCTTCAATTTTCTTTAATTTAAACGTAAGGCATACAAATGCCCTGCACACGCCCCTTTTAATATGCATAATCAGTAATTAAACTGACCTCAAAAGCTATCACCTGAAATAAAATAATACCTAAATGTAGGCCTACCTGTACATGTCATTATTGACACAAATCGCACTTCAGTCTGACGAGCGCACACAATCGTGTACAGCGCACACGCTTGAGCGCACCGCACGGAGCATGGTATAAGTACCGTACTATTCTCTCCCCGATGCCCGGATGAGCTTCACTGGTGTGGTGTGCAGGCTTCAAACCTGTAGCTGTCTAGCGACAGAGTGGTTCGATTCCACCTTTCGGGCGACCAATATTTTTGAAGAGATTAAAGAGAAAGAAGAATTATCCCTCTTTAACCTCGTACCAACCATTAGATATATCTCCAATGTATATTTGAACGATAAGAACATTCTTATGAGCAGTGTATGGTGTCACAAATTGAATGATCACGGACATAATTGAATGATCCTGAGAATGAAAGATCTGGTAACAATCTCCCGAAGATTAGATAAATAAATGAATATTATATAATGTTTTATAGCTTTTCTCTTTTCACATTTTATGTTGATTACATTTACCACTATGATTGGTGAGTATCTTTCCATATACTTAAAACGGGGTTGATACATTTAAAGATAATGAAGCAAAACAATAACTTTAACAAATATTTCGAAATGCAGCTGTATACTCATTTCACATGCAGTTCTAATCATCCTGCTCCAATCTAGAGGCCTGGTTAAATAACATTTTTAATTTAATTATTGATTAATTTGAAATTCCTTTATATACAACATGTAGGCCTACATAGGCCAAAATAGCGTAGGATATCGCCAAAATACGCCAGAAAAATATCCAGCCTAGACTGTGGTTTGCATCAACGAAAATAGCAGTTAGGGATTTTGACAACATTAAGCGGACTTGAACATGATAAAGAAAAGGGGTTCTTCCCCGAATTTTATTTAATGTCCATTACAGATTTAGATTTATTTAGCTTTATCCGGAAAACACTAATTCTTTGCAATAGTGCGGAGGAAGTGAAGAAGCACGTTCGTGACATTATTTTTGCTTTAAAGTAGACAATGATCACGATATTCTTTGATTTATGGACAGGCGTTCACAATTTTTGGTGTTAGGATAAATGCCTAAAATGGGAATGCTTAAAAAACTGTTTTGAGGGGCCATGTTGACAATGATGAATCATAACTTTAGTTTAAGATAAATGCGTTGCTTATTTATTATATCATTGTATTGCATGCATAATGCGTGATTTCTCTTTGGATGAAATGCCATGCTAATTTTTCATTTTTGAAGGATGTTGGGGTTTGCACGGTGAAAATTCCAAAGCTTGTCAAAAGGCAAAAATGCTGTAAAATGTAAATCTTTCCTAAAAGTATGGTGGCAAAATATTCATAATTTTTTCAAATTAGAAATTTGCAACTGGCAGTGTTTTATTTTCATCCCATTTGTTGTGTATAATAATGAAGGTTTCAATTTTACATGTACTTTCAAAAACTCATCTTGCTGCCACAGATAAATATTGAGATAACTTTTTGAGAGCTTGCAAATCACTGATATGGGCTGAATCAGTATGTGATTTCTGTTTCAGATTAATTATTTTCATCTTTTAACAGTACTTCAATGTCCAAGATGATTTCAGCTTTAGATATTGTACTGTATATCTTTTATTCCAAAGTTAGTTATTATCATTCATTTGAAGCGTTAATAATTGGGCTTGAAAATTGAGCACAATTTTTTTCGACGATTATTTTAGTATTTAGAAGTTTGAGATCTGTTTGTTAATTATCGGTACAAAAAGTAATGCTTCCAACAATGAAAAGAAAATATAGATCACAGTCATTTATTTTTCTTGTGGTTGCTCATCGCTTCGGTCAATGTGCTAGAAGGTGTGGCCATTCGTATATGCGCACATGACATGCAAGATTGGGGGAGGGGGGGGGGTATACCTAACTATCTTGTCAAATTCACCATCGGCTGTTGATATGCAAGAAAACTCTTATGATATATTTTGTCTGTCTCTTTCGCTCTCTATATAATACTTGATATTGGCTCCAACACATTTACACAACGCGAATCGTGGAACCAGGATCCTGAAATAGGAGGGGTTTTTATTTCATTTTAGTGAAGCGCGTTAAATCATACGCTCCAACAAGTATTTCGATGCATTGAATGGCATATGCAGTGCTACCATTTTGACCATTTTTATAAAACAAACATTTTCTATTTTCTTGTGTGGGAAGGGGGGAAGGGGCACCCGAGAACGTGTCTCCGCCCCACCCCCTCCTCCCGTATCCCCGCCTCCCCGCCTATGCCGGTGATACTATCTTCTGACTACTACGTGAATCGTGCAAAATGGCAGATGTGTCATGTCCAGTCATCGTTCATCATCTCTTGTTCTTCTTCACGCATGAGCATCTCAAGTCCGAGTCCACTATCATCCTTGCTCCTAAATTGTCCCCTTCACTCCGTCGAGCTGTCAAGTGACATGCATGACGTCATCATCAAGACTTCTCATCCTACGAGCTTGTTCATAAGACAGTGATACAGGTTCGCGTTTTCCGGTTAATTTTGGGCCTAACATTTTTGAAGGGGGCACAAAAAAAAAAACAGGGGCACATTTAATTTTGCTCGTACTTGACAAATGGGTTCTAAAAGGTGAGGGGAACTGATTTGGTAACCTGGCATAATAATAATAATAATATTATTAATAAAACCTCTGACAAAGATACAGGGACACCAAGACTAAAAAAATATGATAAAAGAGAGAATTAATTAATTTTTAAAGTTGGTGATAATAGTCGAATTTGACTGATTGCCATGTAACGCTGAACTCAACAACAAATGTGCCAAAATATCCGCTCGTGTGTAAGTACTTCGTGCAGTACCTCATTACGTAAGTCTTGATGACTAGAGTTTTAAAGGTTTGATTCACATCATTATTACTTTCAATTGTTAGTTTCTTACAGTATAGAAATCGGGGCATGGAGTCTGGTGGCGCTTTCCCTCAATAGTTAAAGGTAAAGGATCTTAAATATCCTGTAATCAAATGTATGTGTTATGCCTGTCCTCCCTTTGTCATAAAAGTGGATTGGCACCCCTGCATCGAATGCGTTTTTTGAGGCCCTGCTTTTCGAAGAAAAAAAAAGTTTTAGCTTGAATCTTGTAGCAAATTTTCCCCGTTTTATATTTTGTTTTTCTGTTGTTCCTAACTATACATATCGGACTGAATTTGAGGCGACACACACTTCTGTTCGCGCCACTCGCATCGCGCCAAATCCTCGACAAGCGCCCCTGATGGATGGATGAAACCCGTCACGGTCGTCTGCTCGAAGCCTAGGCCTGAGCGTTCGTCCCTTCTCACTTGCGTGCTAAGCCTGAATCCGGCGAGGCTGGACTTAAAGTCAAATAATTAGTTGGGGCGGACTAGCAATCTGTCATCTGGTCCATTTTGGATTTGACTTACGACGATTGGAAGAATGGATCGAGAGAAAGGGAGGCAGAGATGGAGAGATTGAGATGGATGGAGGACTGTAGACGGATGTGGATTGAAAAGAACGAAAATACACTAAATATATTTAGGCGATGAGGGTAATTATGAGAAATAAGGGGCGGCCGGCCAAACTAGTGCCCCACAAATTCAAAGCAAATAGAAAGTGTTGTTTCAGTTTTAATTGTGAAACAAGTTCAATTTTTTTATTATAGAAAGAGCCAATATATCATGTTTAAAAAGTACCAATTTCAATTCTAAAAGTGTCATATTTTCCCATTAAATTTTATATGACTCCACCAAATTCATATTCAGGACGACCGAAGCCCCTTTATGTCATCACCAATGACCTTATAAAGAAGGTTATTTATGCTCCCTTTCTGGGAAGTGTACACCATTCCAAATATGCGACAGCGCCCTTTTAACGTTCAAAAGTGCCCTAATCATGGTAATGAAGCTGATGTGAAAATGTCCTTTATACCATGTATACAGGACAAGACTGTAAGGCGCATTAATAAATGCCAACGATGTGGTTTCTATGTTGTATCAAAAGTATGTATGATTAATTAATTTAGTTAATCTGAATAATGAAATGATTGTTGTTAACAAATCTACAAAAAATCGTAACTCTCTTCCATATCTCGTTCTCTTCGTTAATGACATTTCTTCGGTGAAAACAGTCGTAACTGCACTACAGTATAATAGAAACCAAGTGATGTCACTGTTAGAAGAAAAGATCCCCTTTGAGTGAGCCCCATGCACCTTACAAACTACCTTTCCAGATATCGGGCCATCCGTGGGAGAGGTTTAGGGGCAGAAGAAGGATTCTCTTGCAGGGGTGGGGAGGGGCACAAGTCCGAACGTTTTCTGACAAGCAGCAAAATCACGTTTGTGGTCATTTTTCAGCCGATAACTCTTTCTGCCAAGCAAGCAAAGGAAGGAACGGAAATAGAAGACTGAAAGTAAACCAATAAACACGGTAAAAAAAAAATGTGTTGTATATGTCTTTTTTATATTTTTTTAAATAGTATTTCCCCCTTCCACAGGGTTTCCTTATTAAATAATATCATTCACATACTGTATACAAAAAGAGATATATACATGCAGAATTTCAAAATTATATTCTTGGCCATTCAAATATGATAAGAACATACATTTATAGATATCAGTTACAAAGTGCAGTGCATTTTTAAAATATCCCAGATTTACTTGGCAAAATAATTTAGAAGAAACAAACAATCAGAAACACTTTGTAAAAGGTAACCACTTTTTCATAAATTTCTTTTCTTTCAGATATGTTTTACATATAAACTTTTCCATATCATACTAACATTTTATCGCTGATGTTATGTGTTCAAAAACTGGCAAACACTGTTTGTATTTGGCTGCACATATTTCTTTATTATCATTATTTCCTTGTTCACTCATTCCTAAAAACAAGAAACGGGCAAAAAAAGCGACAGCCATGTGGGCGAATCCGCGACCTAGTCCTATTTCCCCCATTTTAGTCAATCCAATATAATCTATTTCAAAAGTACGAGTACATGTCATGAATTTATACTTTTGTGCATATGACTCTTTAAAACAAAAACATTTGCTCACTACCCCTGTACAAAATTGAGCTTGACGCCCATGGCAGATACGAAAAAACAAAATAAAAACAAAATGCTCCTTACCCAAAGTACATGAATCCTCTCTAGCTGTCACAACGTTTTGGGGTTGTTGTTGTTGTTATTTTTGTTGTTGTTTTAATCTGTGATTTTGTGTCTCGAGCGTCGAAAAAGGTGAAACAGTTCGCAATAGATGACATGCCCCCTTTAAGGCAGTTATTGAGGCATCACAGATTTCATATCGCTGTTATCTTGTCGTTACGGGGATAAAATTCTCCGCCTCTACGTGTGGTCTTCTACGCGAAAGATGCCTTGGATGTTGTATGTCACAGTTTAGTTTAGAATCTGAATGCAGAAGCATATTCTCAGGGTCATAGGGTTGTCTGAAGAAAAAAAGGCCCCTGACATACTTTGGAACCTTCTAAAAAATAAAGATGTGTACCGCTCACGCGATTTAAATGTGCAAGAAAACTGGAAGCGACTGGGAAAGGTTGATTATGTAGGATGTAGAATATATTAGAACTGATGTCTACCTTTAGAATGGTCAAACAAAATTAATGAATTGACTCAATTTTGCTCTCACATGCTGCATACAGAAGTGGGTATTGTAATACACGCAGACGTTTCATCTGAGGTTTACAACTAATTCTTATTGCATTTCGAATATGAGGTGATTTGAAGAGCACAAATCTCCATCTTTTTTAATGTGATATCATCCAACATTGAAAAAAAACGAAAGAGAAAGCTCAATAATTTGTGTTCATCTTTACTATGTTTACCAGAACTCAACCTTATCTTTTAAAGAACTTTGGTTCAACGATCAGATGCATTATTTTGTCATACCTCCTTATCTCCATATCTCCTTCTCAGTCCGACAGAAATTGTATACCTGGCCAACCATTATTATCTCGTATTCGTCTCGATTCGTATAAGGCGTAACGATACATTTGAACATTCCAAAATGGGCGTCGTTTCCAGGCGATCTGAACGCGATGAGAAAGTGAAGTTTGTCATCACCAAGAAGAAGAAGAAATTAATAGAGTTGGTTTACAACATCTAAACAGATTTTTTCTCTCTCCCCCCCCCCCCTCCCCCAGTCAGATCACGGTTGTTCTGGAACGATGCTTTCTATCGTCAAAAGAGAAGGAAATATGACTGGAAAAGGCATTAACAGATCGTTGTGGTTATTTATTTATTTATTTGTCGTTTTATTTTGACAGGGTAGCCCTATCAGTTATAAAAACTGCTCGACCAAGGGGCCCTGTATCAACATAATCAAAAACATTTTTACAAAACATATAAACATACATAAGTTATAATGAACACAAAAATTAAACAAGATAAAATATTGAAATAAATGGGGGGGGGGGGGTAAAATATTCATGTAAGTACTATTTTAAACTATGTGAGAGAAAGGAGTTTGCAGTGTTTTTTAAATGAATCCAGTGAGTTTAATAAACGTAAAGAAGGGGTAGTGTATTCCATATAACGGAGCCTTGATAACAGAAAGATCTTTTGAAATACTCGGTTTTGTGTTTTTTAATAAATAGAGGACAGGTAGTTGCATATCTGGTATAAACGTTTATCGGTCGATAGCACACGATATCCTTAATATATTTCGGCATTTTATTATTTATCAGCTTATACATCCATATTCTAAATTGGTATTGCACTCTCTGAACAACTGATTGTCATCTTAGACTGGACAATAATATAATACGAGGTGTCAAAATATCTACGTTTAGTATTAAACGGCCATAACGATTTTGTAACTTTTGTAATTTTTCCAAATGACACTTTGCCGAACATCCCCACAAAACAATACCGTAGTCAATATGTGACAATATCAAACTATCATATAACAATTTTAAAATTCTTTTCGGCAAATAATATTTAATTCGTTTTATACATGATACGTGGTTGTAGAAAAAAAATGTAGCAAACGACAATAACTAACAATAGTACAAAATCAAAGAAGAATGCCAGAAAGAACATGCAAACACTTATTTTTCTTTCTGAAGTAACTTTTGTCAAAGGCACCTATCCGGAAAATTTCATCAGACTCAATATCAATAATTTGATTTGAAGTATCAGGAAAGCCATTCTTTTCTTCCAAAGAGAAGTATTTCCTATACGTAAACATCATGTGGAACATCATTTAATTCATTTCAATGTGGTTGTATGCGGTCGAGATAATTGTGTTTGCGGAAAAGAAAAGGTGTGCACTTCGGATGAGCTTCAACTTCACACAATAGATATCTGGCTGCCGGATGGGGGAACATAATTGTGTGTTTCCTTCTTTTATATAAGGAAGACACCTGTTTTATGCAAAACTGATATTCTCTTATAATTTCTGAGATGCAATAAATAAGAAAGGCCGAAACCGCATGTCTGATTTACAATGCAAGTAAGAATGTTAATAATAATGCACATACATGTACGTGAAGAATTATTGAAACGGAAAAGGGCAAACATGACATAGAAGAGGAGTAAACAACACGCCGCATGTATCGTTATCTCGGATAGAAATGTGAACATTGACCGACATTTCCTAATTGATTACGAAACGAGTTCAGTTCAATTCAGTTCAGTTTATTTCATTTTCGCAAGGCACCTACTTCAGCCAAAGACTGTTCTTCCGCAGGTCCTTGCACGATAAAAAATACATGTACGATTATAAGATAACACATATCATAACATACCAATATTAAAAACAAACAAAGAACATAAGTAGAAAGAAGAAACAAAAAGAGAAAGTACTAACCAAAATACTACCACCCTACCCCCCCCCCCCCCACCTCCACCAGCAATCGTTCTTTCCAATCACTGTTTTTTGTCGTTTATAGTTACTATCACCCGTGATTTGAATACAAAGACAAACATGTTTTTTTAGTTATATAAATAAATATTTAAGCGTACGAAATATAAAGACTATCTGCTATTTAAAATATTGTAAAACTCAAATAGTGAAATGGATTTCATAAAATTGATATTTCTATCACCCGTGATTTGAATACAGAGGAGACATATTTTTAAAGTCCATACACTGTAAAAAAATAATAGTCGAAATAACTCAATAAAAATGAGGAAAAGAATTGCCTTATTTTTATTAAGTAAATATTACCTACGGCATCTTAAGTAGAATTTACTTATTTTGCTGAATACATTTTTACTCAGTTAAATCGAGTTACATAAACGTAAATAATTTAAGTATTGTAATCCTTTTAGATAATTAAAAAAAAGCTATGATAGGATTACATATTGCACGATTTGGTACCCATCTAATCTAACAAGTAACATCCACGAATCATTCACTACTTCTATTTAAGATTAATCGCTAATCACTAACACTACTTCTATTTAAGATTAATCGCTAATCACTAACACTACTTCTATTTAAGATTAATCGCTAATCACTAACACTATACTTCTATTTAAGATTAATCGCTAATCACTAACACTACTTCTATTTAAGAGTAAGATTCGACACATATTGAAAGGCTCCAAATTTTATAAATACTTGATCGTAGCATCTTAAAAGGAAAATTGGTTGACAATTTCCTGAAATATCAAGTTTTGATTTGTTTTGAACTGGGTAACAATTAAAAATTGTCTTGTGTTTGCTTAGCCATGTTAAATGAATTAGTCAATGTTTTAAAGTCCTTAAATTTTCATTCAACCACAAAAAAGAATTGTTTTATTTAAAAAAGAGTTTAATTTGGTCTTAATGAATATTTATAAATTATGTAAATATTTCTATTACGCACTGCATCGGTACTTACTTTAAAAAGATAAGAATAATCAACATAAATTGTTTGAGTAATACGTATAATTTCTGATTTTGAGTTAAAATTACTAAATTAGTACAAGCTGAAATTACTTAAAGTTCTTATGTATTTGATTTTACTTAAATATTCCACGTATGTTCTACTAAATTGAAAGTTTGAGTTAGCAAGACTTAAATTTAGTGCGTAAGTGGCAAAACTAATGTTTTCAAGTAAATTCTACATGGAAAAAATACGTAAAAATTACCAATGAACAAATTATTTTTTACAGTGTAGTAACTGATTCCAAGATTTAATGCCTCTATCACATATGCTCGAGTCCTTTTCTTGAAATTCATATGTGGTTTTGGCAGTTCTAAGGTTTAATGAGCATTTCTCAAGCTATAATAATATTCTTTGATAACAAAATACTTTCTAAACCTACCAGATATCATTTCATGAACAATTTTATACAAATTTCATAATTCTGATAGATTTTCTGTTTTCTAACAAACAGAAATAAATCTCGGCTAGGGAAACTCCATTCAAGTTGGAGTACCACCTGAAGTGCCCCATTCTGCAGTTTTTGCAAACTTTGTAAAATGAAAATCTTTTGGAACGGTAAAACAGTTTTACTAACGCGTTTACCTTCATTTTATTTTAAAGTAGATCATAAGATTCATAAAGAAAGCATTTTGTGTGTCAACACAATCAACTTCTTGCTCTCTAATATTATCCTTCCATAAATTCTGTTTATAGTTGACCCTATTTTATTACGTCCAGCTAATGTCTGATAACAAGAGCCACATTTCAGTGATAGCAAGGGTCGTAGCAGCTTGTAAGGCGCATGTAAATACAAGAATCAGAGCTTGTTTTAACCTTAGAAAGTTGGTTAAGATAATGGTTTTATCTCTTCCTTAACCGATTAGCATTCTTTGTTCTTGAATAGCTCCCCCACGCTTGGCGTCCCATAGTCCGCTCATCTGGCGCCAGCGAGACTACCGGCAACTCTTCCTGGTTCAGTGTACGCATGCGCAAGAGGCCTCGGGGCACAGTGCTTATCATCACCGAGTCAACGCTGGAGAGCAATTTTTATGATTTACTTTTCCGTTATGATGAGAGATTTTCTTGTCAAATGACAAGAGGATTCTTCTCTTCCTGATACACGAGCAATATCATTATTGGAATGATGATTAGGTGTACACGCAGCATGCCTGAGCGAGTCGTACAGAGACGCATTCATTAAAACAAGCATCATTGTCCGTTGTCTTTGG
The DNA here is from genome assembly GCA_035222895.1 of Strongylocentrotus droebachiensis. Classification (NCBI taxonomy): domain Eukaryota; kingdom Metazoa; phylum Echinodermata; class Echinoidea; order Camarodonta; family Strongylocentrotidae; genus Strongylocentrotus; species Strongylocentrotus droebachiensis. Next base: position 112,744 of record JAVYIG010001010.1, on the reverse strand, counting down.
CTATTATTATTATTATTTCAAGGTTCAAAGTGGAAAGTTCTCTTATTGATGACATTTTAGCCTACCAATTACTATGTTCAAGCAAAAGTTAGTCACTGTCATACCAAATTTTCAATATTAATCATCACATGAATTCTCCTTTAAAGTGAACAGGTAACATTGTTGATGAATGATGAAAAACCTGCGTAATTTTTGTATGAAATGTTACTTATTATACTCCTTCTGTACTTACATACACTCTTAGTACGTGCATAACAAAATACTTAAATAATTTTCAAACCACAAAGATATTTGGTTCTCTTTGAAGGCGTCAATGGTCAACCCCATTCTATTATTCTAACTATTATTGTCCCAACCGATTTTTGAATTTTTACAACCGTTTTTCCATGAAAATAAGACACAAAACAGGCTTTGAAGAAAAAAAATCTGTCAACACTTAAATGTTTGGAATGGTATATAAAGCCAATTCATTGCCTCGTCACCTTTTAAATTCATCTAAAATTAAATTAAATTATAATAATTTAGTTGGGAGAATTTAGGAATCCATCAAATTAGTTTTCCTCAATTTTTATCATTCATTTTTGTGTGTTTTCACTCAAACTTTCAGTTCATTTTTTACTGAACATTAGCACTATTTTCTCTCATCTGAAGAATGTTACCAAGTACATTTAAAGAATTAGTAACATTATCATACCATTACAGGTATCAATTACTTAATCATCGTTCAAACACACACAATTATTGCAATCAAAATCAATTCAGAATCACAAAACCTTCATCTTTATCGAGATCTTCTGAGAAAAGGCAGCATTAATATAGTAATTACAACACATTGTGCTCCAATCACTTTCCAGTATACGCTTTGCATTCATGATATGGTTCACGGTTGCACACTGACAAATCAAGATACGTTCTCTAAAACTTGCCATTCTTCATTAATATAACCACCCCAATTGATGCCCTTTTCCCTTTTATATTCATCTACTCTTTTTCTACTTCACTTCAAAGTCTCATTCATTTCCACCTCCTATACTTTCGATGTGTTCGCTACCACTACCTAATCATCACGAGCATCACTCATCAATTTCAGCCATTTGTCATATTACCAAATCTTCCATCTTTTCTAAACATTTTACCTTCTGACAGTAGTCTCAATTTTAAGTGAAAACAGTTGGGAAAAAACACTTACAAAGGTGCCCTTTAAAAAAATAAATGTAATGCTTCCTGGGAGAAATTTCAATAGTTTGAATATATTTGTGGCTTACACCTTGTAAATAAGATCGATTGATCGATCTGTAATTGAAAAACAAGTCAGAAAAAATTGCCCTTATTGATAATGTTTTCAGAAATGAACTAGTTTGTCCTTTTAACGAAAAAACAGCTCAATATAGTGTGATTGTAAGTGGAAATTAACATGCACTTGAGTTAGAAATAACATTTCCCAATCGATATGATACAAAAATACTCTTCTTTTAACCTATAGTATTTCCAAGAGAATAGTAATAGCATGGAAGATACAATAATACTTTCTCTTCTGGTCGCAATAGTTCACAAATAATCGGAAGAAATGTGAGTTTTATAGAGACAAATAAAACGTGTAAAAAAGATTTTTTTTTATAGGAATGATTCTAATGATAATTCTTCGTAATTTTAAGTCATAAATATTTCCAATGAAACTTGAGGAACAATACGTGTATTTTGTGAACGATTGAACTTGTCTCAACTGAACTGAAATGTTATTTTACCTTTTTATTTCGAATTATACTTAGGCTAATTGTATTCGATTGATAGGGATACTTGGGTATATCTTATTTATCTTTAAAATATATGAGAGGAAGTATCAAGTTCACTTCAACTCAGGTTATCACACGACAACATTATTTTCACACTTTTATACTAAACCGAATCCATCTGTAACATAAGAGAAAACGCTACCATAACAATGATTTCATGTTCTGAAATAGATAAGATTTTCTTTTATTGAAAACAACCAGACACATTACTGCTTCTTACAATATTTCTCCACAGTTCGAAAGAGCAATTAAAACCACACAAATTCATCTAAGAGTAGGATTTTCATGACAAAAAGAAAAGACGTAGCTATTTTTTGTTTATCTGGTGCAATATGAATTCTCTCAACACTGTTTGAATAAACTTCACAATTTGTCATATCAATCTATATTCATTGTCAGCAAATCACTAGAAAATAGGCTTTAATCATTTTGGAAAATACCAAAAACAAACAAAAAACGATTTTGAAATATTTGCACGATAGGACAAAATAACATGATATAGGCAATGTTATATTCGATAATATTGATTTTTTTTTTTCTTCTGCAAAATAATTTCCTATTACAAAAAAAAATAAAAAAATATTTGGACTAGGTTTCAATGAATATTTCTGTTTATCGGGTTACGTATTCTTCTTCACTTCGTCAGTTCATTCTAGCAGGAAGTCAGGTTTCTTGCTAATGTACTTTATGTTTTAAAAAAAGAGTACTGAATAATTTCAAAATGGCATCAATTTCTGATAAGATTGTACTGTTTATTCCACGGCAAAAAGAGAAGTACTAAAATACAAAATTAGTTTACGATTTGCGGAACGATACTTTAAAAGGATGTGCTTCAAACTGCACTCCAATTGAAGAGAGAGAGAGAGAGAAAAAAGAACATATGCAAGTTCAGCATGTTTGTATAAGATACTTCTATGATTTAAGTAGAATTTTCACACAAATCCTATTTTCCTCGTCAAGATTTCTGTGCTGTATTGGGACAAGAATATATCGATCTTAATTTGTCAAACAAATTCTTCTTACAATCATGACTCAAAGAATCCCATGTTCTTAAAAAACATGTAGGCCTAAATATTACTCTAAGGACGCTTTTTTAAAAACTTTTGTATATTAGTAGTACATGTAGGTCGAAATAAATAGACATGAAAAGGAACAACGATCGTGAACAGATGTACAAGATCAAATTTACAGCAACTCTAACGGAATGATATAGAAAACAATTATCATTTCTGAAATCAACCGAACGCAATTAAAGCTTCAAGTTTAACCAAAGATTACAAACAGAGAACAAACAAAACACATCAATGCACAGATAGAGGTCATGAAATATTTACAGGTAAAAGTGGTTTAAATACATCTTCTTTGTCTCTTGCACCGTTATATAATTCTTTAGTATCATAAAAACATCATCAATTATTATATTACATGTCCGCTGTGAAAGCAGTAAATTCTTCAGCCATTTTCGGTATCGCCTCATAAAGTATTACTCAAATATCAACGCACTTCAAAATAATAGGCATCACTTTTGCTTTGGTTTGATAGTGAACAAATATTCAAAATAAATTCTCATCATCGAAATAAAGTTCGTTCACAACAGATATATTAAAGAGAAGGTATACCAGAATCTTAATCAAACATAATGAGTAGCACTACCGTAATCATGCTTTAGGTTGAAACAATTTTATTTCTGCGGCTCAAATAATGTTGTTTTTCTTCACATAATGGAGGTAGCTTTTTCTTAAATTGGAAAAACGGGACTTGTTTACATACGAGATACAGTTTTAAAAATGTTCACCTAATATCTAGATATTTTAAATGCATTAAACAAACTATCAACATTTCATACAAGTACTTACTTTGGCAAGATGCATATAATTTGAGAAAATGAAGAAACGAGAGAGTATTTTCGACAAACGCTGTCCATGCCATGAATGTTTGCAATATTGTTTTTCCATTTCGCAGGTATACGGCATTTAGTTGTCCCCGTACCTTCATGCACATTTCATTCATAAATAAATTGAAAAAACGATGGTACTAACCAGTCCGGCAATAATAACCTGTCTTTGAAAGTTCTCAAACGAACACAATGAGTAGATCATGATTATCTCAATTATCAGGATTATAATGCGATTGAAAGTATCATAACTATTTTGTTTGAAGTTTGGAGGCTTCAGAACTAACAAAAAGGAGCGATGGGAATAGCCATCATTGACGATGAAAAGTGTTTAGAATCTTTCTTTCCCTATCGACCGTTTTTTATGATGTTCTTTGTGCTAAACAAAAAATGGGAAAAGAAAAACAACAGCTATTTTGAGCGACAGTCCCATCTTGCATTCGCGGAGAAGCTCAGGCATCGTCGGGTAGCACGCTCCCGGTAAATCCTCGGTTTTCAGCGAGTGAGCGGCTGGCGTCTCAGTCGCGGGCATCTCATGATATTTTCCACCACGTATACGCTAAATCAATAGGAGGCTTGATGTATGGCATGGGGTTGTTGGTGTGCGTGCTGCTGTGCTACTCCAGAAAGCATGAAGTTCTTACGGTCCGCCACGGCTGAACAAGCCATACCTGCCGGCGGGCTGTCCCCCATCTCCCCGTGTACCACTCCTCTCATGCCCTGTAGGGAGGCTGGATATACACAAACGGAGAGAAGCAAAAATACACAAAAGTGAGTTGGAATAATAAATAAAGGAGGGAGATTGTTTTATTATAACATTCAGACAATAATAAAACCTGCATTCGCTTGTGATCAAGGGGTGAACTTTTTGTTTTTATAAGCGTGAGCTCTTCATGTGCTAATGACTTCTTTAGCATATTATTTAAGGGGGAGAGGAGGGGGGGGGGGGGTGGAACTTGGAAGTGGGCAAAATATATTGTGTATGAAATTTCTACTTTTCTTTATTATTGGCATTCAGTTTTAAATTTCGACTATTCCGAAAGTGCATACTACCTATGATACTACACTGGCAATTTAATTTTGTAGGCCTTCATCGACCCATGAATTATTGTTCACCCCCGTAAAACTTATCTGTCCTCCAAACATGATACAGATCAAATTATATGCCAGTTCTCGTGAGTAAACACATGTTAATGGTAAAAACAAGGGTGTTTCAGAAAAGGAACGATAAATATATTTGTTTCTTTACAAGACTACGAAACAGCGACTTTACAGATGGTAAATAATCCAAAAGATAATGAAAAAGAATGAAAGGAAACAAAAACTCTCAACACCAAATATACTTTCCTTCAGGCATATCAGTTTAAAAAAAAAGAATTATCATAAAAATGGACACAGTTTCGTAATGTCATTATCACCATTGCATCACTACCACCACCATTTTCATCATCACCACCATTATCATCAATAGCAACATCATCAACATTAATATCCTGATCACAATCTGGGACAATGGACAATCTCAAACATTTTCAACACGTTCATCATTCCAAAATAATGAGGTTGACTCATAGAGCCACGGTCAAGAAATAAGAGAAAGCTGTGATTCAAGTGCCCTCTTTGTATGGGCCAGACTTTGTTTTCCGGGGGGGGGGGGGAGGGAGGCTGGTAACACAATTGAACGAAAATAGATACATGGGCATTTTTATTATCCTTTTAATTTGTTTAATAAATTATTACATGGAAATCAAGCAGAAGCGAAAAGATTACTTGGGACGAATTATAGCAAAGAATCACTATACAGCGAAGTGTCTTCCTTCCCCGCTATTTGCATTTGAATTCTACCAATATTCGGCTAGTGAGGAGGTATAGTTGTGTTTATGCAATCTTATCTAGTACACTTTAAGGATGATGTTGTACATGTTCATTTTTACTACAATAAAAGACTCGAAAAATATAAAAACGAAATTCGATTTTCAAGCAAGAGAGGCCAGTCCAAGGCAACATAATATGTCCCTAGTTTTCCATGTGAGCTCTAATAACTCAATGATGCAACATACACTGTAAACAATAATTGATATGGCGAAAATGTGATTATATTTATAGTTTACGTCTTCATAGTAGGCCTATAGCATACCCTGACTGATAAAAAGAACATAATTTAGATATCAATGATCGTGAGGATATGTTACTTTGAGAGCCCCAAAGAGAAACGTTGCCATAATTATTTTCATTCAACACAAAAGCACAGAGAAAATTTACAGATTTTTTTCCTCCAAAATTGATATCAAATGTCATCCAATTTTGAGAGAAAAAAAAATTGAGAATGGGAAAAATCATTGGGTCTTGAATGCAAGCTTAAATGTGTAAGCCGAAATATTATATTCATAACACACAATTTCGACATACTTATGTGATTAATAGTACAGAAATGCTTTTAAATCATCTAGAAATGATCAGGACCTTCAATTTACAGTAAAAGTTCTTTGAGAAACGATGTTCATATTACATAAATATATTTCAAACAAAATATGTACATTAAGTATAAAAAAGGTAGAGAAACAATATTATCAAACTACTAACTAGTGACCAAGTGACTTGGATTAAAAGAGACAGTAATTCTGTAAAAAAATTAACTTCTGTAAAAACACAAAACTTAGAGAATTAGAGGACTGTAAATTAATTTTCTGATAACTATACAAGTAATAGGAGAAGGGAATTGATAAAATATGGAATTTAGCTTTTAAATTCTTGTAAGTCCCGTCAAATCTAATAGACGTTTCGAGCAACTGTCATTTAAGAGACACTGGGTAACATCGTATTATGTATTATTTTCATGGACATTTTGAGGTCCTATTTTTAAAACAGCTAATACAGGTAATACAAAGTTTTGGTAAATTTTGAAAATTGGGTGGAAAGTGAATCTTTACAATTTTGATATATTTGGATGCACCTGTGCATGTATTATAAGCACTAAAAAAATTAGCCTCGAAAACACTTCTGTTTTTGAGAAAAATTGAATATAAAAATTTACCGGTGCTCCCGGTAAATTTTGATAAATTTCAAATAGCGCCTATGGCCGTGTAATGGTAGCTGCGACCATGAAAAGCTCAGAATATGTAGTTGCGATATATAATTTCCAAACGGGAATAGCTAATCGGTCGATTTTAGTCAAGAAACATTGTTTCATAGCTAAATTAATATCTTGACCTTGAGAGGGAGCTATACAACATAAAGAGTTTATTATTTATAATTTCATAACTTTAGACTCGATTTCAACCGCGACAACGATCGATGAATATTGTAGAAACGCATATGCTTCCAATATGTTAATTTGAACCAAATTCATGACCCCATACCAAAACTTTGTAATACCTTTAATGGCATTCAGCTTCAAATAGCGTGGTTAAAAGTGACAATAACTTGTTTTGAAAGTGGACCACCTTCACTATTATTATGCCTTTAATTTCTGGTGATTCACTGTTGTTTGTAAAGGAAAAAAAAATAGAGATGACAAATAGCATGATGGGGGAAGAGAGAGTGAGTGGGGGAGAGGGAGAGAGAGAGAGAGAGAGAGAGTGTGTGTGTGTGTGTGTGTGTGTGTGTGTGTGATGAGTGAGAGAGAAAGAGAGAAGGGTGGATAGAAAGTAGATATGGTAGGGAGAGATGGAGAATGAAGAGCGAGAGAGAAAGAGAGAGAGAGAGAGAGAGAGAGAGAGCGCGAGAGAGTGCGGTTATTAAAGAATGACAGGAGAGAAAACACAGGGCTATGGAAGATTGACTTTCGAATGAAAACTGCTCCCATCAAAGCGATAAATCATTGCTTCTACATTTTCATCTCAATCAAACGGCATCTGTGTCAAGTCCACACAATGGGACCAAAACACATTCTTATCACGCAAAAACGGTGACCTGTGGTCGCCGCAACCATATTTTTCATTTTACCAAAACAGATTTTACCCCTCACTTTTCGCATTTAACACGATTAATATATTCTATAAGACTACAGTACAGCATACATGTATGTATGAAGGCTTCCGGAAGCTTTTTTTTAAAAGAAGGCCTGATCTGCATCCATAATTCAACTTGAAAGACGGTGATAAAGACTGGTGAATAATACAATTATTGTAATAATTATCTTTAAATTATTTTTAAGATAAAGAGCGCAACGGAAATGTATTGCAATGGAGTCACAAAAATGAAAAGAGATGTATTCAATACCATCATAAGATCAACATAGAAATATCAAAATAATACAAAAAGTTGAATATAAATGTAGGCTCTATTGAGAATTTATGGCCTTGTTCATCACTTTTTTTAAATATGCAAACATTATAATGACGTATCAATAAATCGGAACGGGATTATTTTCTACGGGACGTACATAGGGATATTGAAACTACCATTGAGTTCATTTCTCGAAAGCATTTGCGACTGCGTTACAGTCAACTTGTTAATACTTCTCATCGTTTTACATCAGTGATTCCCATAGGCCCAGTCATTTTTAGCAATACAAACAAAGACACATCAATGATAATGGTTATGGATATGTTTTTTCAGAAGGGGGGAAAAACACATCATCTTCTTCCGCAAGAGAAACATCGTGACAAACATTTTGTTTTTCGCGTTTTTAGAGTCACATTACATCCCTTCCACGTTATGGGAACCATGACAACAAGTTTTGGATGTGCTACCAGTACCATCGTCATTTATGAGCAGGACAGACAGACACAAGCCGGGGTTTGTGGCCCATTGGCCGTGTGTGTGGTCGGCATCTGTATCGCATCCCAAGGAGAAATAAAAATGAAAGATGGGAGATAATGGGGCTGGCTGAAGGGAAACTATGGCAATGAAAATGAGAGAGAGAGAGAGGGAGAGGGAGAGGATGAGGGGGGGGGGGGGGATGTGAACTAGAAAACAAGGCAACACCGTCTACACTCATAAGTTATCCGGTATACCAAGTTATCCTGATAAGGCATAGTCGGAACGAAAGGAACGAAATACATTGGCGACGGCTGGGAAAGCATGAAAATAATATCCCCCCAAAAAGGAAAAAACACAAAGAAGCGACCACCCCACAAAAAAAATATCGTGACACTTTTAGGGATGAACATATTCGTGAGCGCAGAGAGTGAGTGAGAGAGAGAGAGAGAGAAAAAAAAGGGGGGGGGGTAGAGAAACGAAGGGGTCGTCAATAAATGTAATAAATTTGTAACAAAAGAACAGTGGGCGTCGATATAGCTTGCATGCCTGTAACTTTCCAACTCGGGTCATTGTAGACCTAAACTGAAGTACAGAGGAAGCCCAACATAATTACTGTCAAATTAAAAACATGTTAAATGTTAAAATAATCTCTTACCTAACATGATATATTCCATTTACATTGGTTACAACAGCAATAAAAACTCCCTCTTGGAGACCGCAGATTTGAAAATACATGACTGTCGAATGACACTCGATTGACAGCAGTTACATAACAACGAATCCACCGCAATAATGGCCGGGTCGCGTGGATCGCAAGGGGATGAGGATAACGAAACTACAAGCAATAAACAATTTACCTCTAATTTATAAACATAGCAATTAGGTCGAATTAGGTGTAGTTAAAATTAGATTTCGATTTGTCTGGGGCTGTGTGACCTCAGTGAAGGTCACACGTTGTAAACACAGAGATGCGGAGAGTGCGGTTTTGCACGTGGAGAACTGATTTCAGTAATGTCCTAAACCATTATTTATTGTTGCCGAATGTTATCGACGTCTACATGGTATGAATATGTGTTTGTGTCATGAAAAATTCTCGGAAGCTCAAATGAAAGTTGCTAGTTGCGACCAAACTTACTGGACTTCTCGTACAGTATAACAAAGCATAGCCCCCTCCATATTTTCTGTAAAAACGGTTACAGGCGAGAGATGACACTAATGAAATTATCTCACGTTGACCTGCTTACAAATGAGGCTGAAATCTCAAATAAATTATGCCCCTACCCATAATACTTATTTCCAGTAATTAAATTTCATCACATTCAAATAAACACAACAAGATTATCTACGTTAATGTTTACAAACTAACAATCATGCCAATTTGACGATGTTCATTCATTTACGGGTTTACGAATACATCAAAAAGCTACACAAGTCCAAGAGATCTCGGGATATTGCAAAAGGTAGTCCTGATTTCAGTCCAGAGCCCAGTCACGGATAATACAAGACATAACGATATCTATAAAGCACACTACATGTAATCACTTCTACGATGGTTCATCATCACCCTTTAGCCCTAGTAATGACACAGTTATTTTTGCTGTTCATAGCGCATACCCGACTCCATAATTATATTAAAGATAAAGTACACTTCTGGGCCCCATTTCACAAAACTTGTCTCTGGTGACAAAATGACAATTTTTGTGATAAGCTACAGAAATCTTTGCTTCTGATTGGTTACCAAGCAGATTTGTCACCGATTTTTGTCATTTGTCATTGGAAAAAGGCTTTGTGAAACGGGTCCCAGGCCAGGTGATCACATTGACAGAGGCTGTCTGGAAAGTTGAAGCAATCAGAAAAGGCTTATGATGTAGTGCATGAGAATTTGTGTGTATTGTGAGATTTTGAAATCATAAGAAAATGTAAGAACTAAGAAAATTTGACTTGGATGAAGTCTTGCTGAAAGTCACATCTGCTGAACACAGAAATGTGTAAATGGGACTACACATGCACAGGGCAAAGAAGTTTGGTCCAAACATTTCAGCTGTGTATCATCATAATTCGAATATGACAGCGTTCGAAGAGCAGCCATTTTCAGAGAACGTTCTGTTCCTAATAAGGTTATTTTTCCAAACTGACATAAGAAGATTGAGAAAACACACAAATTATTTGTTTCATCTTTTCTAGAAGTCAATTTTATCTTTAAAGACCAGAGGAAAGTCCAGACTTGAGGGAATCTGATCTCCGGAAAGAGGAAGCTATTCTGGATATCGTTTGTGAGTTTTACTCCTTCCGTCAAAAATATCATTTAGAGGTTTTTCACCGATTTCCTGCGAATGAAGTCATCGCAAATCTACTTTTGATATTGTAATATGACCACCTTTTTGGGACTTGGGAGGTTGCCCTGGACTTTTTAAGAAAATCGAACGGTTGTTATTGTCTTGCAATATCTACTTCGACCGTTGAACTTTTAATAGAGAGAGAATATCGGCCAAAGATGGCTGTGAGTGCGGCACGCGATGTTATGAACGCTAAATAATACCATGGACCTAATACCCTCTTTCAAGCTCTTGCTGTCTAAGGCCAAATTAACTAATGGTATTGAAGAAAAAAAAATTGGGGCTTTATTTTTTTTCATTTAATATAATGGGCACGATTTAAAAAAATGACATTCCTAATAATAGCAGCAACTCTATGTTGTTAATATACCTCAATCACATTTTATATAGTTTATGTAATTCTTTAAAAATATAGGCTTTATATTTGTCATTTGACATAACTGCGTATTTTTTCTCCCTTTTCGAGGGGGAGGGGGGGGGGGACAAATTAGGTAAGCTCCTATACAATAATTCCCTTATGTGATAAACGCTGATAATACACACATTGTTAGCTAGTCTACCTACATGACTGCACTTAATCTGTTTTTTCAACTGGAAGGGTGCCCCTCACACCCAGTATCTAGTTACAGATAAGTGCTGGTTATCATCCGACCATTTGCAGACACCATACAAGTCATGTCGGTCCTGATGACTCAGAGAATGAACGCTACATTGAGGTTATGACCTATGTTTTCAGGCATAACAAGGTCCACTGGGGGCCACTGCCAGGGGCCAGTAATCGGAGCCATAAATGTGTCGGTAAGTTCATATGTTATGTAACATGCCCTGTGAGAAAACAATGTCCAGAATTCTTGCTGCTTGGTGGTCCACTTACCGAACTGACTGACATCTCCCCGTCCTAAGCCTTTACATAATTTATATAGCCCTTATATTATAACAATTCTAAATTTGTGGTAAAATGCATAGGCACATTCCTGTTCCAAGTATGTGTCCTTCATTATTCGTTGCTACAGTACGACTACGAAAGTTCATCGAAAGAGAAAATATTGGTGATGGATTTGTGTCCTTTCTCACTTTGTCAAAAGTATCTTTTGATATTCAAAAGGGGAAAAGCATATCAATATTAAAGAGAAGGTTGAGTTCTGGGAAGAGGTGAAAAATATTTTGTGAGCGTTACTCATTCTTATTATGCAAGTGTGGAAGAACATCAGATAAGACACGTTCCCTGAAAAGCATGGCTCTTCAAATGCCTTCATATTCTAAATATGCATGTAACATCGTAAAAATCGGGGGGCCGGCTTTTTACGCCACGTGTTCGTGTAGTCCCATATACATCTTTCTGTGTACAGTGTTGTAACTTTACCAAGACTTGGCCAAGTTTCTTATCATTTTGATGATTCCAGAACCTTGCAATACACACAAATTCTTATATGCTAGATGATCAACCTTTTCTGATCGATTCCACACCGTTTCTTTCACAATGCAATCGCATGACCAGAACTCAACTTCATCTTTAAGCTGAGTCAGTTGATTCTTAGGAATGTAAGATGTAGAGGTGGGGAGGGTTGCAACGATGCTCCCTTCCTTGAATTGATGCACCTGTTTGTTAACACGTCGTGTAATTATGTTCATTAATAAATAATGATTGTGTAGGGCTATAAATCTGAAATTGGGGTGTTGATTTTGTAAAGCACCAGTTACAAAACAGAGCGTATATCAATCACGAAAGAGGCTTGAAAAAAAGAGCATTGTAATAATACTAATACATTCGATGTGTAGGATATTTTGTTTTCTTTTTAAAATAATTATTTCTTCTCCTTTTCAGTATAGCAGTTTGGATGAACAATGCCATGTTTTAGGCAACTGCATGGGACTCAAATATCGTTTTTTTGTTCGTTCTTTCTTGCGTTCGTTCATCCAATCAGTGGTTTTTGAGAAAACAATGGCGTGCCATATTTAGCTCACTTTTCACCTTCCCACCGCTATCACTAGCCTGACTTGACTTGGCTAATTGCTGACCTGTGCAGTGTATTCCCTTTCACCAGCTATGCATGCCTCCTCCCCCAATGGAATTTCCTCATCAGATCCCTGTAAGGTGACCTTCTCGCCCATCCTACCGTGCAGGCCACAATTATTTCGAGCCCCCGAATAACACGAGTCGGCTATAGTTCCACCTGTTCGTGCGGGGCGATTGAGCTTGATTTCATCACCACGGCGGGTTTTGTTTTTTCCCCGAAATTAAAGAACTTTCGTCATCGAATCATGCATGGGAGAGAATAAGATGATAGAAAGGGAGAGAGATGAAGAGAGAGAGAGAGAAAGAAAGGGAGAAACAGAGAGAGAAAATGCCCTGCATGTCCAGCGTAAGAAAATAAAATAATTTATTTTACAAAAAAAAAAAAAAAAAAACGTCCACCTACACCAAACTGCCCATGAACAAAAATACACGCAGACAAGGAAATTATCGTTATTTCTGAATTATTGCCACAAGTAACAAATATGTACTAACTATTAACATGACAGTATGACAAATATCATCAGATGTGAACTAATCTGAAAAAGGATTTCATGGCAAGACGAAAAACTATTACATTTCAATTGTCAAAACATTCATTGTTGGAATCATTACAACCTATACTTCTTGAAAATCTGAAAAGGTGGTGTTTAGTGAAATCGTGCGGGGAAATATGATGATGAAATAAAAAATAATAATTAAAAACAATTTACTTAAAATTTAAATTTACTGATACATTTGCAAAAGCGTGTTCACATAGAATAAATCGGTCATTATTAGCCTATTAAACGTAATTATTATCATAAATGCTTACTTTCGTTATACTTGCACAATTAAACACGAAATGTCAAGGTTTCAGTTACGATTGCATGTGTAACACCCTTCCTCTCTCTTTCAATATCTTGTAACTTGATCGTACTGGTCTAAATTCACATTTCCCTGCAATGAGACTCTTTTTTTAAGTAATGAAAGTATTTTCAGTAAGAACAATATATATATATTAATGTCGTATAAACATAAACAACACACTCAGGTTCAAGTGCAGTGCCAAAGGCGAGGATCCATCCCAGGATTATTCAGCGATTTTAATTAAACAAATTATTAACAAATTATAGTCCAACGACGCTAGTCACGCTATATTCGAAAATTATAAATTTATACAAAAATGCAGTCATTAGCCTTCGGAATAAATTTCGGTAAGCCTGTTTTCCCTATCTCTCACATCTAGGTCGGGAAGAAAGTTAAAAAAAATAATAATAACTGAATCACGTCATGGACAATCATATTTTATATAGATAAGTAATGATAGTGTATTGATCAAGGGGGCATGAATAAAGCAACCCCCTTGTGATAATATTGAAAAGAAAGTAACTGTGTGTAGAACTTGACCGGAAGTCGATATTCGCGGAAGAGATAAGCCCCCCCCCCCCACCCCCCCCCCCCCGCTCCCCCGACGAAAATTGTGCCTTCCTTTCGACCATATTCGAAACAAAACTAATGCTTATATTGTTCTTTGAATGGCTGGAATAAAAATTTGTGGCACATTATTTTAAGTTTTAAACGCATTTTTCTGTGATGGTCAGCGATGCTTAAACATAACTGTAATCTTCCACATTTTGTCTTATTTCTGTAGATCGAATAACGAGCACGTTTTAATGATTTTCATGATGGTTACCAAGGCAGATATTGCTTCATCTTTTGTCATACCTTCTTGCTCTTTCCTTCATCTATCGAAAAACGAAAACACGCCATTTTGGTGTTGCTTCGGCACGACAGCTATCTAGATCACGGGGGCGCGCGCCGCGCTCCAAATCGCATCTCGGCAGACGATTGAAAGTGACGACGGATTTCGCGCCTAAATTACATTGTTGTCAGGAATTAGCGGGTGCACTTTACATGCAATGGCGACACCTTGTACCGTCAGGAGGATGCAGCCTCTATCCATCTTCTATTCCCTCTTTTATTCCCCGAGTGGAATATAACCCTAATGTGCGTTTGTTCGTGGATTTGGTGCTCGGGTTTGGCGCGTTTTCGTTAGGGATTTGATGTAATATTTTGAGGGGGTCTCATAAGAAGCTATACATCTCGCTGTCTTGATGTTCTCTTTTGATAGAGTGGTTTCGGAAACGGAAGATGATATCACCCAAGTAGCTGGTCTGAACTGAAATGAATTATCCCACCCCGGATTCAATTTCATCGACATAAGTCAGCTGCTCCGTCTTTTCTAGCAATCGAGTGAACAGCCCTGATTTCTTATGAACACGAGCGATTATTGTCTTCCTTTACGATAGGCATATCACTATGATCGCCATAGAGAGATAACAATAAGTGCTGTTATCTTCTTGATAATACAACAGCTTTGGTTAAATAAATTCATTAAGCATACGGTTAATTGACTTCTTAAGTTGTTATGGGCTGCCAAAAAAGAGTATCACAGAGTTCCACTGTTCCAAGGGTCACACAACATAATTGTGATCAAGGAAACACACAACGTACCTCTTTGTGTCGCTGGCAAGTACGATGCAAAAGAAACAATAATAAAGACAAGCAAAAACAAACAAACAAATTCACAACACCAACCAAACCATTTGGTGAGTGAAACTATTATCTCTGTAAATTGACGAACATTGACGTCATTTTGGTCGAAGGCTTTAGTTACCTGTATGTATCTAATCATCTGATATGAACGACATGTTAATGTATATTCATTAATACTGAAAGCATGATGAAACAAATAATATTAAAAAACGAACATGTAATTTCCAGTTGGCCATTTTAGATTTGTCCACTTAAAGGTATAGACCAGTTCCGGTCAAAGACATGCGATTTCACTGTGAAAGAAACGTTGTGGAGTCGATCAGAAAAGGTTGATCATCTAGCATATAAGTATTGGTGTGTACTGCAAGGTGCTGGAATCATCAAAATGATTTGAAATTTGGCCCAGTCTTCGTAAAGTTACAAGCACTGCACACAGAAAGATGTATATGGGACTATGCGATATCTATCCAGGCCGGATAGATATGATAATTTACCAAATATATCAATATAGTATATTAAAAGAAGGCGGTTTCCCGGCAAAATTTGTATCATCACGTATAAGTCAAAACATATTCCTTCACATGATTGGTAATAAGAGCTTCCATTTCATTTTTTTGAGAGAGGGGCGTTTCCCAAACTGGTCTATACCTTTAACAGTCTTATGATTATATCTAGAATCTTAATTTAGGGACATAAAAACCAAGTATCACCATACAGCGTCACGCTGTATGGCATATACTATAGAATAACTAAAATATGCTTGAATTCGTTTATTCAAAATGTATTCCTTTACATTTTTAAAATAAACGAGTTGTATAAAAGCATCAAAATATGGCCCTTTTAAAGAAGAAAATAAATAATTATTGTTTTGTCTTTGACACGATGAAGAAGGCAATTCGACCTAAATTTGTAGCAATCAGTCAAACTGAGAAAGAGAGCAGCAATTTACAAACAATGCAGAGAATATGTTTCCCAAAACCCTGTAACAGTTTGCAAATTACTGGATAAACAGAAAAAATTATACACTAAAAAGGAAACGTAAAAACTCAAGTATAATTCCCAATCTTGCGCACGAAATACGTATACAGTCAAATCTTGTATGCAGATTGCAGAATGGATGCATGAAGATAGACGTAGAAAAAAAAATCGATTGAGAGATGATTCTGCGGACTCATCAAGTCCGATTATTTATTTTACATGGGATAACGGTTGTCTGTTGGCATTGCCTATTCAGGGATCATCAGCGTCATGCCATTTTAGTTCACCGCTGTCTTTAGACTCTCGTATCCTTTCTGTATTCCTCTTCATACATGTCATAATCAGGTATAGACGAGTCGTCTTTCTTCGTATCTACGTATTTTTGATCTACTTTAAATCCTTTTCGAAGAAATAATCTTCACAATTAGCATGTAGAAAGCACTTTAAATTTGCACCATTTCAACCGCGTGAGTTCTTACGATAGGCCTATACTCTTTCAGTACGATGTCTTTGTCAAAGAGTATTAACGCATAATGTATACTGAAGATATTATGTAAAAGAATGATAATAAATGAGTTACAAAAGACGAACTCATAATTCAAATATTTCAACAACACAACAACAATATTTGTGGGATTATTTCAAAATAATAATTTAAAAAAAGAGAGAAACAATTCTGTTAAAGTTTCAGACTCTGTAGGTTTTCAGTTTAATATGTAATCAATCAATCATTTCAATCAATCAATCAATCAATCAATAATAAGTTCTGGGGAAAAGAAAGCTTAAAGATAGCTGAAAATATACAATCCTAGATATATTTGTTTGTTTATCATTAAGTTTAAAGTAATGACAAACTGATCCATGTAGTCTGGAGAAGTAACTTTAAACAATTTTTTTTTGTTAATGAATTAAAAGAGAATGTAGTTATAGATAAGCGTCTGTTAGTGAGTGGGTATAACTTCTAAATAAAGACAAGGTCTGGAGTCGAGACTGTTTTCGTTCGTCTGAGAGTTGATATTTCTGATTAGTAATAATAATATCAATCGGACTCGAGGGGCTCGGACTAGCAAGTGTGATATGATGTGTTGTTCTGGACAGTGGAGTAGATAGCTATTGGAGTGGCATGGGTTCGCGCCCCCTCCTCCAACCCCCGAAACAAAAGTGGGGTTGCGTGGGTTCTTGCCCCCTCCCCACGAATTAAAAGTGGGGGCAGGATGAAAAGAAAAAGAAATTTGATTATGATTAGCAATAATAATATAAATCTGACTCGTGGGTCTCGGACTAGCAAGTGTGATATGATGTGTTGTTCTGGACAGTGGAGTAGATAGCTAGATGGGGGTGGCATGGGTTCGTTCCCCTCCCTTCCCCCCCCCCCACCCCCATCCCCGAATCAAATGTGGGGTGGCATGGGTTCGTGGCGTGCCACCCTCTACCTCCCCCAAATCAAATGTGAGGTGGCGTGGGTTCGTGCCCCCCTCTACCTCCCCCGAATCAAAAGTGGGGGCTGGATGAAAAGAAAAACAAAATCTGATAAATAGCAATAATAATATCAATCTGACTCAAAGGCCTCGGAATAATAAGTGTGATGGGATGTGTTGTTCTGGACAGCAGCGTAGTTGTGGGGAGGGGCCGACCAGGGATAGACGCCCCTCACCCTGAACAACAAAAAAGAAACAAGGAGAAAGAAAACAGAAAAGGAAGAGACGGAGAGACGAAAGGGAAAGGGGGATGAAACGTTAGAAGTACATGTCACAACCCCCTCCCATACCCGTTTGTTTTCTTGCATTTCAGCGCTCCAATAAGATCGCATGCTCGGGAAAAACACGTCCACTAAACGTTTTCTAAAGTTTCATCATTAACAAAAGAATATACAGAACCATATCACTGGTTTTATGTAGCGCTCCGAGAATGATTTTAAATGTCAATCGAGCAATTTGAAGTTTGTTAAATGTTGAGAACGTCACACCTCTTTCTCCGTAAAATCTTGAGGAGCCAGAGGCGACAAGTCCAAGAGTCTGCTGGTCTGTCTTCTACTACTGTCCACCACACATCTCAAGGTTTATCCCCTCTCTAGAGATGCTCTCAAAAGTATGGATTAAGATCTTTGGTAATTGGAGCTAAATTCTTTACCACCAAAAGACTGTGAAGTGAAAGTTCGGGTGGGGTTGAGCGAACGCTGTCATTGTCACTCCATTCGAAAATACAAAACACAGTGAGTGCATTCAAAATGCTGTAATTAAAAGGTATAAATATGAGATTATTAAAAATGTATATAATATAACACACAGAAATTTCGATATTTTAAAATAAATCAATGGGGTTGTCGAATGTACAATTTTTTTTTTTTTTTTTTTTTGGGGGGGGGGGGGGGGGGGGGTAAAAGCTTCTAAATCGTAAAGAGATAATTGTATTCAGGTTGAAGGGAATGACCGAAACTATATAGTATTTACTACGACAATTTGATGAGAATTATAATTTATTATATATTCTATAATTTGTATTCTAGATTATCAGTGTTTGCGCAAAGCTTGATTTATTTCAACTGACCACTTACCCCTAACAAAGATTTAACGACATTTGAAGAGAAGCGTGTAGGAAAAAAAAAATTAGGAGTACAAACAAATAGTCATAATTGTTTTGTTTTTTATTTTTATAAACAAATGTTTATTTATTACGTTCAACTGACTAAACACAAAAACTAATTTCAAAACAATAATTAAGCTAGTCTCATATGGGTCAGTGTATAGGTATTATCACATTACGTCATTTAATTAAAAGCAAGCTTCTTTCCATCTCTATAAATTGAACATCATCGTTTACATTGCATTTTCTTACGTCACCTTTTATTTTAACCATCCTTTCTCCGCTCCGTGGATGACGATTTTATATTGATTGATCCACTTTTGCAGCATTTTTTCTCTTTCTATAGGCCCATATACATGTAGGCCTATAACGAAATACTTTTAGCTAAAGGGTTGCCTACTCATCATTTAGTTATCATTCTTTATATAAATTACGCTATCGTTTCCAGTAGTTATCTCAATGAAAAGAAAAAAAACAGAACGTGGAAATGCAAATTAATATAGGTTAGTACTTAGTACCACGTTTTTCTTGCTCCTTTCAACGAACCCCAAAAACAAAACACACCCGAACACGTGTGGAATTTAGGTGGCACAATTTTGTCTCACCTTTGCGAGTTCAAGGGCATTCATCGTGTTCGCCCTCCCCATCCCCCCGGGGAGACATTGCAGGGATAACGCGCTGATCTTGACCTCAGCCGTATTGTGCTTTCGATTTTCAGTTCCATCATCATAACATGTGATTCGCTTATTATACTACCAATCCCTACATCATACGTGTCTTTAATGCGGAAAAGAAAATCAGTGTTAACGTCATTGCAAGACAATCATCGAAAGTGCATATGAAAGTCAGTATTATAGCAATGAACAATAATTATAATAACCACACTTATTAATAATAATTATTATTATCACGCAACGGAAATGGTTTTTGATCCGATTTCGAGAGTTCACAAAACCTTCTTTTCTTCAAATAGTTGTAATTATTTTGGCATTGTGATAACTCTCTGGTTTGGATTCAAATTTCATTCAGAAGATAAATATTAATGAAAGTGAAAGAAGTTTCGAGCCGAAGCGCAAATGTCCTTAATTATCTGCTTTGCGCATGCCGAATGCACTCATACTCGGTTTTCTTTCAAAATAGACAACCCGATATTCAAAATTTCAAATACTCATTTCTAAGATGAATTAAAACTATCTTTTTAAGGGTAATGTGTTACAAATCGCGTAGATGGCTTTCATCTTGTAATAACTCGAATGCATTCAAGCAAACCAAGTACAACGACATCCCTTCAAATTTATAAGAGATAATTTAATATATAAAAGTTTACGACAGCCTTTTTAGAATTGCTGTGATGAAGTTAGAGTCGAACATGGCGATAAAATCTACACCTCTTTCTCGCAGATCAGATTTGTCCACTCTCCAAAGTCTAAATCTGCGAAAACAACGTCCACATCGGGAAGCAAAAGCAGTAGCTTACGACCCGGTAGTCGAGGCTTTAGAAAGAAAATAATTTGGACAGCCGCAGGGCAGGCTCATCTAGCTAACCCGTCTTGCCCCCCGAAACTCTGGGTGCGCAACGCCAGCCGTCTATCGCTGATAACAGAATACAGAGAAATGGGCACGTACTATGCTGCGTTGATTACTCTCGATAGAACTCGGGTTTTTTCCCCTTTTTCTTTTCCAGATAGTATTATTGGAGTGTCACAGCTAGAGTCAAGTTCAGGTTCGATGTTTTGCTAACGGTACTCCAGGCGATGTCGTACTTCTAACTTTCACAGCGAGACATACAAATGTCACGGAAACCAACGTTTACTTAGCACTCAATATAAAATTGCTTTTTCTTTATTAACAAATTGACTTTTGTTATTTCAATACCCTCGAGCGTAAGAGAGCGAGGGCGATAGTAAAATAGAAGTGAGTACGTAGACGAATACGTTCCACTAGATAACGCCGAAGTCGATCAATCTTTATAAAACAAATAGGCGAGTGAGAGAAAAATTGATTGATAAAATTAAATTTTAAACCAAACCAAACTTGAGGATCCGGTAACTTTGTCTCAGATTCTGAAACAAAATCCTGGATTTAGCTCATGCTGCAATGATCATTATACACCTTTCGATCATTCAGGAACCTAATAACTTTTACAAGCTGATCACCTGTCTGATTATCAAGATATTTATGATTGGAAATCGAAACCAAATTTTGCGTTTTCCTAACGGTTTTCATAAGACCACAGTCTATTGGAGAAAACGAGTATGGTAAAACCGGTCACTCAAAGATTTTTACTTTTTTTAAGGCACTTTTTGATCATTTCGAAGCGCAATTTTAATTTAGGGCTTCAAAATTACATCGTATCACAAACACTGACAACACGTAGGGCCGTCCGTGTATCTCAGACTTAACATTGTTAATCGAGATTGCTTTAATAAAAAACCATTGAAATATACAATTTGATTAAAAAAAAGATTACAATCTCCTTTCTTTAAACTATCCATTCATAATTGCGAAATAAAGTACAAATAATAATGTGGTCATAATCTGCAATTTCAAGCATCTTCAAAAATTGTAGGCGAAGGATTATTGTTTAGGGCCTTAAGGAACTGACTGCGTTTTGGAAAACGAATTTAGGCGCTACACTATTGTTAATTGTTGTTCATCATAGCCCCCTCCCTAATAAAGGCAAAAAGAAAAACAAGCTTCTAAAGCAAAAACAACAACAACAAATGCTCAAAAGAGAAAAAACTTATATCAAATTCTTTTTACTGATAATTTGTTCCATGAGACGGATTTTTTTGTTTTTTGTATATAGGTCTAGCCGATATTTTTTTCGATTGCGTTAACCTTATAGCAGTACTGTATAGTATACGAGATTAGAAATGTTAAAGCGTAGAAATATGAAAGACTAACTCAATTATTATTATACTTTAATTGCCATAATAATTTAAACTTTCACTTTCGCGGTATTGGCAACTTGGCATACGCGCCTACAAAACATAGAGGAAAAGATAAAAAAATAACCCATCATGCATTGCGCACGTACAACGCGGAAATGAAGTATCTAAAAACAACCTGTTTTTTCTTTTCTCTTTCGAAATGTAAAAAATGATTGAACAAGACTGATCACGCACCCCTTGTAGCGGAAAGGGATATGGACACAAAAAAAGTACAAAGAAGATAAGAATGCCCAGGAAAATGTGAATGGGCGTAGTTTATCATCGAAACAAAAGCGTGTTATTAATTACAACATGAAACAATATGTGTAATACCTTTTTCTTAGATAAAGCAAATAATATGTTTGAAAGTAGCAAGCAACACTTGTTGGGATCCGTAAGTGATAAGGCAAAAATATACATGCAGAGAGTGAATCAACTGAAAAAATGTGGGTAAAAATAGTTCTCATTAGTCACATGTACCAAAAAACCTAATTAGAAAACAAAATAAAAGGCTTTATTATTATTTAACGACGTGCAGTAAAGTCTGGACAAATTGATTGCCAGAAAAGCTGAAATGGAATACCATATAGTAAAACACAACGCTGCTGTATCAAACTGAAAACATAAACCTACATGTATAGGTTGTCTCGGCTTTTCCTTAGATCTTGACATGCGTAAAGCGCTGTGCAGATGGAATAGCCTTGATTTTTTTTGTTAATATGCACTCAGCGAATATTCCTATTGTTATGAAAATCTCGGCACGATTGTATAGGCCTATCACAAAACGTTCTACGTGTATTCATAGCGCTAAAAATCTTGAATCACGAATTGGTCGTTTAAAACAAAAGTCATAATACCAAAATTTGATGCGACAAGATGAAACCGCAAGTCATTTCCTTTCCCCTCTGCTATCTTTATCGAGGTCTCCCAGCGCGGCCGACTTTTTTTAGGACAAAGACAGTAACTCACACCGGTGTGCATCACATATTACCTGATAACCTTTATAGAGGTTCACCTCATTTTTCCTCCCGATAATCGAAAGGGTGGATAAAGAGAAACGAAAGGAAAGAAATGACAAGAAAAGAAAAGGAAAATACAGGTACAATAATATCGGACAATTGAAAAGGGACGAAACAGTCTTTAGAGGGTATTTTTTGTAACGTCCCTTCCTGGACTGAGGTTTGTATAGCATCCGCAAGGGCTCTTCCTGTTGTACCTGAAGCCAGATTAAAAAAAGAAAAAGAACAACGAATGAAATAAAAGAAAGGAAGGAAAAAAAGAAGACAAAAAGAGAAGAGAAGAGAAAGAGAAAGACAAATCCAGGTACGAAAATATCTGACAAAATTGACATAAGAGTCTTTTGACGGTAGAAGTCTTTTTTTTGGGGGGGGGGGTGCTGTGGTTTGTAGCATCCGCAACGGTTCTTCCTGCAGTTCCTGAAGCCAGTATTTGTTGAAAGGGTATGAAGTCATCTTCCTTCTTCTTCGAGAAGCTCCGGATGAGAGGAATGCACGCCAGGCCAATGAAGGAAACGGAATCAGATATCAAACACTTCCAATGGCGGGGAGGTGTCCTTTGGACGATGAAAATGACTTTGAAGATTGTTGAGGTCACGACTGCTACAAGTTCTCGCCGGACACTGATGAAGATGCTCTTCAACATGACACAACTGAACTGAATTTCAATACGAAAAAAGTAAAGACTGTGCTTAAATAAAAGAAAGACAAGATGTCAATAGGCAAGAAGTTCATTTAAAAGCCTGAAGCTATTCTACAAACATGACCAGTATCACAATAATAAGTTTGAATCAGTTTTTTTTTTTAAAACAAAATAAGTCTTCCGACAGAAAGTATGTCGTATCACAACATCGGTATTCCCAAATGCGCCATAAGGAAGCAACTCGTAATATTGCTTTGTAATGAATTACGACAAATTGATACAAAATATTGTCATTATTGTGGGCGACTGTTTTTCCCCTTTGAGTCACGCAATTGTTTGCCGTGGAACCTTTTGGCGATGTCGTGAAGAAAAACAAATTATCACTTATACGTAAAGTATATGAGAAAATCTCGCACAATTTCTACAACACATTTCCATTTTCCGGTGTACATTTTTGTTCGTACTGCTCAAACGCTCTCAAAATTAAATCATATCTGATCGATGGTTTATTTTTGAAAATAAAAAATGTCGATATATATTTTTTAATCTGTACAATACGGAATGAGGAATACAGTTTTGAGGAATCGGTCAAATGGGTGCACATAACTTGCCTGCAGGTTTCCATCTAGTGTATACAAAGGAAGCAATGATCACACATACAGTTTGTAAGTGGGTGTTTTGGTGACAAAGACCGGAGGTTCAGAATTGAAAATTGCAAGAATAATATGTAACCACTTGTATCAAAGTTACCTCTAGTATTCAAAAGTCAAAATACGTATTTTTGTAATGTGTCCCTCATATCAATAGTTCTGTTATCTTCAACAATTCTCTTGTCAGAGAACTTCATAATTATGTGATCGATTCTTTCAACGGATAAAAAAATTAATGGAGGTAAAACCAGAAACCAGGAGTGCGAGAATTTGTTTCTCTCCTTGGGGGAAGAGGGAAGGGGGAGGGGGTAAAGTTTCCGATATTATGGTGACTGCCATTTGAACTATTTCACATTAAGGCAAATTTTATCAAATATCATATCTAAACTAGCACAATTTTTATGACGAAATTACTACTTGTATATCACTCTTCGCTCGCTCCAAGTATTTGGACATTATAAGTATATTTGGACATTATAAAGTTAAAACCCGGGCAAGCGAAATTGTGACGATGGACTGTGAGTAAAACAAAGGAGCTACATGTACCTCCTTAGTAAAACATGGGTTGAACTCAAATACATTGTTGCAATCAGCAACTTTTTAGCCCGAATCACACGAGGAAGAATATATTTGTTAACACCTGCATGATAAGGTATCGTTTATCGCGACGGCATCAGAAAAATTTAAGTCTGAATCCATATTTTTTTCTCGAATGGCATTGATACAAGATATATATTCAGTTCGTACGACATCAAATGCAAACGCATATGTATTTTTTACCCCCCCCCCAATAAAACAAAACAAAAAACACCAATGTATTACAACTATTGGTTTCTTAACCGAGAAGATAGATGAATTTCTCTCCGTAAAATTTGTTGAGCTATTTAAAAAATATTCATTAAATATTGCGCTGACGGTCTTCATGAACGCCAGTTGTGACGCAATCTTCTAGGCTATCGAGTCTCGACTAATCTAGGTCCATATAACATTTGACAAGCATGACAATCGGGCAAATATATTTTTTATGACGTGGTACATGACTTCATGAGGCAACAATATATCTCCAATTTACTTATAAATAAGATAAAGGACAACTTTAAAAAAAAAAAGAAAAACAAAATTTACTTTTCGCAGAATTGGAAGCTTAACTATACTGCGATGCAGACAAACAGCGAGCAACATAACTAACAGTTAACATTTCTGATGAAAATCCCCATAATTTCCTCCTGCCAAGATGTATCCCTTTCAAATATGAGAATATAGGCCTAATTTATGCCTAATTAGACCAATTTACGCAGTATATTATTGATTGTTAATTGTTATGTATTGTCTCAATGCCCTTTTCCGAACCAAAGAGGCCATTGCATTTTATTGATCATTATTGCTCAATTAATAACCAATTTATAACACAGTAGCAGCGGTGCACTTATATGGGATAAGTTTTAATGTTCCATGGTGATGTATTTTTTTTGCCTTTTTCAGAAAGATATCACACACACGCACACACACAATATTATATGTGTTTGTGTGGGTTCTTTTTCTTTTGGGGCGGGGTAAAAGGGGGAGGAATGTTCCCCTAATCACCCCCTTTCATGTCCGGCCTCGTACGCCTACGGGGAACATCAGATGATACGAACTACGAGTAAAAATTGATATTCTATAAACGTTAAATAGATTCGATTAATCATTTCAATTCAACCAAAAGCTTTAATATGTCGGTCTATTTCTTTATCGTATGAAGTATTATAATGATTTATTTTACGACCACTTTCTCTTTCATTGTGATCATAATTATTAAGTCAAAGATTCGACTTAAGTTATTAACGAGAAGAAAAAAAAATCATTACTTTATATTCGATAGCCAATAAAAACCCCATTGAAACAAAGATAGGATTGTGAAAACGGGTAAATAACTCCTTCAAAAATTGCATGTAAAAAAAGAAAAAGAAGAAGAAAAAAGGTATGGAGTTACGAACATTCACGTATACTTTATTCACATGTTGAGGGGATATTTCACTTTCGAATCTGCATTCATTTCTGCTAATGACATCATCCTACATTTTGTTTCGAGTCCTAGAAATATTAGACACACGAACCTGTTAAAGGTAAACTTATTAGTCAAGGCCATGGATGTGTTGATTATTTTATCATTTAAAGATCAAAATAATAGTCTCTTTGTTTCATGTAGCTTTCGAAGCTGATAAGAGGACACCATTGATCGGGGTTTTATGTCCGGCCGGAAAATCACCTTACCATTTACATAGGCCTACTTTGTTCTCTTTTGGTAATGCCCATATGAATATTTGATAATCAATCTTTGGGTTGCATGATGGATAATTTTTATTTTCAAGATATTCCCGATTGTGGAAATAAGACTCATTACACAAATATGTTCATCGGTCACGGCTAAATCATTTCCGTAAGCGTATTATTTCTGGAAAGTGTTGGCGTTCAGGAGCAAAGTGGAAGTAGTAGGGGGTATATTCTGCCCCCGTAGATGTATACCAGAATTAAAATCAAGAAATTATATTTCTACCATTTAAACTGTTAGCAACATATATGCCTCCCACCGTCCCAGTAATTTTGACGAACAACTTCGATATTCATACGGCAGTCTATATTTTGTGTTTTAAAAATCGCAAGCAATAGTTAATCACTCAGAAGAATTATCTCGTGTACTACAGTACTCTAATTACGAGACATACATGAAAATACCCACTTTTATCAAATCACAATCTTAAACTTGTACAAGGCGTTCTAACAAACAAAGGCGAAACTTTTAGGGATTTCAAAAAGTTCAATTTACGGTAGCATACTCGGCAAATACACCAAGTCCCAAGGGGAAAACAAATCTTTGAAAATGTCAATGCATTAACAGCACACACGGGCTGAAAAGTTACATTGCGCCCCCACACCATCTCCCGAAAAGACAACTACTCTAAAAGAAAGCAGAAAAATCAGAGAAGCAAAAACTGATGAAAGTTTCAATTAAATCTGACTAAATTTATGAAAGTTATGAATTTTTGAAGGTTGTAAACACAATGGCCCGAATTCACAAAGGAGGTTTGTCGACGTCATATGACGCACGAAAAACAAGATTTGTCGAAAAACCTCCTTTGTGAATTTGGGCCTATACATATGGACACCTCAAATTCGTTGAAGCGGTAATGACAATGTGATGTAGTGCCGGACTACTTTCCCATATGTTGCGACATAGGAAATGACTACAATTAAAAAATTAAAAAAATTATCGCTCATGAGGGTCTATTCTTTTTAGACCTTTGATAATATTCTATACACTATATTTTGAGTAGTGCCCAGGGGAGAATGAACTTATGAAAAAACAGAAATTAATTATATTTTTGTACACGTCAAATGGGAGAGTTATCCACGTCCTACGTCACAATCCACTAACCAAACTACCAATTTGAGATTCGCATATAGACTTAGTAATATCATACTTCAAACATTCATAATTTCCTTTCTATTGGTCCGATTAATTTCAAACTTTCCCTATTCTGTTTCTGTTATTTTCTGCTTTCATAAATATTCAACTTATTACAAGGGTTGGATTGCCCTATATAATCTCTGGAGGACGCCACGGATCCATATCACGTACGATATCTTTCCGTTTCCACAAAGAAATGCACATGAATTTGATATCCATTCACTATCATACTTATTGTAAAGGCATAGAAATAATAATGTCCATCTTGACTGTGTATCCGGAGACATGGTTTATCACCATGGCATTAAATTGCCTACTCCCAGCCCAGGGATGAAAGTGCCCCTTTAACACCAATCTTGACTTCCCTTTAATGGTGGTATACCATTACCCATTAGCACCCTTATCAGCTCCAAGACACTGGAACAGGACCAGTATTCATCTCAGAGGAATGTTATCAAGAGATTCAATCAGAACTTACGCGACCGATGATGAGAGCCTCACTGCTTGTACGGTACCCAGTCACACAACAACGAGACCGACACAAGACCGAAACCAAGCCGACATCAGACCGACACCAGACCGAACATGAACGACAACAGACCGACACCAAACCGACACCAGACCGACTGCAGACCGATACCAGATCGACACCAAACCGACACCAGACCGATACCAAACCGACAACAGACCGACTGCAGACCGACACCAGACCGATACCAGATCGACACCAAACCGACACCAGACCGACACCAAACCGACAACAGACCGACACCAGACCGATATCAGACCGAACAAGAATTACTGTCCTAGAATGGCCTCAAATTAGTCGGTTTGGAGTCGGTTATACATCAATCACAACGCCAAACCGACTTCAGCAGACCGACTCCAAACCGACTGATACTTGGCTATATATATAGACGTAATGTTTCATTTTCGTTCGGGTCTGTTGTCGATCTAGTGTCGGTCTGGTGTCGTTCTGGTGTCGGTCTGTTGTCGGTTTGGTGCCGGTCTGTTGTGGGTCTGATGTCGGTCTGTTGACGGTTGTTGTCGGTCTGTTGTCGGTCTGCTGTTGTCGGTATGTTGTCGGTCTGTTGTCGGTATGTTGTCGGTATGTTGTCGGTATGTTGTCGGTATGTTGTCGGTCTGTTGTGGGTCTGATGTCGGTCTGTTGTCTGTTTGATGCCGGTCTGTTGTGGGTCTGATGTCGGTCCGTTGACGGTTGTTGTCGGTCTGAGGTCGGTCTGTTGTCGGTTTGTTGTCGGTCTATTGTCTGTCTGTTGTCGGTCTGGTGTCGGACTTGTCGGTGTGACTAATGTGCGTTGTGACTGAGTTGTACTGTACAACACTAACCAACCGATGCTAATGCATGATGGAGCGAGAGGTATATTGTTAGTGCTACATAATTTTTTCGATTTATAAAAGAAAGAAAGAAAAAAAAAGAGAGAGAAAGAAAGAAAGAATAGTTTTGGATTTTAGGAAATCCGTCCTTATCATATTATATTCATAGAAAAAATACATTTCATGTTGTTTACCGGCCAATATCAGATCTGTAAACTCCAAGAATTTGGCATATAAATTGTTCATGACTCAATGTTCCTGTTTCACCTCAAAGACTGTCATTATTTCTACAGCTATTAAGGATGGACTTTCAACCCAATAAAATAGAATGTGATGCTTTGAACAAAAGCATAAAAATCTATAATTCGAATAACTGGGATATTTTAGAACTATATTTCGAATATTATTAACGAGAATGCAAATCTTCCAGGCCTATTGAGTACCACAGATACTGCGTATATTTAAAGCTGTGACATATTTTCCTGACTTTTTAAAGATAATCAGAATTTAAAGTGAGGACCCCCCCCCCCCCCCCCCTCCCCCTCAAAAACAAAAAATCACTAGATTATTTGTTCTGAGTCGATAAATCGCAAGATAACAGCAATGTTAAGATGCTGTTAATGATCAAACAATTTGTATCCCTGGCCAGGACGAAAATAAATTCTAACCCGCCACTGGTACGTGCAAGCATACGGGCACAGGTATGTGTGTGCATAATCTGTATGAACCTAAAAGTGAGATTGCAAAAAGTAGAGAGGTTAGCAAGATATATCGCCTTTAATTTTGAAGCCGCGTTCAAATATCCACCCTAAAACTCATCAGAAATCATAGATAAAACATCATCAAGTGAGATCAAGGCGGCACTCCATGTGATACATGTCAGTAGAATAATATGAGACAATAATTTATATTTTCATTACAATTTCCTTTTCATTCCCAGAACTAATATTATAATAGAACTATATATTTTCAAAATCCATGATTTTTTTTTATCTATGATTGCGCGGACTATTCCTAAAGTGATTCCATTTCTGGATGGCGTCTCTGAATGTGTTAATTCTATTTAAAGGCATTGCTTAACAATGTTTTCAGTTTTACAAATCTGAGATGCATGGCCTTACGTGTTCTAGATATGGTGTAATATTGCAGCCCTTAAAAGATTGCGCTTCAAAATGATGATGAATGCTTCAACAAGTTGACTGACTTTATAAAGGTTTATAATTATGATTACAGCATGAGCTAAATCCAGGATTTTTTTAGAATCTGAGGCAAAGATACCCAAACCCTTTAACGCTTACTGGGGAGGAACACAAGGTATTCTTACCGATTTGTCTCCTTCCAAATAAAATTAAAATGATTATTGATCCACTAGACGGAGTATATATTCCAAAAATGTATAATTCCACGATGTCACAGGGAACTGATCCTGAATATATCCGAATCGCTGACCAGATGAGAATGTTGAGAAGATCTTGGTTGAGTTTGGTAGAAAATGGAGACCAAAAAGAAGGTTATATACTCCATCACGAAGGTCCTACCTACTCTGGTGATTATCTCTGCTCTGAATAAATTCTCAGTCTAGCTCTCTCGCCTTTTTATCAATTGTTTGTTATGACTATATTCATTTTAAGATCTCACTGGCCCGATCTTTGCGTAAATAAAGCTCCTAACTCTCCCTTCTTCCAAACCCTCTCTCAAATTTTAAACACAAGCGTTCCGTTTATAAATATATACTTTTGCGATTGTCCCCTATCCCTCTCTCTAGGGGCGCGCACTGAAATAGAGAGATAGTGGAAGCTCAATGTATACCAGCGTGGATATAACACTAACAGTTTATGTAAACTTCAGGTTGCTCCCATTGTAAACTGTTTAACTTAAGTCGTGCCATTTTCGATGTTAAGTTTATTGAAAATTTAACACTATTTATTTTCAGGATTTACAGTGTTTAGGTTCTACCTGACGTTTGATTTGTTATGCAGCTAGCATCGGCTGATTGGCTGGCTAGTTGCGATGCTCTCACACGGTCTTTATCTCAATGTGCAGGGCCATGTTCCCCTCCCCAGACAACATTCCTTCATATTTTCCGTCTTGAATTTAATTTAATTTCTAGTTTGGTACTCTCTTAAAAAAAAAGAGTGAATTTTCAAAATCACGGACGTCACTCCTCTGGAGAGTGAAAATAGAGTGAAAATTCACTCTTTTCTTTTAGAGAGCACTCTAAAATCAATCGATTTTCACTCCTAAACAAGTGATCACGGACGTCACTCCCAAGAAAGTGAAAATAGAGTGAAAATTCACTCTTTTTTTTTAAGAGAGTATGTTAGGGGTATCATGGCCGATATTTGTATATGGATGTGTCAATCAATTATGAATATTTTTTCATTTTTCATACGAATTGATTGACAATGTTGCAAAAAGGTCTGATTGGAACACCAATGTCAGATGTCATGTTTTATGGAAATAGATTAAGAAACCACAGCTCATATGCAGAATACTTAATATTTGCTACTTCACTTTCTAATTGATTTATTTAAAGACATTATTTCCTCAATCTGCAAATTTTCTTCCTGCAAGACAAAGCGGTTTTCGTTAAAAACTTCATAGATATAAATAATCACCAATATGAAATCTCCGTCATTACAAAGAAATGTCCACTATATTTTGTTCTTATCAAAAACAATTTCTTAAACAAAATATAACATCGATAGTTGTCACTTTCCTTGAAAAAAAGCCAAATTTAGATACAAATCTTATCAAATTTGTCTTCTCATACAAATATATCTATATTTTTCATGACAAGATGTGAATTACTAATTGGCAATGCCAATATGATTTATGTATTACATTTTTAACACGATTCGTTTTCATCCTGTTTATCAAATTAAGCAATAATTGTACCAGTATAGACATGACATACTCCTCCCCCCCCCCCCCGATTACTTAGACAGTAATAAAAATAAGCCACCTCTTCAATTTCAATCTCATGTAAAATAAAATTGAGCTTGGTAACATGAGAGGAATTGCTCTTGTAATATACTCTCATATATCAAGTATGAGGCTACCTGAAGATATGATCATGTTACACCATGGCATGTAAATTCTAGCAATATGTCTGTGTAGTCCCATATACCCGCATCTGAGTTTATGAAAGGCTGAGTGGTTTTACACTAATTTTATTATTCCAAAACCTCGTAAAAAACAATCACTTTCATTTCCTTTAAAAGTTCTGCATTGTTTAAAGTTTCAGATTTCCCTAACTAAGACAGTATTATCAGTTTCTTTATCTTTAATCAAGTCTTTACTAATTATTCAGAAGTTCAGCGTACTTATCTTTTTCAATAATGACGACTCGTTTGAACTTCCTTTATCAAACAGTAGCAAATCTGGTAATTCCCAATATGCCATAACCCCCGATAACTAAAATGTTAGACCTCATATGTAAGCTTACCTTGACTTCTTAAAATGTCATGAAAGGCCTACTTTTTTGTTTTGTTAATGCAATACCTTTGGACAAAACAATACATTTACTATGTGGTTGACATTTTTTCATATTCTTTCTGCAAATTGAGGTTCATCGTCATGGTTATACAAATAGTGCTTTCCAGTCTCCACCCGTTTATAACACATTGCACCTGTAATTCTGATGATGCTTGATATTGGTGTAAACAATGATAAAACAGAATAAACCGACCTTCTTCTGATTGAAATCCCTATTGGTACGCAAAATTAATTTGTCGAAGATCAATAATTTTTCGATAATAAGTGAAACGATGAATAATAAAAAACGAATTTACAACTGTCAATTCAATCGTTTATCATGTATTACCAAAAATATGATCATCGAAACATTTCCTCACCTTTTTTTAGAAACTGCATGCTGAAAATATTAAGAAAATCACTATTTCTAAAGTTAAACTGTTTACAATTGGATACAATATTACTCAGTTGGCTTTTAATTGCACGAACTCGATACGATATTTAGTAAGCACCCTCAATTTGTTCGCTTTAAAAGTTGAATGGTTTAAACTTTAAACCACTTTCAATACAAAGGTGCAGTGCCTGTTTCAGAGGCGGAAGGGGGGGGGGACTTTTTGAATGATCGAATACGAAAAATAGTTCAAGATTTTGGCGGATATAGCCACAAAATTATTGACAATTTCTCTTTCAAGTTTTAAGTTTATTTGTTCCACATTAACATCAAAAACAAATTACAAGCGTATAAGCGTAGATAACAAAATAATTTAAAGATTTCAAATCAAGTAAAATGTACGGGAAATAGGTACGAAGTACGAAGGAAATAAAATGTAAAAATGTGGGGAGCCTAAATGAAAAGCATAGCTTGTATGTAAATAGGCTCCCGTACTGAGTAACATAATATAGTAGGTCTTAATTTAAAAGGTATGTATAGGAGGCGAAACGTTTTTTTCTTCCATTCTGTAATCACCATCGGCGGTCACTTGGAAAACGAGTGTTTTAAAAAAATTATAATTTAGCATACGGAATGCTGACTGTTATTACGATAGTATAGACTTTCACGAAATCAGCTTAATGATTGGTTTTAGTATTTCACTTTTAACTTTCAACTTTCAACTTTCAACCCCTAGAACATATATTATCACATCATTATGATTTCTCTATATTAAATACCAGGCATTAAACTCTAAATTATCATGTTTTAAATCGAAGTTCGGGGTTCAGAAAATGGCGCGTATATAGGCCTATTTATATACCCTGTGTCTTCTTCAACAAATCATATTGAAATGAAAATCTGCCTCAATTCACAGCGGTCAACCACTTCGAGACATTCTCTAGAATTATAATCATACCCTCCTTTATCTTCGTATAATGTTTCATTTAGATGCATAAACGCAATGGTACTATCAGTTTTCACTTCCCACTTCCCGTCAATTTTGTTCTCCCTACAGTACTCTTTCATTCGATTACCCCTTCAAATACCAGCAAAATTAGAATGAGCTATAATATGATATATCAACATAACTTACTGAAACATGGCTTTAAACTTTGATATTATCCCAATCATTAGCATGATTATAGTGCTTCGTGAGTAAGTCTATTTCTGGTCTTTTTCCCCTTTAAACAAATTCTTTGTCTCTTTTTTTTCTTTCTTTCAGAACATGCTGAATTAATGTTTGTTAAAAAATCATAGTATTCGTAACGCATCATACCAAAGGGCTTAGGGTTTTGCCCCCCACCCCCCCCCCCAAAAAAAGGCACCTCAAAAATGTGGTAGCCTATTATCTTTTCTTTGTTTCTTTCCTTTCATTATTATCATTTATCTGTTGGTCATCGAAATACTCCCACTCCAATTTATGCTCTTAAAGTACTAATGATCGCCTTCTTGGAAATTAGCTACATGATCCTATAATATCGCATGATTATACAGTTTCGGGTGACAAAACTCCTGCTACAAAAAAGGATAAGGCTGATATTTTCCTGTTTTCAAATTATTTGTTTCTAACCAAGAATGAAAGTAGACATATTCGATTTACGTCGACACAGCAACAACTGTGCGAAATAGCATAAATCATCAGCCGATAATTTCCCCTAATAACCTTATCAAACAGGCCTAATATTATGTTTATGGCGTATTAAAACATAATAACAACTTTACAGGGGTTCTCCATTTTATGTTAACCATGTTGTTGTTTTGATTCTGTTATCTATATCTTTACTAGTAATTCGTAAAGAATATGTATTATGCTTCACAATATTTGAGAACGGTATATTATTTTTGACTAATGATCTTTGTCAATGTGCCTTGATTCTATTCTACCAGTATGATCAAAAGCGTTATAATATAACTCGTATCAACCACAACACCATAATATCAATACAATATCAGTTTTGGAATCGTTCATTTGCGTCAATGAATTGCTTTTTATCAAAAGCGCCAAGGTCATCGTCGGTAAAATGGAATAATATAGCTCATTCGTGCTCGCATGGTACTGGTATATACTGTTACAATGTTTCGACGGAATGTTAAAACAGTAGAAATATAAATGATGCCTGTTCGACAAAGGTGATTATGAAAAAATAAATAAATAATCTGTCGAAATTCTTAACAAAATTATTCCGACTATGTGCACAGTCGTCTTGACCATTTTTAGAATATATTTGTATAGTAACCTTTGAACTAGTTAACGTAAACTTTGTTTACATTCCACATGTCATTAAAGGTAAAGACCAGTATTGGCAACGCCCCAATTTCAAAAAATGAAATGGAAGCTCTCATTACCAATCATGTGAAAGAATATGTTTTGACTAATAACATGATGATAAAAAATTTGCCAGGAAACCGCCTACTAATTCATATATTTGGTAAATTTATTTCTCTCATGGTCTGGTGAGAGAGATAGGGTAGTCCCATATACATCTTTCTGTGTATAGTGCTTGTAACTTTACGAAGAATGGGCCAAATTTCTTATCATTTTGATGATTCCAGAACCTTGCAGATGCTAGATGCTAGATGATCGACCTTTTCTGATCGATTCCACAACGTTTCTTTCACAATGCAATCGCATGACCATTACTGGTCTTTACCTTTAACCACAGAATCGGCGATTGGACGACTTTTGATATTAATAATATAGTAACTTTTGTTGGATTTTAGATTCGTCGGTCTTGATCTAGATCCCGAGACTTATACTAACCAATGTTTTTTACCTCATCACGCTCGTGGTGTTGGGTTTGTGGACTCCAGATTCGACCTTGATTGTCGAAATGCACTTTTATTAACAGAACAAGGTTGGATTTCCGGGTGTTTAGTCAATCTCGTATCAGCGTTACCATGGTTACGCCATCACTAAGAATAATGTTATCATTTATGTAACTATCCAAATCATAAGAGCCACCAATCAATAGGATAATCAATCACCTTCATCATCTTTACCATCATCGTCATCATCATTATCATCATATCAACATCATCATCATGATCATTATCTTCATCCTCCTGATCTCATATTCCTCCGCCTCCTCCTCCTCCTTAGCCTCCTCCTCCTCCACTTCCTCTTCATCATCATCATCATCATCATCACCATCATTATCCCTTATTTTCAATCGAGTATAAAATTATATATCAGGCAAGAACTGATATCCCATAACAAATATTTTAGAACTTGTCTGGGTTTTTGTCGAGTTACTCACCTTGTGTCATATCTATTCCCTCTGGTAATGGGTGATGCGATCCTGATGATGTGATGTAATTTGTAGCATCTACATGAGATTGCAAGACAGCAGGATGAGGCGAACCATCCTCGCATTCAGGAGGCTGCTGCTTGATGTACCGACTATTCCCCGTCGTGTTCCCCCAACCTCCGGCATAGCTGACAGAGCACTGCGTTGTATCCATTCCCAAACCACCCCCGCCACTGATGGCTGCGGCGTTCATGTAGAGGCCGGTCGGAGTCGGAGGCGTCCCCGCGCTGCTGGCTGAGATGTACTCCCCACCCGCCATCGAGCAGCTAGTCATGAATCCACCGTTGGGCGAGCAGGCGTTCGGTGCACTGTTCGCAAGGTGTGGCGACATCGGGCCACCGATCATACTCATGTTCATGTTCCCATCCATACCATTCATGTGGCCCATGTGATTCATACCAGCTTGCATGGCCTGTAGTCCACCAGGAGCCACCTGGCCTGAATTCTGTCCAAACATATCCATACCTCCCATCCCTAGCATGTGATGGGGCATTGCGTTCATCATCGTGTACGGAGGTCGAAGAGCGTGGCATTTTCGTCGGAAACCTCGCGGTCGACGTCGAAATGAACCTTCTTCAAACATGAACTCACTGGCCGGGTCAATGGTCCAGTAATGTCCCTTCCCTGGTCGCCCAAGTCCCTTGGGTAGCTTAATGAAACACTCATTGAGTGAGAGGTTGTGACGAACAGAGTTTTTCCATCCTTGATAGGGGCCTCGAAAAAATGGGAATCGTTGCATGAGAAATTGGTAAATCTCGCTGAGCGTCAACCGTTTGGCCGGTGAACTCTGGATCGCCATGACGATGAGAGCGATGTACGAATAGGGCGGCTTCTCATGACGACGAATACCCGCACCCCCCTTCTTCACTTTTTCTCCACTCTCCGCTGGACTGGTGGGCGAGTCGGCTGGTATATCGGTGCTCGAGCATTGCTCCAGGCCGACCGAATCGGCGGGCTGAACGGCAGGTACCGCTTGCTGGTGGGACTGTGTCGTCTGCTGTGGTGGTTGCTGCTGCTGATGTGGTTGTTGTTGCTGCTGTTGTTGAGGCGTGTGATGAAGTTGCTGATGAGGTTGCTGGTGATTGTGCTGGTGGTGGGCTACGTGATGGTTGTGGTGATGATGTTGTGGCGACTGGTTTTGGCCTTGCGATGGCGGCAAATGCTGGCCCGACATTGCAGTCGAGCTATGTAGGGCCGCAGACATACTCTCCAATTGAGTCATCTGGAAAAGGAGAAAGTAGCAAATGACTCCAGCGGTAAATCAGATGTAGAAGTCCTAAAATCTATCTATTTTTGCTGAATATTGAAGACAAAACTGCGACAGTTTCATTTAGAGTCTGGAAATGCAACAAATCGAAGAACATGTGAGTGAAATGGAAGCGATCGGAGTTTGAAGAGTTGCCCTACAGCAGGGCGATAGTTCAAGTTGATGCGGTAATCGACCAATAAATCCCGATAACAAACAAATCGTCTGCTTGGGGTTGAGTTCAACTCGCGTTGTGTCGTGTATACTCCTATCTTCCTGTCGTCTTCTTAGCGGCTATCTAATGACACTGCAGTAGTACCGTGGTATATTGAATTATCAAACACATCGATGTATGTTTTGTATTTCAAAAAAGTGAAAAGAGTACACATTGGCATTTATTATTTCAGTCTCGCCCTTTCTGTTTATTTGCTAGCTGCAGCATTTTCGATGTCAATAAACGTCTTGTTCAAAATCGAAACTGGTAGGTACAAAGAGGCTGAGTTTTTGTATTTCTCTCTACCCTCTACAAGATGAACACACGAGTTTTGATAGTAACAATTTTCCAAGAAAATGCCGAAGAAGATAATGACCATCCCCTTATCCCAATATTTGGCGGAGTTGTTTTTCGAGCGAAGGAGGGGCTCCTGACTATAGGCGACTGAATGAAGCAAGAGATGAATGCCCGTGGTTACTACACAACCGGTGAAGCTGAAGCTAGCAGGCTAGATTGAGTGGTTGTACGACCGTTCTGTGTGAGGGAGGTGGATAGCAAGACAGTGTATGCATACTAGCTATCAATGAGATGGGTTAGTGCTGGCCACTCGCCCCCCACGTCGAAGCAAAAGCATTTGCTTTATGTCAGGCGAAGTGAATCGCCCTCTCTCTCTCTCTCTCCATCTCTCCCATTCTCTTTCTCCTTCTCTCCTTCAATCTTGAGAATGACTCGCCTACTGAGCTGAGCATGCGCAAATTTATGCAAATAAACCATCATTGATAAAGAGTTGTCTAATCTTTTTCCTAATCATACCACAAAATCATTTTGCTTGCGTGGGTATCAAACCATGGACATGATCAAACCGAATGTAAACCCTTCCATGACTTCCCTTTGCCATTACAAAAGCCACAAGAAACAGGCAAAATATTGAATAGCTTTATTGATTTGACATTTGGTGATGCATTATTTTATTGCGTACCACTTGACGTTGAACTTTCGTGACTACTGAAATGTGAAATCATAATAAACTCGGCACATCCGATCTTACTCAAATTTCCTCTGTCTTCCAACCAAGAATGGACATTTTTAAGGAACTCTTTATCTCATGATAGTTAAAGATTATTATTATTTTAGGGGTTTGTTTAGATTATGAATTGGGGGAATACACTGTTACTAATTGGGGATTGTCGAAATGGATGTTGAAGTATAGACAGTGTCAACTGATGCTTGATAATACTGTTTGTTGATGTAACTGTGCGTTAACGCGGTTTCACGGAAGATTTAAAGACATTGCAATCCGTACACAACTCTGAATATAATTATAATTAATTACGAAATAAGTAAAGTTTACATATCCATACGAGCTGTTGTTTCGAGGGGTACCAGTTTGTAAGACCCTGGTTTATGTGAATAAAAAAGAAGACATGGGTCATCAGTGCTGCATGTCCCATCTTACTTTCCATACTCATGAGTCTCTATCCTGGAGTTTACATGGCCATATCATTTATTGGAACATTTCAGAGGAAAACAACTATTCGGCGAGTTAGTCCGACATCTTGAATGAAATAAGAAAGATTAAGAAAGTTTCAGAAATTACAATTTCTTACTCCAGAACAATGAAGGTTTATTTAGGCAATGTTGTGTTTCTATGAATAATACCAGGGCACGATGGCTCAGCGGTAGAGCAGTGATCTCGTAACTGGGAGGTCCCGAGTCCGAAACTCAAGTCGATGCGCTGGGCCCTTTGATATGGCATTAATCCTCATTACCAAGTTCTTCAGATAGTACTTAAGGCCGTCGTTCCTCTGGTTGCTTACCTACAAGCATACAATGCTTTCTTAGCAACAAACAAATGAATATAAATGTATAAAATTGACATAATGATTAATCATGCTAATGGCGTAAAGATTTGGGATTCTCGCATGCAAAAGGGGGCAACAAGAAACTCACAAGATGTCTACTCCGCGCAAAAGTATAAGTTCAAACTTTTGGGACGGGCAACATTATTTATATCGAAAAACGCGTTTTATGTTATTTCAGTATTACATTCCTAAATATAGGCCTATATACAGGAAAATTATAATTGCATTAGCTTGTAGGAATGACCGAATATGCGGTTTGTAAAGTAGACATTGGTTGTCTAGCGCGATTTGCACGATATTGTGAAATTTCAGTAGGCCATTTGTAACTTAAAGGGATCCGGTAACTTTGTCTTAGATCCTTTAGAAATAATCCTTGATTTAGCTCATGCTGCAATGATAATTATAAACCTTTAGGTCAGTCAGGAACTTTATGACTTTTACAAGCCGATCGCCTGTCTGATTATCAAGATATTAATGATTGGAATTACAAATTTTGAAAACCGTTCGCCGAACGGTTTTCATAACATTACAGTCTATTGGGGAAAACGAGTATGGTAAAACCGGTCACTCAAAGATTTTTAATTTTTTGAGGCACTTCTTGATCATTTTGAAGCGCGATTTTTTTAGGGCTTCAATATTACATTTACACCATATCACAGACACTGGTAACATGTAGGACCGTGTATCTCAGATTTAAAATTGTTAAACGATCCCTTTAAACACCATCCAACTTTACATGTATATAATGAGATTTGACAATCGTGAATTTTCTGTACTGGTTATAAATGTTTTTCGGCTTTTCAAAACTCGTGTCCATCTTTTGATTTGATCATGATTTTATTTCATTTAGTTTATTTATTTGTTTTTCTAACATTATTCCAAACATAAACTTTCATTTAAATACAATTAATGACTAAATATTAGGCTATTTTCGACAATATAACACATATATGAAATCAAATAAGCATGTTAAATGAATGGTAACCATGGTTACGATATCTTCCAGAATCAGGAGGGCAAAGGTGTAAGCATGTAGCTTGACGTGTTTACAGTCCTATAAAAATGCTTCCGACAATGACTCGCAAAGAAAAACAATCAAATAGACAGAGGGCCTTTCCTCAAATAAACAGGTGTATACTCTTCTTACGAATGTAAAAGAGGCGCTTATGAGTACACGTTTATGCAAAACACAGTGGAGTACCACAGGTTTCAATTTGAAGTCAGGTGTTCAGATTCCCCCTTCCCGGCGTTTGCAGGCACGAGTTTTAATGAAATAGGCCTAAAAGATGTTGGTATTTTTGTTGGGGGGTGGCGTTCATGTGGCTGCCACGGCGTGCATGATTCCCTTAATCAATCAATTTTTGGGAAACGCCATAGTATGCAAATTTATGATTTCTAAATTTCAAAAAAAGGGCAAAGAAATATTGAGCCTTTATATAGGAAAAATCGCGGAGGGTCTACGATTATATTCGGTTTGGGTTTGATGTTGAGGTTCAACGCAAGTGACAGGGGGAGGAATTAGCCTAAAAAATACGACCCAACGGAGTCATTCCCAGTGCCTCGCCACGTAAATCAAATGCTGATGGTCTAAAGAGGACTGCAGTAATTGTCCCAGCAGTAGGCTTCCGAGGATCTTCTTTCCCACAATCAGGGTAAAGGGGCAAATATTATTAGTAGAGAGGACTGTTTGCTGATTTCTTATGATTTGGAAGGGGTTTGGTGTGGCAGAATTAACATTAGCCCCACGATCTGTTTACTCTTTTTAAGGACATTCAACTGATTCAAGAAAACGCTTCCATATTAGATTAATAGAGAAGACAAATATTTTCCTTGAAAGCAGAATAGTTAATATTTTGTATTAAACAGTGGTGGATGTAGCCTCTCCCCCCCCCCAAGAAAAAGCAATAGGGTAAATTAACAGAGAAAATAGAAAACAGAGGCGTAAGCCTATGCTGATAAACTTTTTAAAACTTGTGCCCCCCCCCCCCTCCCCCCCCCCCCTTTCAGAGAAATCCTGTAGCCGCCACTGTGTAAGACGGTAAGATCCAGAC
Source organism: Strongylocentrotus droebachiensis (assembly GCA_035222895.1). Taxonomy (NCBI): domain Eukaryota; kingdom Metazoa; phylum Echinodermata; class Echinoidea; order Camarodonta; family Strongylocentrotidae; genus Strongylocentrotus; species Strongylocentrotus droebachiensis. Next base: position 71,285 of record JAVYIG010001010.1, on the reverse strand, counting down.
CAATCTGACTTTTTAATATTTTTTTTGATGATCTATGAGGCGATGCGATTGGGTGTTTTGTTCCACGGTGGAGGTGCTATAGAGGCTGATCGAGGGTAAGGGCGTCGACGTCTTAGGTGGTCCCCCGAGATCGAGGGCATAGTCGAGGTCGTAATCAAACAGGTAAGTATCGAGATCGTACACCACTGCGCCCCTCTATTCAGGGAAATAGGGGCGGGGAATTTGGATTATACAGGGGCGGTTCAAGAAGGAAAAGAATAGAAGGGCGAATATTTCATAAACAGTCATTATTTTTATTAGTACGAGAATCCCGCACGTTCTCTCTATAGGCTCGAAGGGGGCGGGATTAGCAGTGTTTTCAACCTTTAAAAATGCTCGTTTTCCTTTTTGTCCCCACAGGGGCGACCGTCTCCGCCCCTCACTTCTCTGTCAGCATTATCTGTAGTCCTATATATTAAGAAAAAGCCTGTCATTCCTTGTCCTTAGTGCCGAAGCCATTTCCCCATCACTATTCTTGCAATATTCTTTTTTTAAGGATCATCTGTTTAATAATCCCTCCTGGCAATATTGAGCAATTTGGAATTTCATTCCGGACTAAAACAATACTATTCCAGATAAGGGCCGAAAAAAAAATGATAATAACAAAATATTAAACTTATAGGCCTACATTATTAAGACTAGTGATTCAAATAATTTGCATTAAAAACCATTGCGGATTCAAATTTCAGTCAATACAAGATTTGAAAATTAAAAAATGAAAGGGAATAGAAACGGGTGAGTTGTCTGTGAATACGTCACAATCCAGTGACCAATTTGCCAATTTGTGATTCGCACAGGTTTAGTAAACACTCATACACTTCTCATTATTGGTCCGATTTATTATAAACTTTCGCCATTCTGTTTCTGTTACTTTTCTGCGTTCGTAAAAATGAAATTATTGCAAGGGTTGGAGTGCCTGTCCGTGTCAATAACCTACAACATTTTCTGCGAAGAAATGAAGGAACTGTGTCGGTAAAATGAATATCAAGCAAGCATTTATTTGCATGTTTATTTTTTCTGTAATTATGTAAATGCAGAATTTGACAGACAACAAAAGTGAGAATAATAGGATTAATAATGACGTGGAAAGCGACAACGAATTGAGTACTATGGAGAAGTACCACTGAAACGTCAACAAATTTTTTAAAAGCTTATTAGCGAGATCAGTGACTGTGTGAATATGTGAACTGTAATGACTTCGCCGATTTGAGAGACACCCTTGTTTTCGTGCCTAAAAGATATATTTACTCAACACCTGAAGTTTCATTCACGACTCGCAAAACACGACATAGCGGTATGGGTAATAACGAACTAGTTTGAGCCTCGTAATGAAAGAGAGGGCGTGACGGACCACGAATGCCTTGCGGGTAGCGACTGGAGGAAAGTTTTGCAATACCTTCCACCACGTGACTCCCACAGCGATAATTGAGCGTGAAGTTGGGCCGATAATACGCCCCGTTGAGCGACAGCTAGGCTCGGGTATCACTCTGTTTTCAGCAACATGAAACCACGATAAAAACTTCTTAAAATTCCACCATAATTTCACCTTCAATATGAGGAGGACCAACCACCAAGTTGTGACGTGTTAACGAGGACCAGTTCACACCCACCGTGAGGACATCATAATAGGAATAACCCATTATTGATCCTAATCACGTGTAGTGGAATGCCATAATTCTCAGTGTAAAATTTTCTCAGTACAATAATTTCGAGATTTATTCGAATTGTGCGGTTTGAGCCTATCTACTAGAATGATGAGGATGATGTGACTGAAAATGTCATTAAAACACTTGTCCACTTACCTCTCAATATAATTTTCCTCCACTCTATCTAATCCTTACCAATATCAGGAAGCTTTCTTGATATTCTCACTCACCCTGTCATTCTCTTCCTTCCTTTTTCACGAGGGATAAGGACTGGAACAAGTTACGGCCGCCGAATCTGTGTAAAACAATACATTTGGAAGTAGACTGCTATTGCGACTTACGTAAGCCTTTATCATACTCACTCCTATATACTACCATCATCACCGTCCGCTCACCACTATCATCATCACTACCACCACCCGTCCTACCAATAACATTGTCTATTTATTTCCATCATCATCTCCACCATCACCCTTCCTACCCTCACTGACACCACTATGACCATGATTAATACATTGACTACTATCATTTTCCTTACTACCAGCAACATTCCAAAACCCCTCCTAACATTAATAGCATCATCACCATCAATACATCCTACCTTCCGACCATGCCTACCATAATTACCTTATTGCCATTATCATCAGTATTACCATGGTTATACTCATCATTGTCGTCATCATCCTCATCATTATCCACTCCCATCAGCACTTTTATATTCTTATTTGGTACTGCCATTATCACCGCCACCTTGCCTCGCCACCATCATCACCACTACCACCACCACCGGTCCTAATACTATTACCATCATCAGATCATTACCATCATTCCCTCCTACTATCACTAATATCATAATTATCACCACCCTCCTCCAATCACTGCCACCACATACATGTACAAGAACAACAACAACAAACACAGCTCCCTTCTCCCTCCACGGTCATCACTACCACATCATCCCCAACTCCCTCCTACCATTACAACTACCATCATCGTCATCAAACCCCTCCTATCTTTCCACTACCATCATCACCACCAACCCCCTCCTACCATTACCTCTACCATCATCCCCTCATACGATTACCACCACAATCATCATCACCAACCCCCTCCTACCATTACCACTACCATCATTATCATCAACCCTTCCTACCATTACCACTACAATGTACAATCATCATCACCAACCTCCTCCTACCATTATCACCAACCCTTCCTACCATTACCACTACAATGTACAATCATCATCACCAACCTCCTCCTACCATTAAGGCCTACCACTATACCATCATCATCATTACCAACCCCCTCCTACCATTACCACTACCATCATCATCCCCAATCCCCTCGTACCATTACCACTACAACAATCATTACCAACCCCTTCCTACCATTATGCCTACCATTACCATCATCATCAACCCCCTCCTACCATTACCACTACCATCATCACCACCAACCCCCTCCTACCAGTATGCCTACCATTACCATCATCATCACCAACCCCTCCTACCATTAAGGCCTACCACTATACCATCATCATCATTACCAACCCCCTCATACCATTACCACTACCATCATCATCCCCAATCCCTTCGTACCATTACCTCTACCACAATCATTACCAACCCCTTCCTACCATTACCGCTACCATCATCATCATCATCAAATCCCTCCTACCTTACCACTACCATCATCATCACCAACGCCCTCCTACCATTAGGCCTACCACTACCATCATCACCATTGCCAACCCCTCCTACCATTACCACTACCACCATCATCACCAACCCCCTCCTACTTTTACCACTACCATCATCATCACCAACCCTTTTCTACCATTACCACTACCACCATCATCATCATCATCATCAACACCCCCTCTTACCATTACCACTACCATCATCATCACCAACCCCCTCCTACCATTGCCACTACCATCATCATCCCCAACCCCCTCCTACCATTACCACTACCATCATCATCATCAACCCCCTCCTAACATTACCACTACAATCATCATCACCAACCCTTTTCTACCATTACCACTACCACCATCATCATCATCATCAATACCCCCTCTTACCATTACCACTACCATCATCATCACCAACCCCCTCCTACCATTGCCACTACCATCATCATCCCCAACCCCCTCCTACCATTACCACTACCATCATCATCACCAACCCCCTAATACCATTACCAATATCATCATCATCCCCAACCCCCTCCTACCATTACCACTACCATCATCATCACCAACCCCCTCCTATCATTACCACTACTATCATCATCATCAACAGTGATCACCAACCCCTTCCTACCACTACCACTACCATCATCATCATCAACCCTCTCCTACCATTACCACTACCATCATCATCACCAACCCCCTCCTACTATCAACCTTCTCCTACCATCATCATCATCACCAGCCCCCTCCTACCATCATCATCACCAACCCCCTCCTACTATCACCATCACCATCATCATCACCAACCCTCTCCTACCATTACCACTACCATCATCATCACCTATGAAAGTGAACCTGGGTAAAGCCGCCACCTGTCACCGGGTCCCGCCCTCCCTGAGTGATACCCTCCCGCCTGACAGACGGAAGGTCAATCTCCAACGCTAACTAGATGCAAGGAGAAGAAAGAGAGGGAAGAGAGGATAAGCGATGGGGTGACGAGAATAGAAAGGAAAATAGAGATAATGACAGAAGAATGAAAGATGGTACATCATTTTAAATGTCGGACAGAGTAATGTTTTACTCAAAGTCATGTTCATAATGCATGATTAAAAAGCAACATTTTTATGTCGCATGTTTTGACACATTATAGTCATTTGCATATTTCAAAACAAGAATATCAGGTTTCATATTTCCAAACAACCGTACTGATTCAACATAGATTTATTGTTAACTTTTGCAACCATATTGAAAATGAAAAGATGAATGAAAAATACATAGGCCTAGATGCATTCATTCATAGTACATGTATTCATATTTACATAATAAAAAGGTGGTCTCTTGTCTGAATCACTATGATACTAGTTTGAAAAATTCACATGAACAGTTATTTTGTTTACCCAATCAAGCTAATGGCACATTGCTTCCGCAATGTCTACACATAAGTAAATAGTATTGGTGTTATGTCAAAATGTCAATAAACTGCTTCAGACAGCTTCAGTTTTTTCTCGATTTTGTTTCTAAATAAACTAATCTGCTTGTTATAAATCAAGGAATCCTCAAATCCACGTAGTTGAAACACTCTCTACAATCATAAGCGCAAAATACATACTAAATAGAATATTCACATAATTCATATATACAAAGATACGCAGGCTAAAATTCCTATAACATTGAATTTATGCATACACGTGTTCAATATGATAATATAAATATTCATGAGGATCACAAGATAGATGGTATTATTGCGTAGAAATATGAGAACTCCTTCGACTTTCCAAAGTGTCTCATAGTGGAGGGATAGATAATGTAATGAGAAGGAGTAGGGTGGAGAGAGAGGGGGGGGGGGGAGACTCAGACTCAGAGAGAGAGAGAGAGAAGAGAAAGATTGAAGAACTAAAGACCCACCCATCCATCCATCCATCTCTCACACCAGCCATCATCCCATCTCATCGCGAGCCCTAGCTAGCCAGCCCGCATGCCTAGCCTAACCAAGCCAATGTCATGGTCATAGGGGCTTCACAAGACAAATAGTGGGCAGATGAACGGGAGAGGGTCTGCATTATGCATGACGTGAAAAGCCACAGGCTCTACCCATAATGCTCTCGCTTTTATCCCCCTTGTCCGATGACAGATTGGGGGCTCACTTCAGCAATGCCTCTAGGCTCGCTCCAAGACGTCTTCATTATTCCATCAGTATCTCAACTGGGGTATTATGAACACAATGCGTGCAGCGCTTGGTTATATTGACGGCATCATCAGATAAAGATGACGTTTTCTTTGAAAGAACATTGATACCAACCGATAAGGAAAGGACCTGCCAACAAAAGAGTCCCGTACAAGCCTTGAGTTATTCAAAGTAAATTCATCCTCCGCTTCAATCCAAAATGTATGTCTTTTCCTTGTAGTTACAAAACGCTGCACCCATTGTTCCCCATTATGCTTAATATCATCTCCAAAAATATTACATAATTATACGACGTTAGGTTTATACAACATTAGAAATAGGGAAAGGAATCGCACAATTCAGTTCAATTAGACGTAGCTTTTATTTAATTCCAGTAATTTTGTTTTTAACATTTTCCGAGGTATTCAAATGGCAGAGGTGTATACAGTGGCCGATTATGATAATGAAAATTAAATAAAAACATGGTGAAATAAGGATCAGGGCAAATTGCGTATGAAAACCCACTGAGCTTGTAGCTTGAGGTAAGAAAACACGACTAGAAATAGCATGATAATTTACCCCCCCCCCCTCCCCCACCACCACCACCACCACCCTCTGCACCGAAACAACATAATCAAAATGATCCACGTACAGATACATGCAAATGTGACAAATTAACATTAATTTGGCCTCATCGTTTTTCAACGTGTCAATAATCTTAAATTCTATCTCATTCCAAACACTAGCATCATATAAGAACAATTTGTGATTAAATGCTCTATACCTTTCCAAAAGGTTATTTTACGCCGTGTAATAATAACAATTGATCTGATTGTATGTTGTTTTAGTTCAATGACGCCCCATTCGATTCGATAAAGTTGTGTTCAATTATGTTCATTTCAATATTGTTCAGTTTAGTTCATATTGTTCAGTTTATTTCAATTGTTCAGTTCAGGTCTGTATTGTTCAGTTGACTTCAATACCTTCGATATGCATCAGTGTCGGTTCACTTGTCAGTCCAATGCAGTTCAAATGAATTCGGTCCATTTCGTTTCAGGTGATTACATGAAAGGAAAAAGGGCCAAGTCCATCACAACAGCTTTCAAATTATCAAGTAAACAAAACATTTGTTTAGAGACAGATAGGTTTCATCTTCATAATATATTGATATCAATATTTCAATGATGCTGTGAATGTGAAACAATCCCTCCTTTACAACACTTTAAAAATATCTTTAAATAACTTAAAAGCTGTTTTATCTGACTTGGGCGCTTCTTGCTCGCATGTATTCAGTTCAGATGTTTCAGTTAATTCAGTGCCGTTCTACATTCAAGTCGATTTATTCGACTTCACCTTGTATCTTGGATCAAGATGCATGCGCATGAGCCATCCCCAGCCACTTATTCAATGTCCTACAATTGTTCAGGCTGCATTACTTATGAATGATTTCTCAAAACGACTTCAAAACGACTTTATATTGAGCGAAACATAAAAATAACAAAAGATTCGCCTCTATGTACCGTGATGTATTTTCGCAGAAATTGTTGAGATGGCGCATGAAAGCGAGATCACACTTGACATAATGCTTGGCTGGTTTCATTTTTTTCTTCTTCAATGTCTCTTCAAACTGATCGTCCCTCCAGGCAACTGCTCTGACGGCAATGAAAAATTACGCTGCCTAAAAACAATTTGTGGTAAACAATGGTCGACCTTTGAGTAAGAAACTATGTAAACACGGTGACCTCTGGATCGTCTTGGTAGACCCACCTACCTCCATCTCCTCCCGTCTTCACCCGCCTGCGATTCCTCACAAGTCACAAGTTCATCCTAGCCTCCTAGGCCCTCTCACGAAGAAGGAGGAGAATTCAAGACCTACATCATCTTCTTGCCTGCCTGCCATGACTGTCTGTCATGTGCCTCGGTTTTTGTCAGCCATTTTCGCCATACGTACATGTACATTCAGACTTATGCACGTTTGAATATCATAGTAACGAACTACTACTTTCAACTGTAACACACCCAATCTATCTAATACTAGGCTATATATTCGTAATGTAACCAAATTTAACGCATACATCTTTCTGAAGTGCCTCGATACAAGCTATTTCATTCACCTGATAAGAATAATAGTATCTCAGTAGACAGAATACGAACTGCATACATTAGTTGTTGCCAGGTTGGACACAATTTTGTGACTTGCCCTACCTAGCAACGCTTAATATATGCAGTTTGCATTCTGACTATTGAAATACTATCATTCTTTAATATCAGGTGAATTAAATAATTTGTATTGAGGCACTTCACAAAGACTCATGTATTAAATTTGCTTGTAAACATCAAGAAAATGGCCTATTTATCAGCGATGCTGCTTTATAAAATCTATGAATAGTTATTTTGATTCTGTAATTGCTTTACTTGATTTTTGATCAATAGATAATTAGAAAAAGAAAACCCGAATCATTGTACATGTAGGCCTATTTCAAAAATCGGAAACAGATTGCATATATTAGGTGTTATTAGTTCGGATCATGGACGTCCATTATGTCATGGTCGGATAAAGAGATGGCCTACTAATGCAGTCTTCGGCCTGATTATTGAAATTTGCCTTGCAAATTATATTTTGCTCTTTTCCCTTTGATTTATTTCTGTTTATGCTCTATATATTTCATGTCTTTCGATTACAGTTTATCACACAACTTATCTGAAGAAAAAAACAAGTTAAAAGGAAATATGAAAACATATTTCATCAAACAAAGAGTTGTTACTGTGTCGGCAAAAACATCAGGATCGTCGAGAGTACTTATAATTCGGAAGATGGATGCAAAAAATGGTGCTTTTACAAATTCTTTGGTTATCTTACACAGGGAGGCAACGTATTTTCAAGTTCAAGTTAAACAAATTATTTCCATTTTCAACAAGGAAAATACAAATTATATACAATAAATATATTACAAACAACATTTTACAAAGTATACAAAAGTAATTTTTCAAGTGTACAATATGTTAATTTACTTTGCATAACAAAGAACATTATTTTTATTATTCTAGAGGAGGCGCGATAGCTCAGTCGGTAGAGCAGGGTAACACTGGTTCGAAACCAAGGCGATGCGCTAGTGCCCTTTGGTAAGGCATTAATCCTCATTACTAGGTCCCTCGGAGATGACCTAAAGCCGTCGGCCGTCTGATTGCGGTTGCTTACTTGCAAGCATTTATGCTTTCTTAGCAGTCAGGTAAAATAACCACCACCAAATTAAGTTACAAGGAATTGTAAGATAATCATATCATGCAATCTAAATCCAAAAAACAAAAAAATGTTGCTGTATATGTTTTACATATAAAGTGAAATGGAGCGATTTTAGAACGTCCTTTTTTTTCAGCAATTCATTCATTGATATATCTGAGTGCTCAAATTACACTGGGCATGCAAAGATCACATATCATAAAAAAACAGTGATATGTTCCAATTTTGTTTTCATATCCTGGTAATAATTTAATGAGTGTATTGTCATCTTCCTGTATGATATGAAATCGAAGCCACTAAAATATACTAATTAGACAAAAAATATAATCTTCGACTGAGCATAATACTTCCGATTATCTAAATCTCACTTTCAGTTCTAACAAAGAGGCCTGGGTAGTTTTTATTTTCGTTGACCTCGATCCGAAGAAGTCGATGAATTGATTTTGAAAGCGTTAAGAATTAAAGCAAAAAATCAAGTACATTGCGTTAATAGAAAAATGTGAAAGTTTTGTTCAGGAAAAAATATCATAAATGTGTAGTTTTATAGACAATTGTATCAGTTTGTATGCATGGAAAATAGCCATAGGAGTCGTGGTCGTCGTCGTCGTAGTAGTAGTGGTAATATTAGTAGTAGTGGTAATATTAGTAGTAGTAGAATAGTAGTAGTAGTACTGGTAGTAGTAGTAGTAGTAGTAGTTGTAGTAGTAGTAGTGGTGGTATTATTAGTGGTGGTAATAGTAGTAGTAGGTAGTATAGTAGCGGCAGTATATACCAATAGCTGACCTAAAAAAGTTGACCTCACCCCCCCCCCCCCCCCCCCCAACCGGAGCAAAATTTCAAATTTTCAAATTTCGAGGTCAAAAAAAAAATTAAAAAAAATCCTCTTACCCCCTCCCCCGCTTATTCAGCGGCTGACTGAGTCGTTTCGAAATTTTCGGCCCCCCCCCCCTTGAAAAAATCCTGCGTACGCGCCTGGGTAGTAGTAATAGTAGTAGTAGTAGTAGTAGTAGTAGTAGTAGTAGTAGTAGTTGTGGGAGAAGTAGTAATAATAGTAGTAGTACTAGTAGTAGTAGTAGTAGTAGTAGTAGTAGTAGTAGTAGTAGTAGTAGTTGTGGGAGAAGTAGTAATAATAGTAGTAGTACTAGTAGTAGTAGTTGTAGTTTAGTAATAAAATAGTAGTAATAATATATAGTAGTAATAGAAGAAGTAGTAGTAGTATTATTGGCATTATTATTGTCATTATCAATATTTTAGTAGTAGTACACACTAAGAAAAAATGTTGCAACTATGCACCTTTAGGGGTTCAAACCGATGCAACAATAGCAGCACCTTTAGGGGTTAAATCCTGCACCCTTTTTAAAGGTGCGATCCTGCACCCTTCAAAAGGGTGCCAGATTGAACCTTTTTGGGGAAATGTTAGTACCCTTTATGGTTCAATCCTTCACCTTTAGGGGTGCAAACCGATGCAACAATAGCAGCACCTTTAGGGGTTAAATCCTGCACCCTTTAGGATGGTGCCAGAATGCACCTTTTAGGAGACATGTTAGTACCCTTAATGATTCAATCCTGCTCCTTTAGGGGTGCAAACCGATGCAATAGCAGCACCTTAAGAGGTTCAATCCTGCACCCTTTAAAAGGTGCAATTCTGCACCCATCATTGAGGAATACTCGTGACATTTGCTCGTACACTAATACGTATTAAACATGTATGATGTTTCTTGGTTAGTAATCATAATCAATATATATATTGCTAAAACGTGAATGTAATTGTAACATGATCAGACAAAATAATCTATTGGTTAATGATTGCCGAAGGAAAATACAAATCACAACATTGATGTGCATTGTCATAATTTGATTAACAAATAATATGATAAATGTATTGTTATGTGAACACGTGGAAAGTAATCATGAATATGCATGCAATATGCAAACTTTTATTTTGCACCTTTTTGGGTCGTTAGGGTTCATTTTTGTGGGAAGGGTGCAAAATCTTATATTGCACCCTATTTTGAATCCCTTTTCCTTCAATAGGGTTCATTTTTATGAAAAGGGTGCAAACTCTTATTTTGCACCCTTTTTTGCACCCTTTTTTCTTAGAGTGTAGTAGCAGTAGTAGTAGTAGTAGTAGTAGTAGTAGTTGTAGTTGTAGTGATAGAAGTAGTAGTAGTAGCAGTAGTAGTAGTAGTAGTAGTTGTAGTAATAGAAGTAGTAGTAGTAGCAGTAGTAGTAATAGTAGTTGTGGGAGAATTAGTAATAATAGTAGTAGTGACTAGTAGTAGTAGTTGTAGTAGTATTTTTGGCATTATTATTGTCACTGTCAATATTTTAGTAGCAGTAGTATCAGCAGTAGAAGTAGAAGTAGTAGTAGTAGTAGTAGTATTAGTAGTAGTAGTAGTAGTAGTAGTAGCAGTAGTAGCAGTTACATCAGCAGCAGCAGCGATAGTATAGTATATTTATATTGATTTCGATTAAATAGGCGTGACAGAAATAAACGTAATACAAAGTTTTGGGAAATTTTGAAAATTGGGTGGATAGTGATTTTTACTATTTTTATATATTTGGATGCCCCTGTGGATGGTTTATAAGCACTAGAAAATTTAGCCCCTAAAACACTTCTGCTTTCGAGAAAAATTGAATATCAAAATTTACCGGTGCTCCCGGTAAATTTTGATAAATTTCAAATAGCGCCTACGGCCGTACAATGGTAGCTGCGACTATGAAAATCTCAGAATATGTAGTTGTGATATATAATTCCCAAACGGGAATAGCTAATCGGTCGATTTTAGTCCAGAAACATTGTTGTTTAGCTTAAATAATATCTTGACCTTGAGAGGGAGCTATACAACATAAAGAGTTTATTATTTACAATTTCAATAAATTGAAACTCGATTTCAACCACGACAACGATCACTGAATATTGTAGGACCGCATATGCTTCCAATATGTTCATTTGAACCAAATTCATGACCCATACCAAAACTTTGTATTACCTTTAATTAATATTGCTACTAGTGCTAGTATAGTTTGAATGATTTAGCTTGAATGAATAAGAGCGTGAACCCATACAAAAAAGAAATAAAATGAATAAGAATACGATAGAGTAAATTTGGGAAAGCAGATGAAAGCAGAAAAATGAGAGAAACAGAATGATGAAGGTTTCAGTAAACAAATCAACAAAGCTATACGAACAACTTTTTTTTAATGGGATTTTACATAAAATCTCCTTTTAAAGGTACTGTGTCCCATTTGCAGGCCAAAAAAATGAAAAAGTTAAATTCCAACTGCATTTGAAAGATAATACTAATTTAGAACTTCCCTAAAAGAGGTGGGGCTTGAAAATGTCTTCAAGTGGGAAAATAACGACTATTAGTTGTCAAATCGACTCTAGGGCTATAGAGCCCAAAAGTAATAGTCTTGATTTTCAGACAATTGTACCGAATGGTCATACGTTTTATGCTGCGCAAAGATTCAATAATTTTAAACTTGGCAATCACAAGAAGTGGGTTATTGATGTAGACAAATGCTCATGTACCCTTTACAACTCTTTTCATGTATGTTATTACCAAAGAAGAAAAAAAGCCAGTCAGTCACTCAATAGTGTCTGACAGTGAAGTCTAGCAAGTAAACGGGTTTCCTTGCATAATTTGAATATGAGGACACTGCTAACGTTTAAATTTCACAGATAGGACAAACATGACATATTCATAATTCCTGCAAAGTTCTACAGCATTTGAGGTTGGCTGCAAAAGGGACCTAGTACCTTTAAGTTACAGCTTCCTGGTTAAAGGGACTTGGTAAGTTTGTTCAAATGAGAGAAAATGGTGCTAAGGTAATGATTTCAATACTAGATGTACAATTAAAGATAACCTGAAAGTTTGAGTGAAAACAGACCATTATTAATGAAACAAATTAGGAAAAACTGATCTGATCGATTCCTTAATTCTCCCAATTAGATCGTTACAATTTAATTGCATTTTAGGTGAATCGAAATCGTCACAAAGCAATACATTTTGCTCTACAGTATATACCATTCCAGACATTGGAGTTTTGAAAGATTTTCAAAAGCCTATTTTATGTCTTATTTTCATGGAAAAACGGTTTGGGAAATTTACTTTTAGCGGGTATCGCACAGAAAACCATAAATATCTTTATGGTTTGAGAATTTATAAAGGTTTTTCTGCATGTTATAGAGGGTCAGTACAGTAGAAGGAATAGAACATTTCATACACAAAATTACGCAAGTTTTTTTCAACAATCTTCAATAATGTTACCGAGTCACTTTAATAAATATTTCTAAATATTTCTAAATTCATCCATCTTCTCTTCTCTTGATAGATGTACTCAAATATTCAAATTGATGGATGTTTCTGTCCTTGTGACCTATAGTGACGAGCTATTCCATTAAACTTGGAATCCAGTCTGCATACATCACTTGTTTCCATGTCGGGCAAGCATTCAGGTCGTCAAGAATTAGCTTTGTTTAAATGGTATATAAATACAATTTGAATATGTGAGTAAACCGGTCTATTGTTTTGTTTCAAAGACAGATTTCTTGATATCCTGGGAAAAAAGCAACTATCATATTTGTATGGAGGATGTGCAAAAGTGCGTTAAACCAGGGATATGTGAGTTTTCATTTGAATGCTTTATTTTGGTATTGCGATGAAGAAAAAGAAGATATCCTGAATGTTAGTCCATGATTCATGTCGAAAAAGTTGATTGGGAATTGAACTATTCGCTATTTGGAAGATACCCATTCAAATTCAAACCTTTAGAAAGGGTTTTTGTGTTACTCTATCGTTACCTTATCTACCATAAATCATATTTGTGTAGTCTTAAAATCTCGATGGCCATTATCATATTCAAAGTTACCCATGACGAGGAAGATGTCGGCAAGTTGTTGTGAATAATTACGAAAGCTATAAAACAATGTTCCATTATCGTCTTATTTTGGATTTGATTAATGTGTTTATGTCAAAAGTCATGAACTTTTCACATATTGCCTATTGATTCAAACTTAAAGCTTGAAAAGGGTTCAACGACTCTACCATAAATCATTACCTGTATAGTCTTATTTTTTTAAATTCATAGTCATAGTTGCCCATAACGTGAACGATTTGGGGACAATATTTTTAATAGTGGACTTGAAATTGGCTACTGCATTCAGTATTTAGGATTTACGTTTACATTTAATAGTACATACCGGGTCACTTTAAATAGGCTTAATAGAAACTAATAACAACAAAACGATAATGACTTTGTAGAAATTATCCAATCTATATTTGGTAATATTTATGTTAATTTTCTTAACTAACTTATGAATTTACGGTTGAGACTAAACACAATCGCAAAGTATTTTGAGGAAACTTGTTACGCTCAATATCGAAAACATTATTTTATATCCCATAACTCATGTTTGTATTATGTAATAGGCCTACGTCATTGTAATGTTCATGCATAGTGTACCCAATAAGTCCATGGTGTATCGAAGTGCTATCTTCATGTTCGCTCGTTGTCCAGGTGACGGGTTCGAAACAACAGAACATGCCCAGAAGTTCATCGCTAAGTCATTCAAGGAAAGGGCTGGAGCAGGGCAAATTCAGTGTGCCATTGTTTAGCACAAAATTGTATTGAACCAGCAACCTTGACAACTTGGCAAGTATGACGTCACACTTCGGTACTCTATTTCAATTAGAGATGGATAAGGCTCTTGAAAATTGTTTGAGGTTGAATTCTCGAAAGTCTTTGTAATCATTTCAATTAGCTCATGGACACTTATGAGCTAACATATATAAACTAAAGAACTTGTTGCCCTAAGTATGTCCGTCCTATAGCTTTAATATACATATAATTACCAAACTATTAGTTATCAAGGCTGACGATACTCCTTGTAACTTCGGAAACATAAACATAATCCAAATATTAATTCGGAATTTGAATATGCTTGATTATCTTTATTTCAACATAGGCTACACATGTATGCTTCAATAATTGATTATTCAGGAGCGTTTTCTTTAAAACGTTTTTTTAAATTGTGTTAAGAACTTCAGATACGGGGGGGGGGGGTGCATGTAGGCCTACATACAGGTAAAAGGAGTTCATCTGCGATGGCTTCGTTCTTGTTTTTAACTGATATACAAATGATAATCTCCATATTCAATGTCATGTTAAAATTGTTATTATTTTGCTCCCTCTTTGAGATACTTGTTGATGTTATTTTTGAAGGAATAAAGATGGCTACCATCACCCTCCTCACGCAGAAGGAGTGTCATAAGGAGGTCAAAGGCGAGGAGTTATTGACCAACCCAAGGAGTAGATCAACAAGCTTGTTGTTTAACGATGGAAAGAAACCATAACGACCATGTTTATGCCAGAAAGAAACTCAAGCTTGAATCACCTTTCAAGAAAAGATCCCACGCGGTGCCGGTTACCAACTACGATCCTTACTATCACTCGACCCCGTCAGCTACGGCGACGCGATCACTTAGCGTCCAGTTCGCCAGCCCACCTACCTCGCACACGTAATGTGTGGTCTGTAGATATTTAACACGGGGCTGTTGCGAAGCTACGCAGGCAAGAACAACATTTGTACGAGGTCTTTTGTCTTTAGCGGTCTGTATGGTTTCTCCTCCCTTGTTTTTCCTCGTTTTTTATCGCACTTTAATTAATCCGACAAGGCCCAGATCACATATTTCATCGCTTTTAAAACATCTTGAGGTATGCGAAGGTTATCTCGACCCCTGGCTTGGCTGGCTTTACATCGAGGGTAGTTCGGCCTGGTTCATCAGATAACCCACAACCCATCACCCCCGACAGGTCCCCGATGGTTGGCCAAGAGGAGTGTGCCCTTGAAATAAAATGGTTCATATCTCGCTACATCATTGCAATGTTATGAAAAGACGATATGTCCATCCTAAATTTCGAACCACCCCAACTCCCTGATCTGTGGAACACCATTTTAGCTCATGTACATGACACATTCAATTGATTTAAAAGAAATAAAGAGTAATAATGAAATAGTACAATGGCCTAAAATGCATCTCAAGAATGTCGACGATTACAAATTTATCAGGATTAGTTTGGTATCCCGATAAAAAAGATAACTTTGGTATGGTTGTATAAACAAATGTGTCATCATTTAAAGATTACTATTGTAATTTCGGAACGATCATTTTCAAGTGAACAAAATTTGTATAATTATTACAAGCACTTTCTTGTCAGAACATTGACATACCTATCTATCCATTGAAAAAACTTATTGATTTTGAACGCCTTAATTAAAATGATAATAGTTTACATGCAGAAGGTATCGATGTCAATATCATTATATTTAGGGAACAAATCAAATCAAATTATTGCATTTCTGACTCTTTCAGAAACTTTTGATTTGATTTGGTTTGATTTATTGGTTTCTGCATCTTTTTTTCTTTTTTTCATCATACATTTTCATGAACATAATTTGGTTTGATACAATATTTTAGGTGTATATAATCTTATACCGATAATAAACGAAATTAAATAAATATAGTATAACATAGATCTTATACAGCCTTTCTGAGAAAATAAATACATTTTATACAAGGATGAATTAGAGGAAAATAACAGACAAAAATGAAAGGAAATGAAGAAATAAGGGTGAAACAATTTCTCTAAGAGCCGTCACGGTGAATGGAATATAAACAAACAAAACAAAGCAAATCATGTACGGTATGTTTAAAATCTCCTTGTTGTTCATTCCTCATCGCTTTAGATTAGATATCGCTAATAATATCAAATCGCTTTATAATTATAAATTTCTAAAACGAAATTCATATGTCATTTACAGTTCGGCTAACTTAGTGTAACGAAACCTTACACGAAGTAATTGTTAATTCTACAAATTCATATTTTACTGATTGCATTTTTGGAAGCAGTTTTTCAGAAATAATAATACGTACCAAAGACATTTTGTCTCCTCATGCAGAGAGTATCATTACCCATTGCCTAACTACTTTTAACACTTTCTGGAATTATTTCCCAAATAAGGTCAGAATTCTCCCGAATTGATTTATTTCATCGACACATTCCAAAATACAATCGAAAATTATTTTTACCAAACTGACGAAGTAGTGGATATAGCGATGCTCAATATATTTCAACATATTCATCGTAAAGGGGGAGAAAAAGCAGGAATTATGAAACCACCCAGATAAGTCTTTTATTAGGATGTTGTGATTTATGGCGATGATAATTCAGATGCTCCCATAATCTGATTATGTCTATTGAAGATTATCTAACATTATTTTAACAAATATGACATTATGTTTTATATTCTGACAAGACGATGGGTAATTTATATATTTCGATAATTGTAAAAAATATTCCACTTTTTGCGAGGTTGCGTAAGAATGAAGTAAAACAAAGGAGGGATTATGGTGATGTTAAACAACCTCTCCGTGGGCATTTCATAAATATATTGGCATGCTTTATATTTGTAATACAATGTAGGTCTCACTTCACATTTCTACTTTTAGCTCGACTTCGGCTCTTCGCACAATTTTGTCGCTTTTCCCACATACTGTCAGCTTTTTTTTGTTGGAGGCGATCTACTTCGCAGTCGCCTTCCTTTGTTTAAAAATATCCCATCACCACCTTTACTACCGTGGCGCCATTCTCGAGAATTTCGGGCGCCGAGTGGGTCGAACTAGTCTTTTTCAATGCGCACTTCTTAAACAAAAACTGGAAAATCATAGTTTTTCATTCAAATAATCAAAGATTTTGAAAAAATATAACAAAATTAATGCACTAGAAAGATGTTTAAGACAACAGACAGAGATTACTAACTTTTTAATATTTTGAAATACATGTAGGCCAATGCCAATATTTCAGAAAAATCAGTAAGATCTGGAACTCAGTCTAAATCATCTCGACGAGGGCAAAACAGGGCGTTGAAAACAAGTGAGAAAAGGCGCATCAACGCGGCAAGATCCTGGGTCGATTTCCTAATCTGCTGTCTTCTTATAGTTTTATCTGAAATCTTATCCTTTTCGACGGTCCTAGATGATCAAATGGTGGTAGAAAACCTTGAATTTGCAAATCGATTTGTTTGTTTATTTGGTCATTGTGATGAGCACATTGAGGTAGGGGCATCACGAAGTCGGAAGTGATTTGTATATATTGAGGTTTGTGTGTTACAAGACGGTGATGATAGCATATGCAGGCCATTTTTTTTCATTTTCAACCGCCCGAAAGCAAGCGAGACTGAGATAGACAGAGGAGAAATCCGATTAGAAAGAGAAAGAAAAGTTTTCACAATTTTAGCAATACAAGAAAAGTGTTGGGAGCCCCAACAATTAATTGCAAAATTTCACTTAAATTGTATCATAATGTGAAAGAGGGTGTCATTCATGACATATTTCTGCAAGGATTTTCAAAACAAATGTGTTTGAAGACGAATATTTATGAGAGACTGGCTACAAATTTAGATTTTCTGCGGACAATAGAAAACCCAAATTATGCATGGTTTTATCAATATTTCTTCAAACACATTTTTTGGAGAAAATCTTTGCTGAAGTGATCCCCTTTCACATTATGATACAATTTAAAGATAAAGACCAGTTATGGTCATCCGATTGCATTGTGAAAGAAACGCTGTGGAATCGATCAAAAAAGGTTCATCATCTAGCATATATAAGTATTGGTGTGTACTGCAGGTTCTGGAATCATCAAGAATTTTGGTCCAGTCTTGGTAAAGTTACAAGCACTGTACACAGAAAGATGTATATGGGACTACGAACACGTGCGCGACACGTGCGTTTATCTCTCACACACCAATAGATGAACTAATTTACCAAATATATCAATTAGTAGGCGGTTTCCCGGCAAAATTGTTATCATCATGTATTAGTCAAAACATATTCTTTCACATGGTTGGCAATAAGAGCTTCCATTTCATTTTTTGCAATTGGGGCGTTTCCAATACTGGTCTTTACCTTTAATTGAAATTTTGCCATCAAATTTTAGGCGAAGTTGGGGCTCCAAACACTATAGAGGGGCTTTAGGTTTGTAGTTTGTGAAGAATGTGAGAAGAGAGAGAGAGAGAGAGAGAGAGGAAGGGGTGGATAGAGAGATGAAACGAGAGACAAGATATTACAGATAGAGAGAGAGAGAGAGACAGACAGAGAGACAGAGATAAAAAGAGAGAGAGAGAGAGATAGAGAGAGAGAGAGAGAGAGAGAGAGAGAGGAAGGGGTGGATAGAGAGATGAAACGAGAGACAAGATATTACAGATAGAGAGAGAGAGAGAGACAGACAGAGAGACAGAGATAAAAAGAGAGAGAGAGAGAGAGAGATAGAGAGAGGGAGGGTGGGTGTGAAAGATTAAAGTGAGGGAGGGAGGAAAGGAGAGGTAAAAGAGACTATCAGAAGAATGAACAGATAAATCATGACAAACGTTCCATCTCAATCAAAAATCTTTATTTCTCCCACTCGGGAATGCCGGTGAAACTTGCATAAGACCTACAAAATGATTCATCGACAAAATTACAAGTCTGCATAATACCCCCCCCCCCCCCCCAGCAGTGGCAATCCGGAAAATTAAAAAAAAATATCAAAAATTTAAATTAGTGGATATTTAGTTCCTATTCAATTCAAATTGTATTGGTTCAAAAGGAAATTCATTGTGTTTACATGCATTATTCACAGAGAAAAATAGATAAAATGTACATGTGACATGATACATACAACATAAAGCGAGTATATAAAGAAAATAAACATATAACACTTTAACATTCTTATTAGTATATAGATATTTTCTCAAAATGTATATTATTGACAATATTTGTTCCTATATCCAGAGTAATTACTCTAACAATATAACACTGTAGTTATTATTACTATCATCATTACCAATATCAATATCATTATTATTATTAGTTTGACTCATTATATCATTATGATAATAAGATATATATAGGCAAACAATAAACCACAAACACTTTAACAATCAAAAAGATTTATCATAATTATTAAATGCAATACCATATTCTGATAGATCCACAACATTATTATAGTCCCTATAAATGGAACATAAATCTGAGTGCACTCAGTGCAGTATGTTTGCAATATGAATACCCATTGACGACAGTATGAAATAATTATGAATAAACAAGCAATATATTATGACATAATGAGTATAAATGGAAAAGAGCATTTTTCATTTCATTTGAGAAAAGATGGCTATTATAAGAAAGTAAATACATTGTCCTATAATAAATACAAATAGATGTGTGATCATTTCGTACAATCAAATAGAAAAGAATATAATACGAGTGATACATTTTACATTTTACATTTCATTCAACAGACGGATAGAGTACGGAACAAAAGAGTTCAGGTACCTCGAAGGGCGGGATTTCTTCGACTGCCACCTTTTACCACTTCTTAGCCTGACATAATTTCTATGTCCAAGGAGTCAGTATTTAGCAAGAAACCATAGTCTATGTGATTTTATGATATGAATACATATTAAGGGAAATGCATTTTCTCACAAAATTTTACGTTCATTGCGCCTCAGTTTCCATACATGGTCAGTGCCTTTGCAATGGGATAGAGCAGCGTTTTTCAACCGAGGTGCCGCAAGGGAATCGTGGAATAACGTAAAAAGTATCAGAAAACTCAAGATGCACTTTTCACATTGGGTATTTCGGGATGGTTTTAGGCAGTTGCAGGAACACCCCCATTCGACGATATACGATATTCGGGAAGGTAGTTGCCCAAATATCGTCATATTCGGGCAGCAAGATGCCCAAAACTAATTAATCTAGTGTTTTGATATCGATCTTTTTTTGTTACCCCTGTAAAGTGTCATTTTTTCCTCGCTTGCAAAATTACACCCCCCTTCCAAAAAAGGATGATTCCTTGCAACGTTATGACCGCATATTCGGGTATTGAGGTGCCTGAATATAGAATTTCATATATTATCATACTAATAACAAAATAATTTTTGACATTAAAAAAGAGGTTTCGCTCGCTCGCAGAATTGACAAACCAGATATTACATGTAGTAGTAAATAAGTTCAGGCAACCAACTCAATACATGTATGTTTAAGAGGCGTCTGCCCCACATGAAAATATGCCCGTACGCCAATGTTTTTTTAGTTTTTTTAGTTAGTGGTGGAAAAAAAAAAATCTTCTGTGATCAATTTGGGATTGGGGTGACGCGAAAACTTCCCGAAAAGGGTGCCGTGACTAAACAAAGAAGAAGAAAAGATTGACAAATTGTGAGTTAGAGTATACGAGAACGTTGATAACGCCATCTTCGGCGGACTGCAGAAAGTGTATGGAATATTATAGATCTAAAATATATAACATATTCTGGACTAGAGTCGCTACTCTACGATGGGACGCTTTGTAGCGCCATCTCAAGACGTGTAGTGGATCAACTTTGCTGTGACGGTCTTCATCATTACACTTTGAAGGGGGGAAAATATCGCATTTGCAGTATCCTAGTGGCTGACATGCTATCACACGACATGCAATATCAATTACAACTTTTATGTTTGTTATACTATCTTGAACTGGACACAAATTATTAATTAGGTTCACACTTCACAATCGTTCAAGTCACCCCCTACATCATTGTCCATGTTCTACAGCTGCCCTTGTGATGGCGTCATTGCCATGTCATGCATGCGCTAGATTGAAAGTATATAATTTTCATTTTCCACGATCTTGTAGATTATTTGTTTTAAAAAATAATAGAAAGGATAAAGGGGTCGTGAGTATTTTTGGATGCAAGAAACAAGTAAGATTACAATACCAACTAGTAGGCGAATTATCAGAGCTCCTTACCCATTAGGACTACTTTTAACAATTACAAGCTGAGAGACCAATTGGGTAGGAGCTATGCTTTGTGTGTGAATTCGATTGTTTAATAAAGTACGATGCTCAAACCCCTTAGCCCCCACCACTTTCGATGGGCCCTCTCCTAAATATGTTTGCATTTTACATTCTGATAATTTCAAAGTCTATCTTCTCATCATCTTAGTCACTATTCTTAAAAGAGGGGATCGTGTGTTTGTGTGTTGTGTGTGTGTGTGGGGGAGGGTCACTTAATTTTGAAACGATTTTAGGCGATTCGGGGACTGTTCTCCTTCAGTAGCGAAGCATATTGAGCTCGATCGTCCTTACTATAATTGTGAAATGTCGCCATCTCGTGTTCAGTGTAATTTATTGCCGTTATGTAGTCTTTCATTTTAGTCGTTATACGTGAGGATAGGTCTGCAGTATATTAAACCAGTAGGTTCATGATTAAACTAAGCAAAATATGTTCTTTTACAATCGCACTAGGCTATAAAAATAGATTATATTGATACAAAAATAGATATTTATGGAGCGGCACCCGCAATAAAGAAAAAAAACAACATTTGAAGTGACTTTTGAATGAAACTCAAGCACCAAGTCCTTGGAAATTAAAACTATTGATGACCAAACAGTTGAAATATATTATGAGATAGTGTAATCTGGCAGTCTATCTTAACCACTACTAAACAATTATTAAAATGGCATGGTTATAGTCCGTTGAGGATAGACATGAAATCAAGTTAGTATATAGTTTGATACATGGATATAAAACCTGTTAATCTATCTATATGCAATATTCAAATCTTCCCAATTTTCGTGAATTAATTTATTTTGTTTTGTCTCTTCCTAGATTCATTTCCTTTTCTCTCATCCATATCATGGCGGAGGAATTTAAATTAATGACTATCCCAACTATCAAAATGTGTTTAAAGGTAAAGACCAGTATTGGCAACGCCCCAATTTAAAAAAAATGAAATGGAAGATCTCATTACCAATCATGTGAAAGAATATGTTTTGACTAATACATGATGATAAAAAATTTGCCGGGAAACCGCCTACTAATCCATATATTTGGTAAATTTATTTCTCTCATGGTCTGGTGAGAGAGATAGGGTAGTCCCATATACATCTTTCTGTGTATAGTGCTTGTAACTTTACGAAGAATGGGCCAAATTTCTTATCATTTTGATGATTCCAGAACCTTGCAGATGCTAGATGCTAGATGATCGACCTTTTCTGATCGATTCCACAACGTTTCTGTCACAATGCAATCGCATGACCATTACTGGTCTTTACCTTTAAGCATCGTACTGTATCCCAACTTCTGTAGGCCTACCCCATATAAAAAGGAGCAACCTGCATTCAGAGTAAATGATGTTTATTTGAAAAATGAAGTCGTTGAATTACAATGATTTTCAAATACCAGTATAAAATTATATTTCTGAATTTTCCATTACTACCATCAGAGCTGCAAGCTGGTGTGCAAAGGTACTATAAATAGCGCCATCAGTAGGCACGGCATAGCCAGGGACCGTGTTCAGACTCTCCCCCAACGAACTCAAACCAAGACTGCCGATGCTGAGACCATGCTGAGACCGACTATACGAAGCTCGCTCGCCCCAAAATCTGCAACTGAACGCAGGAGAGAGAGAGAGGAAAAAATCTGATGAACTTGCTATATCACCATATCCCAACAGATGAATGTTGCAATTAGTATCATCTTAACATCGTTCCTGCTCCTCAGTCGGATCATTTAAGAGAAATCTCAAAACTGTTTTGTTTTCTTTGTAATGTTCTTTTTTGACATGGCGTTGTGTGGAGTTGTGTAGGATGTGAACGAGGTTGTGTACTGTATGAACCAGGCTTGATTCATGTGGTGCACAAATTTTTTGAATTACTTTACACAGCTTTACATAACAAACTTACAGGCCCGAATTCACAAAGGAGGTTTGTCGACAAACCGAGGTTTATGTGCGTCATACGACGCGTTTTACGCGTTTTTTTACAAACCTGGTTTGTAAAGAACAAAAGGAGGTTTGGCGAAACAAAAGGAGGTTTGAGCTCAAACCTTGGTCTGAGCTCAAACCTTGCTTTGTGAATTCGGGCCACAGTGTATGCACTTGGAGAGCAAAATAATTATTCTGTTTTATTTACTAATGTAGAGCGCTTTGAGCATTTTTATGTAAAGGTGCTATATACATATCAATATGTATGTGCAGTATGTATATATGTATTAAAGATTCGTTGTATTTATTAACCCATAACCATTTTTTAAAAGAATGATAACTCGTACACACACACAAACAAAACTATTTTGTATATAGCATCATTATATCCAAAATTGACTGACATAATCATTCAATTGGCCAAAATGAACATGTCCCTGGGTAACGAATGTGATTGAGAATTGAAGAGAAAAAAAGCTAATTCCAAGAGAGAGTAAATCAAAATGAAAATGTTAAAGGGATTGGGTAACTTTGTCTCAGATTCTGAAACAAAATCCTGGATTTAGCTCATGCTGCAAAGATAATTATAATAGGAAGCCCATGACTTTTACAAGCCGATCGCCTGTCTGACTATGATTGGAAATCAAAATCAAATTTTGCGTTTTCTTAACGGTTTTCGTTACACTACAGTATATTGGGGAAAACGAGTATTTTAAAACCGGTCACTCAAAGATTTTTACTTTTTTGAGGCACTTCTTAATCATGTTGGAGCGCGATTTTTGTTAGGGCTTCAATATTACTCCATATCACACACACTGAGCACACTGTTAAACGATGCCTTTAAGTGACAACATCAAGCAATCGCTGAGCAATTCCCTGGAAACAATGTGTTTTGATACTTCTAAATGATGAAGGCCTTTGCCAAAACAACAGTCTACCTTCCATTTTATTGAATAACACTTTAAATAACACTTTGAATAACATTTTATTTTAATGATCCAAATCAATATCACTTAGTGTCTACAGTCTTTTTTCTTTTACTTTTCTTTTCCAGTTCCAGAAAGGAATCTGTCTGTGGTTATATCCCGGATCGATTCTGTTGTCTCCAACATCGACTGTCTACTATATAAGGCTGCACTAGTTTATAATGGTTCAATAAAATTCTGAAATGCAGGTAAATGCCCTCGAACCCAAACCGAGTTGAGGGGGGGGGGGGGGGAGTCCTGTGGGGGAGTGGAAAATGGCTCAGAAATCAGTGACCCGCGCGCCAGGTGATTTGCCAGGTAAGATCAGACCACGCCAGGCAGCAGAGATCGAGTCATCAACTCTCCTCATCGCCTCGGGGCCCTGGCCGCCTGGAAAGATACTAGCACTCCCACCCAGCAGAGAATGGCATACCTGTTTACTACGATACAGCCCATCGGAATACTATCTCGACTTTTACCTTTTGATCCTCTCATTCCCTTCTATTATAACCATACGGCCCACCTACGTAGATCGATGATTTCCTTGATATTTTGAGATGAGAGTGTATTAAATGTTTTTCAATAAACAAGTTTTCATTTTGCGTTTTAATAGTACCATTACAAAATCGTATGGGCCTACTTTACCACTTTCTTTCGGAATGGAAGCAAGAAAGAAACATATGGACAAACAAAAAACAAGCAAACAAACAAGAAAACAAACAAAGAAACAAACAAAGAAGCAAACAAAAACCCGTGTCAACGCACAACATGACTGTGCGTGCCTTCTTATGGGGAGAAACAAAATTGCAAAAAATGTGTATACATAATATATATAAATGATTGCTTCTTTTTATGAACAAAAAAAATCGCTCTAGACTAGGAAATGTCAAAAACGTACTTCAATGATGATCAAAACAGAAATATTGATGAAATGTATGCAATGTTTATGCACCCTTATGTCATTTCCCCCGATGCCTCAAGAGGCTATTCATGCTTTAAGTCATTTGTTTAGGGGGGGGGGGGGGGTTAACAACTTGCCGAAAAGTTATTTATACTTGAATGATATGGGTACATCTATTTTCTAGAGATATTTTGTGTAATTTTGAGGGTAAATTTTATGCCCATCATCCCTTCTTTGGCTGTACAAAAGTGTTTCGTGATTTCTGACGTCGATAGATTGTTGTTTATAATTTGGCACACCGAAAAAAAAGCAAATCATGGTTTGTATTGATCATTCATTTATCCATCACACCCTATGGTACAAAAATATAATCATTTGTACCGGTAAATCTTATTTTCTCGAATATTATTTTGCTTTTCTCCTTTTTTCTTTCTTCATAATTATTTTCCTCCTTCCTCCTCCTCCTCCACCTCCTCTTCGTCATGAAGTCATCATCTTGGACAGCATCGTTTGTCGGGTATTGTGTGGTTGTCATTGTGGGGGCTTGTTTCGCTTGGGGCCGGGAGATAGGGTCAATTATAGGTTGAGCAATTTGATTAGTGAAGATACTCAAAAGCACCTGGACTATCGACGAGGATTCTCCTCCAGAAAGGCCAATTTTTCAATCTTTGGTGGAGGGCGGTGACCTCACCAGAGTGCATCTTTTTCGTTGGTGTGGTGGTGTGGGGGTTTCTGTCTTCATTGAGATGCTGAGAAACTTTGAAACGATAAGTTTGTGGAGAAAATATATGAGAGATAGATAGAGATGTGATGAGAGAGAGAGGGAGAGGGAGAGAGGGAGAGAGGGAGAGAGAGAGAGAGAGAGAGAGAGAGAGAATGAGAGAGAGAGAGAAAAAGAGAGAGAAAGAGAGAGAGAGAGAAGGAAGGGGGAGTTCAGGAGGATGAGGAGGCGTGAATATGTCACGAGAATTATCATTTACAGTTTGGGGATAGATATACATGACAAAAAAAATAAATTTTGATTTAAAAGATTTTTGAAATCTCAAAGAATATACAAGTTAAATCATGAAAGGAAAGACTGGAACAAAAAGAAATGTAGGACGGAGTGACAGGCAGGGTGAGAGAGAAAAGGAGAGGAGAGGAGAGGAAGACGCAAAGAGTGGGATGAAACATCAGGAAGAGCTGGAAATTGAGAGATAAAAAGCCCCTAAAGCATGCGAGGTTTTACGCAGACGACAGCGAAGGAAGAAGCCAAAAAGCGCGCCAAAGTGCCCTGCCATACATTGGTGACAATAAGCAATGTATATGGATTAAGGGGCAGGAAGGCAGGGAGGGGGATAAAGGATCGAAGTTTGGAGACGCTAAATGTAGTTGAAATTGAATTAGTAAAGAAAGAATGGCGGAAGACGCATTTTGGAATGACTGCCTCAACAAAGTCGATGGAGCGTACAACATTGGGAGTTGCAAAAAAAGTAGATAGGTGGGAGAAAAAAAGAAATCCATAGACGTTTTTGTCACCGGAATTGTGTCTTCCTTGTCGCAGAGTGTGAGGGCCGCTGGGCCTAGGTTTTTTAGCGAAGCTTCAAAATTGCTCGAGGATCAGCGAAAAGCAGATGCTTTACGAATCGTTGAGGCCTTCCCCGTTTGTCTTATGACGTTGTTGCTAATTTAGCGCGCATCAGTGATTATCACAGTGTAGTGAACTTTTTGGTGTCTATCTTCAAGAAGGAAAGGAAACAAAAATGCCTAAAATGGACTTTACTCTCTCTCTCTTTCTCTTTCTCTCCTTTTGTAAAATTGTTTGTATTGCGTTTTCAAATAGGTGATAATGGACAGAAATTAGATGATAGATGATTGTCTCGGACGATGGTTACTTTTATTTCCTCAATAATTAAAATGTATTTTAGATATTATAGCCATACCAACACTGTCAAATACTGTATGATTAAGTCCTACATATCTTTTTGTATGTGTGTACATGAGTTAATCTCTACAAATTGTATGAGTAAGTAAATCGTATTTATACCCTTTAGATTTTTAGTTTACCACTACTTCAGTAGAAGTAGAAATAGTCCTATTTCATTCATTCCGATCATGATGAAATGATGGTGGTTATTTTACCTGACTGCTAAGTAAGCAACCAGACGGCCGACGGCTTTAGGTCCTCTCCGAGGGACCTGGTAATGAGGATTAATGCTTTACCAAAAGGGCACTAGCGCATCGACTTGGTATCGAACCCGGGTCACCGGATTACGAAACCACTGCTCTACCGACTGAGCTATCGCGCCTCCTTATGAATAAAGGAAGCTGAATTTTTTACAATACTCCCTATAGATGAATTCTACTTCCCCATCCCTGCATTATCTTAATTACACCCTAAATGAACTATTATTTCCCTGATAATTTCCACATCAGGCAAGATGGGACAAATTCTACTGTCTATACCAACAATGACCAGTCAGATTAAGTGTTTTTCTGTGTACTTTACATTCACAGATACAGGTCTTTGGTAGGTGTTTGTCCGGGTGCAATGTGTCCGGTTAGGGTATAGGGCTGGTTGTCCGCGTAAAAAATAGTTGTCAAAGATGGACCATACTAACAAAAGGATTCTTCGTATAGGGTTAATGTCCGGGTAGGTAACTGCCCTAGGTAGTATGTATTCGAATGGTCCGGAATCTAATTTAGGAGTGGTTGTCCAATAATCAAATTAACCGCATTTTCCCGTTCTTTCCAAAGGGTATCGATTACCACAATCAATAATATTGAAACGACTTTTACAGATAGTGTAAACAAAAATGTTTTGCCTCTTCTTTCTTTCAAGACTGGATGTGTTTTTAAAATGCGAGTGGAAATGGCATGTACAGGGTATAATAAGATTGAATTGTTTGCAACATGTGACATGCCAATATTATTATCCATTTTTTTTTGAAGAATTTTATTTGCTATATACGACATGACATATATTGCAAATCCGATTTATTGTCCCCATTTAGAATTCGTTGTATATGTACTTTAATTTAAGTATTGCTCCCATCCAGTAAAAGGACAATTTTTAGTTTCTTATAATGAGCATTTTGTTTTTCTTGTGAAAGTTATCTTTTCTGCAAGGCAGTTCTGAATGACATTGGTCGTTTGAGTTCATATTGCTGTTCACAAGGAATAAATAATGGTTTTGTGGGAAGCTATAAATAATTAGATGTGACACCAATGATCATTAGCTGTAAATATACAATACACAGCAGTGAGGGCATTAGTAAGAACTACCCACACAAGGTACCTTTGGAACGGTCTGACACGCCCGATAGCCGAGGGTGTTTGGATTGTTTTGAAGATACCGAGTTGGAGTAATTTTAATAATGCCCAAACAAAATGATGTGTCTTTATTTGGTTCACGATGTTTTATTTGTTTTATAAAATGACGTTTTATAACATGATTTTGCTAATGACCGGTCATTAGTAAAATTACGTTGAGGCAACATAAATGCCTGGTCACATGTACGCTCTCAACCAATCATTTGATTAGGATCCGCTTCATCATCTTAATAATATAATGATGGCTAATGCACTTCGGGCAAGATGGGAACATTGTAATAACATGCAATAGGCCTATCTTAACCCCTGTAAGATTATACCTCCAGTATTATAATTATATTGAAAAGTTTATCGTAATGTTAATGGCAATTTTGAGGTAAGTGTGTTTGTAAAACAAAGTGTGTTCGTAAAACAAAGTGACCCATCCAGCATGCCACTCCTATCCTGTGTCACTTTAGAGGTTTTATTTGGTTTATCTCCGATCGGTCCACTCAAACACAGCGGTAAACACCACTCATTTATCTGGAATGTGCTCGGATAATTGATGGTAGACTTTTCTTTTCAAAGAATGTCACTTCGGTCTGCTATCCATTTCATTTCCTTGCGAATAGAATATAATCATACGACAATTCCGTGCGCACATAGCGTATCGCTTAGAGTAAGCTATCGGGAGAGTTTCGGTGAGGTCAACCATTGATAGCCCGCATGATACATGCCGCAGCAGCCTTGCCGCGGGGACCAGCGTACTCAATGAGGCCGTTGACACCAATATCTGTAACGTTACACTACGTAGGGCCTTCCCTGCGCAGCGGGAGTCAGCGAAACCGTATACCTCCGCTCTTTACGCATGGTGCCCTGGTTGAGCGAAATCAAACCCCGATTTGCGCGATGCGCGCGCTTAGTCTCTCGAAACAGATGTATTTAGCTAATTCAATTTAGTCGAATTCATATTATTCGTAAGTAAGTTCTTTGATTAATTTACTTTGAAAAGGCTTTGTACGGAATGGCCTTTAAAAAGTTTTGTAAATGAATTATGATAAATTTCTTGTTCCAAAATGTTTGTTTAAATGTCTATTAAAAAAAATATTGTAATAACGACTGAATGATTCATAAGATGACATTTTGTGTGGCCTAATGTCGGTTTATAAGCAGCGGTTGTGAGGTAGAAACCCTCACCTCTCTCGCTCCATGTGGCTTGGAGCTTTCACCCCAATATTCTTTCTCGTGCCTTTCCCGACACGGTTGGTCGGGACGGGCCCTCATTAGACCCCCCTCCTGAGCCGCTTGAAACCAAACCTGGGATTAAGACGTGAGTGAAATTAGCACGGGTCTGGTGTTAATCTCGTAGCAAGGGTACTACTACGAGGCGAGAAGGGCCCCGGGCTTTGCTCTCTCGACTCTCTCTCGATTGTCAGAAAATTGATGAAAGGTTCGGGTAGACCAGATACCTGTTGACGGCAAGCGTCTTTAGGCACGGTTCGACAGAAATTCCGGAAACCAGCGATATTCAAGAAAAATGGGTGTTTTCCATCAAGTTTGGGAGAGGTGCGATGGTTACGAAGCTCCCGGGCGAAAGTTGATTGACCCCTAGTTCCCATTCAGAATGCGACCAATTTCAAATAAGTCATGATGTTTGTTTCTTTTGTTGACCGTGATAAACACTGTGAAGTGCCGACCTAGATCTGTAAGTTTGCTGTATTTTCAGCGCTCTTTAAAGGTAATACAAAGTTTTGGGAAATTTTGAAAATTGGGTGGATAGTGAATCTTTACAATTTTGATATATTTGGATGCCCCTGTGGATGTATTATAAGCACTAAAAAAATTAGCCCCTAAAACACTTCTGTTTTCGAGAAAAATTGAATATAAAAATTTACCGGTGCTCCCGGTAAATTTTGATAAATTTCAAATAGCGCCTATGGCCATACAATAGTAGCTGCGACCATGACAATCTCAGAATATGTAGTTGGGATATATAATTTCCAAACGGAAATAGCTAATCGGTCGATTTTAGTCAAGAAACATTGTTTCATAGCTAAATTAATATCTTGACCTTGAGAGGGAGCTATACAACATAAAGAGTTTATTATTTATAATTTCATAACTTTAGACTCGATTTCAACTGCGACAACGATCAATGTATATTGTAGGATCGCATGTGCTTCCAATATGATAATTTGAACCAAATTCATGACCCCATACCAAAACTTTGTAATACCTTTAATAGGCAACAAGTTTATAACGATATATCCATCATGATTGTCTTCCAAAATTGTATGTGCGCATAACTACATTAGGTGTTTTAAAGATGTTTGAGTATGTCTAATTACAAAGCTTTACGAAGGTAGTGAAAGGGAAGTAGAATATATACAAATGACAGGGAGAGAGAGAGAGAGAGAGAGAGAATAGACGAAAGAGAGAATATAGACAATGCCAACAACAAGAAGAGAACATTGATGTATGCGCGTATGTGCGACATGGGTGTGGGTGTGTGCGAATGTGTGTAAGATAGAAAGACTCTATAAGGGGGGAACACATCATCATTCACGGAGCAGAGAGTGGTAGAGGTAGAGAGAGAGAGGGCGCAAGAGAGAGAGAGAGATCGAGATCAGTGTGAGTGTTAACACGCCAATAATAATTTATTATGTCAGATGGCGCCTTTATCATGTGTATATGCACAACGACCACCTATTACGTCACGTGACTTGTTGATCTACCAACAGGCGCTACATCCCAGTATTTATTTTGCGGCAGAAAACAACTACCTGTATACGTGCCAGAACCTAAGCTGGATCCAGGTAGAGTTAGGCGGATCGGTAATAGCTGCACATTTCATCCCTATCCCATTATTTTGCTTCTACTTCGTCTTTTTATTCCCCATTTTCTGTAAATTTGTGCTTTTCCTTTAAATATCTTTGATTCGCATAGGTCACATACCATTCCAATGCTCAGATCACATTTTCAACCTCACATTTTAGAGATCTGTACACTCTAACATGCTTTGGTCTCACGAATTAGACTTGTGAGCAATGGTGAGTGGCAGAGGAAATAGAAGACGGCGGAAATAAAAATGCTGCTATGATCATACCAGTCATTTCGTCGAGAACACACACAGAATGATAGAAATACCGGCTCAGCGTCAACAACATGCATGTAATTGGGCTGGCTTTATGCAATGATTTGATTTTGGAACATGTGCACGGGATAATGTAATGGGGCGATGACTGCTGGAGCACCTGGCTTTCATCATTAGCACCCCGTAGAGAATGACGGGACCAATTCAAAATGGCCGACCACATCACTCTGTCAGTAGTGACGTTGGGTTCTTTCAGAAATGAAAGATTATACGAGACGGTAGATCGAAGGCGTCGCTAAGGGGAGAATTGATGGGATAAAATGTGAAAATTGGATTTGCTTGTTTCTATCCCAATCTCACATTCATCTTCTGTGGGTAAATTTAATTGGAAAGGAAGTGGAAAATAAACAGAGAAGTACCATCTAAACAGGAACTGACATAGGCCTAGCCTAGAAGAAGAAAAAGGACCACAGTGCATTGAGGAAATAGTGAATCGAATATTCAACAAGAGCCAACTAAAATGGAAAACAGCATAAATTGCGATTCAAGGGATGATCAACTTCAAAACTCTTTTAAAAGTAATTTGATATAATCAATGTTGAAGATAACAGGAGACACCAGGGCTAAGACCAAATTCGGACCCCCCCCCCTACCCCGCCCCACCCACCCACATTGTTGGTGTCAATACCTGTTGACATGTAGACCCGCAGATTGTTATAGGAGGGGGAGGGGTACATTAATGCCCCTCTAGTCCTCCAGGTGCTTATAAGCACCATCTCGCCAGGCATTAATCTTTCCCTACTGGTCTCCCATGAGTTCTTGGTGACATGGTGCTCATCAAATTTGTCAAGTAGCAGCATGAGCAGTCGAGAGTCAATGATCTCGTTCAGGACTAGTCTTCCCATCCAAACTCTCAATTGATATGTTGTCCACGTTGATGGGATAATTTCTGACATCTATCCCATAGGTATGTCGCCATTTATTTTATCTAATTATTTGTTCATTTAGTGTAACTGTGAAGATTAATAGCAGCGCAGGCTGAAAGTGTCAGTTTACAAAAAGCAAAAACTTGTTTACAAAATACTTTTACATTATAATAAGATGTTCAAGATTATGAAAAGTAATACTGTACATGAAAACGGTTACTTGCCAATATCGCAAAATGATATTTTCAAAGTTCTACAAGATACTTTAATAGTATTGTAAAGGGCCGGGGAGGGACAACAGAAAAATAACAGATAAAATGTGAGGATAGTATACAGGCGTTATTTCATTAATTCCACTTTGCAAGCAATAATCATGCTATGCTAATCTCATATAAATGATAATAATAATCAAGATGATTAGATCAACGAAAGCATTTTTTTGAAAACGTATGTGCGCCCAATGTGAGGCTCGAACCAGAGGCGGTGGAGTGACTTCCAAAGTGGGGGGGGGGGGGGGGGCACCAACAAAAAAGGGCACTTTCTGGAAAAAAAGGGCACCTACAAAGGGAAATCTCAAAGCGAAAATATACAAATTTTAGACATTGGTATATACCCCTATAATTTGATTATATTATCGGGGATGATTTCAATATTTGTTTCTCTTTATACATCGTATAAAATATTGCTTTAGCATCATACCTTGCAGTTGGGTATGATGGTCGAAAAAAATCATTTGCGAGCGAGCAAAGCGAGCGAGGAAAAATATAAGATTTTTGAGGTCGCAGATGCGAAAACTACATCTTATAAAGAGGAAAAAACCAATCCTCATCGGGTTATAAATAAGCACATTCTCATAACAGTAAAACTGAAAAAACTTTGATAAGTAACATAATTATAACATCTATAAATGTGAGCGAGCGTAGCGAGTGAGCTTTGGGAGATATTGCTCTTAGCCGCTTGAAATTAGGGGCACGTTTAATGATGAGAGGAAAAGGGGACACTTAGCGAAGGGATAAGACACTTATTAGAAAATAAAAGGAGCACGTGTCAAAGTACAAAGGGTTATTATCAGAGGTGAAAATGGGGCACTCACTAGGGATGAAAAGGCACTTATAAGAATGGAAACTGGGCATTTGTCGACGGAAAAGAGGCAACCATCAGATTTTGATAGGGGCATTTCTGAAAAAGGGATAGGTTCCTCATAAGAAAGGAAAAGGGGCACGTATCATTTTTAAAAAGGTTAACTGTATCAGAGGTGAAAAGGGGCACTTATCGCATCTGAAAAGGGGCAGACACCATATATGAAAGAGGCACTTATGAGAATGAAAAAGGGGCACTAATAATAAAGGGAAATGTGCATTTGTTGAAAGAAAAGGAGCACCGATCAGATTTTGATAGGGGCATTTATTGGAGTTGAAAGGGGGCTTTTATGAAAAGCGGATGTTATGAAGGAAAAAGAGCATTTATTAGGAAGGAAAAAGGGCACGTGTCAAAATAAAACGAGTATCTCTCAAAATTGAATAGGGTCATTTACAAGACATGAAAAGGGGCACTAGTAGGAGAATGAAAAAGGACTATTTTCATAGGTGAAAAGGGGCATTTATGAAAAGGCAGAGGGATCTTTGTTAAATGGGGGCACTTATCATAAGGAAAAAGGGCACTTATTAGAAAGGAAAGGGGCACATTTGAAAATATAAGGTGTGTTTATCCGAGTTAAAAAGATGTAGTTATTAAAAGGGAAAGGGTCACTTCTTACAAAGGAAAAAGGGCAATTGTCAAAGTAAAAGGGGCACCTCTAAGATTTGAAGAGGGCAATTATCAGAGGTGAAGGAGGCGCTTAACAAAAGTGAAAAGGGGCGCCTCTCGTACCCGAAAAGGGGCACCTACTAGAGATTAAAAAGGGGCACCTACTAGAGATTAAAAGGGGCACTTATGAGAATGGAAAATAGACACTTATTGCAAAGGAAACTGGGAACTTGTCAGGGAAAAGAGGTACGTGTCAAAATAAAAGGGGCACATATCAGAGGTGGAAATGGGAGGGGGCACTTTTAAAAATTAATAGGGGCACATATCAAAGAAAAAGGGCCACTTTTTATGTAAAAAAAAGGGCGCTTCTTACAAAGTTAAAGGGGCACTTTTCCTATGGAAAAAGGGGCACTTTTGGGGTACTTGAAAAAGTGGGGGGGGGGCACTGTGGAACAAAGGATCCTCAAATTCGGATTCAAAATATCATCAATAACAAAATAAGCAAAGTTGTATAGCAGAAATAAACCAGTGAACAGGAAGTTGAATATTCTTACAAGAAGCCTGGAATAATGTAATGTATAATTGACGCTGTAATTTTCATGATAATTAATAAAACATTTACAATTTAAAATTTAAAAGACTAAAAACGCATGTGCGCCCAATGTGGGGCTCGAACCCACGACCCTGGGATTAAGAGTCCCATGCTCTACCGACTGAGCTAACCGGGCTGTGCGTATACATGAGCACACACAATGTTAACATTTAAAGAATATGAAACAAAGGAGTAAAACAGTGCAAAATCTTTATGAATACAGTATTTGACATTCACTTGTGTTGCTATCTCAAAAATTACTGAAAACTTGTTCTTTTTCATGTCAACAAAGATTTTTTTTATTAAATACAATTTTCCAATTTTTTGTTTATTGATTTGCTTATAAAACAAAGGAACCTCAAATTCGAATTCAAAATATCATCAATAACAAAATAAGCAAAGTTGTATATCAGAAATAAACCAGTGAACAGGAAGTTGAATATTCCTACAAGAAGCCTGGAATAATGTAATGTATAATTGACGCTGTAATTTTCATGATAATTTTTAAAACATTTAAAATTTAAAATTTAAATGACAAAAACTAATGTGCGCCCAATGTGGGGCTCGAACCCACGACCCTGGGATTAAGAGTCCCATGCTCTCTTTCATGTCAACAAAGATTTTTTTTATTAAATACAATTTTCCAATATTTTGTTTATTGATTTGCTTATAAAACAAAGGAACCTCAAATTCGGATTCAAAATATCATCAATAACAAAATAAGCAAAGTTGTATAGCAGAAATAAACCAGTGAACAGGAAGTTGAATATTCTTACAAGAAGCCTGGAATAATGTAATGTATAATTGACGCTGTAATTTTCATGATAATTTTTAAAACATTTAAAATTTAAAATTTAAATGACAAAAACTAATGTGCGCCCAATGTGGGGCTCGAACCCACGACCCTGGGATTAAGAGTCCCATGCTCTAACGACTGAGCTAACCGGGCTGTGCGTGTACATGAGCATACACAATGTAAACATTTAAAGAATATGAAACAAAGAAGTAAAAAAGTGCAAAATCTTTATGAATACAGTATTTGACATTCACTTGTTTTGCTATCTCAAAAATTACTGAAAACTTGTTCTTTTTCATGTCAACAAAGATTTTTTTTATTAAATACAATTTTCCAATTTTTTGTTTATTGATTTGCTTATAAAACAAAGGAACCTCAAATTCGGATTCAAAATATCATCAATAAAAAAATAAGCAAAGTTGTATAGCAGAAATAAAACAGTGAACAGGAAGTTGAATATTCCTACAATAAGCCTGGAATAACGTAATGTATAATTGACGCTGTAATTTTCATGATAATTTTTAAAACATTTAAAATTTAAAATTTAAATGACAAAAACTAATGTGCGCCCAATGTGGGGCTCGAACCCACGACCCTGGGATTAAGAGTCCCATGCTCTCTTTCATGTCAACAAAGATTTTTTTTATTAAATACAATTTTCCAATTTTTTGTTTATTGATTTGCTTATAAAACAAAGGAACCTCAAATTCGGATTCAAAATATCATCAATAACAAAATAAGCAAAGTTGTATAGCAGAAATAAACCAGTGAACAGGAAGTTGAATATTCTTACAAGAAGCCTGGAATAATGTAATGTATAATTGACGCTGTAATTTTCATGATAATTTTTAAAACATTTAAAATTTAAAATTTAAATGACAAAAACTAATGTGCGCCCAATGTGGGGCTCGAACCCACGACCCTGGGATTAAGAGTCCCATGCTCTACCGACTGAGCTAACCGGGCTGTGCGTGTAGATGAGCATACACAATGTAAACATTTAAAAAATATGAAACAAAGAAGTAAAAAAGTGCAAAATCTTTATGAATACAGTATTTGACATTCACTTGTATTGCTATCTCAAAAATTACTGAAAACTTGTTCTTTTTCATGTCAACAAAGATTTTTTTTATTAAATACAATTTTCCAATTTTTTGTTTATTGATTTGCTTATAAAACAAAGGAACCTCAAATTCGAATTCAAAATATCATCAATAACAAAATAAGCAAAGTTGTATATCAGAAATAAACCAGTGAACAGGAAGTTGAATATTCCTACAAGAAGCCTGGAATAATGTAATGTATAATTATATGACGCTGTAATTTTCATGATAATTTTTAAAACATTTAAAATTTAAAATTTAAATGACAAAAACTAATGTGCGCCCAATGTGGGGCTCGAACCCACGACCCTGGGATTAAGAGTCCCATGCTCTCTTTCATGTCAACAAAGATTTTTTTTATTAAATACAATTTTCCAATATTTTGTTTAATGATTTGCTTATAAAACAAAGGAACCTCAAATTCGGATTCAAAATATCATCAATAACAAAATAAGCAAAGTTGTATAGCAGAAATAAACCAGTGAACAGGAAGTTGAATATTCTTACAAGAAGCCTGGAATAATGTAATGTATAATTGACGCTGTAATTTTCATGATAATTTTTAAAACATTTAAAATTTAAAATTTAAATGACAAAAACTAATGTGCGCCCAATGTGGGGCTCGAACCCACGACCCTGGGATTAAGAGTCCCATGCTCTAACGACTGAGCTAACCGGGCTGTGCGTGTACATGAGCATACACAATGTAAACATTTAAAGAATATGAAACAAAGAAGTAAAAAAGTGCAAAATCTTTATGAATACAGTATTTGACATTCACTTGTTTTGCTATCTCAAAAATTACTGAAAACTTGTTCTTTTTCATGTCAACAAAGATTTTTTTTATTAAATACAATTTTCCAATTTTTTGTTTATTGATTTGCTTATAAAACAAAGGAACCTCAAATTCGGATTCAAAATATCATCAATAAAAAAATAAGCAAAGTTGTATAGCAGAAATAAAACAGTGAACAGGAAGTTGAATATTCCTACAATAAGCCTGGAATAACGTAATGTATAATTGACGCTGTAATTTTCATGATAATTTTTAAAACATTTAAAATTTAAAATTTAAATGACAAAAACTAATGTGCGCCCAATGTGGGGCTCGAACCCACGACCCTGGGATTAAGAGTCCCATGCTCTCTTTCATGTCAACAAAGATTTTTTTTATTAAATACAATTTTCCAATTTTTTGTTTATTGATTTGCTTATAAAACAAAGGAACCTCAAATTCGGATTCAAAATATCATCAATAACAAAATAAGCAAAGTTGTATAGCAGAAATAAACCAGTGAACAGGAAGTTGAATATTCTTACAAGAAGCCTGGAATAATGTAATGTATAATTGACGCTGTAATTTTCATGATAATTTTTAAAACATTTAAAATTTAAAATTTAAATGACAAAAACTAATGTGCGCCCAATGTGGGGCTCGAACCCACGACCCTGGGATTAAGAGTCCCATGCTCTAACGACTGAGCTAACCGGGCTGTGCGTGTACATGAGCATACACAATGTAAACATTTAAAGAATATGAAACAAAGAAGTAAAAAAGTGCAAAATCTTTATGAATACAGTATTTGACATTCACTTGTTTTGCTATCTCAAAAATTACTGAAAACTTGTTCTTTTTCATGTCAACAAAGATTTTTTTTATTAAATACAATTTTCCAATTTTTTGTTTATTGATTTGCTTATAAAACAAAGGAACCTCAAATTCGGATTCAAAATATCATCAATAAAAAAATAAGCAAAGTTGTATAGCAGAAATAAAACAGTGAACAGGAAGTTGAATATTCCTACAATAAGCCTGGAATAACGTAATGTATAATTGACGCTGTAATTTTCATGATAATTTTTAAAACATTTAAAATTTAAAATTTAAATGACAAAAACTAATGTGCGCCCAATGTGGGGCTCGAACCCACGACCCTGGGATTAAGAGTCCCATGCTCTCTTTCATGTCAACAAAGATTTTTTTTATTAAATACAATTTTCCAATTTTTTGTTTATTGATTTGCTTATAAAACAAAGGAACCTCAAATTCGGATTCAAAATATCATCAATAACAAAATAAGCAAAGTTGTATAGCAGAAATAAACCAGTGAACAGGAAGTTGAATATTCTTACAAGAAGCCTGGAATAATGTAATGTATAATTGACGCTGTAATTTTCATGATAATTTTTAAAACATTTAAAATTTAAAATTTAAATGACAAAAACTAATGTGCGCCCAATGTGGGGCTCGAACCCACGACCCTGGGATTAAGAGTCCCATGCTCTACCGACTGAGCTAACCGGGCTGTGCGTGTAGATGAGCATACACAATGTAAACATTTAAAAAATATGAAACAAAGAAGTAAAAAAGTGCAAAATCTTTATGAATACAGTATTTGACATTCACTTGTGTTGCTATCTCAAAAATTACTGAAAACTTGTTCTTTTTCATGTCAACAAAGATTTTTTTTATTAAATACAATTTTCCAATTTTTTGTTTATTGATTTGCTTATAAAACAAAGGAACCTCAAATTCGAATTCAAAATATCATCAATAACAAAATAAGCAAAGTTGTATAGCAGAAATAAACCAGTAAACAGGAAGTTGAATATTCTTACAAGAAGCCTGGAATAATGTAATGTATAATTGACGCTGTAATTTTCATGATAATTAATAAAACATTTAAAATTTAAATGACAAAAACTAGTGTGCGCCCAATGTGGGGCTCGAACCCACGACCCTGGGATTAAGAGTCCCATGCTCTACCGACTGAGCTAACCGGGCTGTGCGTGTACATGAGCATACACAATGTAAACATTTAAAGAATATGAAAAAAAGGAGTAAAAAAGTGCAAAATCTTTATGAATACAGTATTTGACATTCACTTGTGTTGCTATCTCAAAAATTACTGAAAACTTGTTCTTTTTCATGTCAACAAAGATTTTTGTTATTAAATACAATTTTCCAATTTTTTGTTTATTGATTTGCTTATAAAACAAAGGAACCTCAAATTCGGATTCAAAATATCATCAATAACAAAATAAGCAAAGTTGTATAGCAGAAATAAAACAGTGAACAGGAAGTTGAATATTCTTACAAGAAGCCTGGAATAATGTAATGTATAATTGACGCTGTAATTTTCATGATAATTAATAAAACATTTAAAATTTAAAATTTAAATGACAAAAACTAATGTCGCCCAATGTGGGGCTCAAACCCACGACCCTGGGATTAAGAGTCCCATGCTCTACCGACTGAGCTAACCGGGCTGTGCGTGTACATGAGCACACACAATGTAAACATTTAAAGAATATGAAACAAAGGAGTAAAAAAGTGCAAAATCTTTATGCATACAGTATTTGACATTCACTTGTGTTGCTATCTCAAAAATTACTGAAAACTTGTTCTATTTCATGTCAACAAAGATTTTTGTTATTAAATACAATTTTCCAATTTTTTGTTCATTGATTTGCTTATAAAACAAAGGAACCTCAAATTCGGATTCAAAATATCATCAATAACAAAATAAGCAAAGTTGTATAGCAGAAATAAAACAGTGAACAGGAAGTTGAATATTCTTACAAGAAGCCTGGAATAATGTAATGTATAATTGACGCTGTAATTTTCATGATAATTAATAAAACATTTAAAATTTAAAATTTAAATGATAAAAACTAATGTGCGCCCAATGTGGGGCTCGAACCCACGACCCTGGGATTAAGAGTCCCATGCTCTACCGACTGAGCTAACCGGGCTGTGCGTGTACATGAGCATACACAATGTAAACATTTAAAGAATATGAAACAAAGAAGTAAAAAAGTGCAAAATCTTTATGAATACAGTATTTGACATTCACTTGTGTTGCTATCTCAAAAATTACTGAAAACTTGTTCTATTTCATGTCAACAAAGATTTTTGTTATTAAATACAATTTTCCAATTTTTTGTTTATTGATTTGCTTATAAAACAAAGGAACCTCAAATTCGGATTCAAAATATCATCAATAACAAAATAAGCAAAGTTGTATAGCAGAAATAAACCAGTAAACAGGAAGTTGAATATTCTTACAAGAAGCCTGGAATAATGTAATGTATAATTGACGCTGTAATTTTCATGATAATTAATAAAACATTTAAAATTTAAATGACAAAAACTAGTGTGCGCCCAATGTGGGGCTCGAACCCACGACCCTGGGATTAAGAGTCCCATGCTCTACCGACTGAGCTAACCGGGCTGTGCGTGTACATGAGCATACACAATGTAAACATTTAAAGAATATGAAAAAAAGGAGTAAAAAAGTGCAAAATCTTTATGAATACAGTATTTGACATTCACTTGTGTTGCTATCTCAAAAATTACTGAAAACTTGTTCTTTTTCATGTCAACAAAGATTTTTGTTATTAAATACAATTTTCCAATTTTTTGTTTATTGATTTGCTTATAAAACAAAGGAACCTCAAATTCGGATTCAAAATATCATCAATAACAAAATAAGCAAAGTTGTATAGCAGAAATAAAACAGTGAACAGGAAGTTGAATATTCTTACAAGAAGCCTGGAATAATGTAATGTATAATTGACGCTGTAATTTTCATGATAATTAATAAAACATTTAAAATTTAAAATTTAAATGACAAAAACTAATGTCGCCCAATGTGGGGCTCAAACCCACGACCCTGGGATTAAGAGTCCCATGCTCTACCGACTGAGCTAACCGGGCTGTGCGTGTACATGAGCACACACAATGTAAACATTTAAAGAATATGAAACAAAGGAGTAAAAAAGTGCAAAATCTTTATGCATACAGTATTTGACATTCACTTGTGTTGCTATCTCAAAAATTACTGAAAACTTGTTCTATTTCATGTCAACAAAGATTTTTGTTATTAAATACAATTTTCCAATTTTTTGTTCATTGATTTGCTTATAAAACAAAGGAACCTCAAATTCGGATTCAAAATATCATCAATAACAAAATAAGCAAAGTTGTATAGCAGAAATAAAACAGTGAACAGGAAGTTGAATATTCTTACAAGAAGCCTGGAATAATGTAATGTATAATTGACGCTGTAATTTTCATGATAATTAATAAAACATTTAAAATTTAAAATTTAAATGATAAAAACTAATGTGCGCCCAATGTGGGGCTCGAACCCACGACCCTGGGATTAAGAGTCCCATGCTCTACCGACTGAGCTAACCGGGCTGTGCGTGTACATGAGCATACACAATGTAAACATTTAAAGAATATGAAAAAAAGGAGTAAAAAAGTGCAAAATCTTTATGAATACAGTATTTGACATTCACTTGTGTTGCTATCTCAAAAATTACTGAAAACTTGTTCTTTTTCATGTCAACAAAGATTTTTGTTATTAAATACAATTTTCCAATTTTTTGTTTATTGATTTGCTTATAAAACAAAGGAACCTCAAATTCGGATTCAAAATATCATCAATAACAAAATAAGCAAAGTTGTATAGCAGAAATAAAACAGTGAACAGGAAGTTGAATATTCTTACAAGAAGCCTGGAATAATGTAATGTATAATTGACGCTGTAATTTTCATGATAATTAATAAAACATTTAAAATTTAAAATTTAAATGACAAAAACTAATGTCGCCCAATGTGGGGCTCAAACCCACGACCCTGGGATTAAGAGTCCCATGCTCTACCGACTGAGCTAACCGGGCTGTGCGTGTACATGAGCACACACAATGTAAACATTTAAAGAATATGAAACAAAGGAGTAAAAAAGTGCAAAATCTTTATGCATACAGTATTTGACATTCACTTGTGTTGCTATCTCAAAAATTACTGAAAACTTGTTCTATTTCATGTCAACAAAGATTTTTGTTATTAAATACAATTTTCCAATTTTTTGTTCATTGATTTGCTTATAAAACAAAGGAACCTCAAATTCGGATTCAAAATATCATCAATAACAAAATAAGCAAAGTTGTATAGCAGAAATAAAACAGTGAACAGGAAGTTGAATATTCTTACAAGAAGCCTGGAATAATGTAATGTATAATTGACGCTGTAATTTTCATGATAATTAATAAAACATTTAAAATTTAAAATTTAAATGATAAAAACTAATGTGCGCCCAATGTGGGGCTCGAACCCACGACCCTGGGATTAAGAGTCCCATGCTCTACCGACTGAGCTAACCGGGCTGTGCGTGTACATGAGCACACACAATGTAAACATTTAAAGAATATGAAACAAAGGAGTAAAAAAGTGCAAAATCTTTATGAATACAGTATTTGACATTCACTTGTGTTGCTTTCTCAAAAATTACTGAAAACTTGTTCTATTTCATGTCAACAAAGATTTTTGTTATTAAATACAATTTTCCAATTTTTTGTTCATTGATTTGCTTATAAAACGAAGGAACCTCAAATTCGGATTCAAAATATCATCAATAACAAAATAAGCAAAGTTGTATAGCAGAAATAAAACAGTGAACAGGAAGTTGAATATTCTTACAAGAAGCCTGGAATAATGTAATGTATAATTGACGCTGTAATTTTCATGATAATTAATAAAACATTTAAAATTTAAAATTTAAATGATGAAAACTAATGTGCGCCCAATGTGGGGCTCGAACCCACGACCCTGGGATTAAGAGTCCCATGCTCTACCGACTGAGCTAACCGGGCTGTGCGTGTACATGAGCACACACAATGTAAACATTTAAAGAATATGAAACAAAGGAGTAAAAAAGTGCAAAATCTTTATGAATACAGTATTTGACATTCACTTGTGTTGCTTTCTCAAAAATTACTGAAAACTTGTTCTATTTCATGTCAACAAAGATTTTTGTTATTAAATACAATTTTCCAATTTTTTGTTTATTGATTTGCTTATAAAACAAAGGAACCTCAAATTCGGATTCAAAATATCATCAATAACAAAATAAGCAAAGTTGTATAGCAGAAATAAACCAGTGAACAGGAAGTTGAATATTCTTACAAGAAGCCTGGAATAATGTAATGTATAATTGACGCTGTAATTTTCATGATAATTTTTAAAACATTTAAAATTTAAAATTTAAATGACAAAAACTAATGTGCGCCCAATGTGGGGCTCGAACCCACGACCCTGGGATTAAGAGTCCCATGCTCTACCGACTGAGCTAACCGGGCTGTGCGTGTAGATGAGCATACACAATGTAAACATTTAAAAAATATGAAACAAAGAAGTAAAAAAGTGCAAAATCTTTATGAATACAGTATTTGACATTCACTTGTGTTGCTATCTCAAAAATTACTGAAAACTTGTTCTATTTCATGTCAACAAAGATTTTTGTTATTAAATACAATTTTCCAATTTTTTGTTTATTGATTTGCTTATAAAACAAAGGAACCGGGCTGTGCGTGTACATGAGCATACACAATGTAAACATTTAAAGAA
This sequence comes from Strongylocentrotus droebachiensis, assembly GCA_035222895.1. Classification (NCBI taxonomy): domain Eukaryota; kingdom Metazoa; phylum Echinodermata; class Echinoidea; order Camarodonta; family Strongylocentrotidae; genus Strongylocentrotus; species Strongylocentrotus droebachiensis. The sequence goes on along the minus strand of JAVYIG010001010.1, from coordinate 26,876 downwards.
TATGAAACAAAGAAGTAAAAAAGTGCAAAATCTTTATGAATACAGTATTTGACATTCACTTGTGTTGCTATCTCAAAAATTACTGAAAACTTGTTTTATTTCATGTCAACAAAGATTTTTGTTATTAAATACAATTTTCCAATTTTTTGTTTATTGATTTGCTGATAAAACAAAGGAACCTCAAATTCGGATTCAAAATATCATCAATAACAAAATAAGCAAAGTTGTATAGCAGAAATAAACCAGTGAACAGGAAGTTGAATATTCTTACAAGAAGCCTGGAATAATGTAATGTATAATTGACGCTGTAATTTTCATGATAATTTTTAAAACATTTAAAATTTAAAATTTAAATGACAAAAACTAATGTGCGCCCAATGTGGGGCTCGAACCCACGACCCTGGGATTAAGAGTCCCATGCTCTACCGACTGAGCTAACCGGGCTGTGCGTGTACATGAGCATACACAATGTAAACATTTAAAGAATATGAAACAAAGAAGTAAAAAAGTGCAAAATCTTTATGAATACAGTATTTGACATTCACTTGTGTTGCTATCTCAAAAATTACTGAAAACTTGTTCTATTTCATGTCAACAAAGATTTTTTTTATTAAATACAATTTTCCAATTTTTTGTTTATTGATTTGCTTTTAAAACAAAGGAACCTCAAATTCGAATTCAAAATATCATCAATAACAAAATAAGCAAAGTTGTATAGCAGAAATAAACCAGTGAACAGGAATTTAAATATTCCTACAAGAAGCCTGGAATAATGTAATGTATAATTGACGGTGTAATTTTCATGATAATTTTTAAAACATTTAAAATCTAAAATCTAAATGACAAAAACTAATGTGCGCCCAATGTGGGGCTCGAACCCACGACCCTGGGATTAAGAGTCCCATGCTCTACCGACTGAGCTAACCGGGCTGTGCGTGTAGATGAGCATACACAATGTAAACATTTAAAAAATATGAAACAAAGAAGTAAAAAAGTGCAAAATCTTTATGAATACAGTATTTGACATTCACTTGTGTTGCTATCTCAAAAATTACTGAAAACTTGTTCTATTTCATGTCAACAAAGATTTTTGTTATTAAATACAATTTTCCAATTTTTTGTTTATTGATTTGCTTATAAAACAAAGGAACCGGGCTGTGCGTGTACATGAGCATACACAATGTAAACATTTAAAGAATATGAAACAAAGAAGTAAAAAAGTGCAAAATCTTTATGAATACAGTATTTGACATTCACTTGTGTTGCTATCTCAAAAATTACTGAAAACTTGTTTTATTTCATGTCAACAAAGATTTTTGTTATTAAATACAATTTTCCAATTTTTTGTTTATTGATTTGCTGATAAAACAAAGGAACCTCAAATTCGGATTCAAAATATCATCAATAACAAAATAAGCAAAGTTGTATAGCAGAAATAAACCAGTGAACAGGAAGTTGAATATTCTTACAAGAAGCCTGGAATAATGTAATGTATAATTGACGCTGTAATTTTCATGATAATTTTTAAAACATTTAAAATTTAAAATTTAAATGACAAAAACTAATGTGCGCCCAATGTGGGGCTCGAACCCACGACCCTGGGATTAAGAGTCCCATGCTCTACCGACTGAGCTAACCGGGCTGTGCGTGTACATGAGCATACACAATGTAAACATTTAAAGAATATGAAACAAAGAAGTAAAAAAGTGCAAAATCTTTATGAATACAGTATTTGACATTCACTTGTGTTGCTATCTCAAAAATTACTGAAAACTTGTTCTATTTCATGTCAACAAAGATTTTTTTTATTAAATACAATTTTCCAATTTTTTGTTTATTGATTTGCTTTTAAAACAAAGGAACCTCAAATTCGAATTCAAAATATCATCAATAACAAAATAAGCAAAGTTGTATAGCAGAAATAAACCAGTGAACAGGAATTTAAATATTCCTACAAGAAGCCTGGAATAATGTAATGTATAATTGACGGTGTAATTTTCATGATAATTTTTAAAACATTTAAAATCTAAAATCTAAATGACAAAAACTAATGTGCGCCCAATGTGGGGCTCGAACCCACGACTCTGGGATTAAGAGTCCCATGCTCTCTTTCATGTCAACAAAGATTTTTTTTATTAAATACAATTTTCCAATTTTGTGTTTATTGATTTGCTTATAAAACAAAGGAACCTCAAATTCGGATTCAAATTATCATCAATAACAAAATAAGCAAAGTTGTATAGCAGAAATAAACCAGTGAACAGGAAGTTGAATATTCTTACAAGAAGCCTGGAATAATGTAATGTATAATTGACGCTGTAATTTTCATGAAAATTAATAAAACATTTAAAATTTAAAATTTAAATGATGAAAACTAATGTGCGCCCAATGTGGGGCTCGAACCCACGACCCTGGGATTAAGAGTCCCATGCTCTACCGACTGAGCTAACCGGGCTGTGCGTGTACATGAGCACACACAATGTAAACATTTAAAGAATATGAAACAAAGGAGTAAAAAAGTGCAAAATCTTTATGAATACAGTATTTGACATTCACTTGTGTTGCTTTCTCAAAAATTACTGAAAACTTGTTCTATTTCATGTCAACAAAGATTTTTGTTATTAAATACAATTTTCCAATTTTTTGTTCATTGATTTGCTTATAAAACGAAGGAACCTCAAATTCGGATTCAAAATATCATCAATAACAAAATAAGCAAAGTTGTATAGCAGAAATAAAACAGTGAACAGGAAGTTGAATATTCTTACAAGAAGCCTGGAATAATGTAATGTATAATTGACGCTGTAATTTTCATGATAATTAATAAAACATTTAAAATTTAAAATTTAAATGATGAAAACTAATGTGCGCCCAATGTGGGGCTCGAACCCACGACCCTGGGATTAAGAGTCCCATGCTCTACCGACTGAGCTAACCGGGCTGTGCGTGTACATGAGCACACACAATGTAAACATTTAAAGAATATGAAACAAAGGAGTAAAAAAGTGCAAAATCTTTATGAATACAGTATTTGACATTCACTTGTGTTGCTATCTCAAAAATTACTGAAAACTTGTTCTATTTCATGTCAACAAAGATTTTTTTTATTAAATACAATTTTCCAATTTTTTGTTTATTGATTTGCTTTTAAAACAAAGGAACCTCAAATTCGAATTCAAAATATCATCAATAACAAAATAAGCAAAGTTGTATAGCAGAAATAAAACAGTGAACAGGAAGTTGAATATTCTTACAAGAAGCCTGGAATAATGTAATGTATAATTGACGCTGTAATTTTCATGAAAATTAATAAAACATTTAAAATTTAAAATTTAAATGACAAAAACTAATGTGCGCCCAATGTGGGGCTCGAACCCACGACCCTGGGATTAAGAGTCCCATGCTCTACCGACTGAGCTAACCGGGCTGTGCGTGTACATGAGCACACACAATGTAAACATTTAAAGAATATGAAACAAAGGAGTAAAAAAGTGCAAAATCTTTATGAATACAGTATTTGACATTCACTTGTGTTGCTATCTCAAAAATTACTGAAAACTTGTTCTTTTTCATGTCAACAAAGATTTTTGTTATTAAATACAATTTTCCAATTTTTTGTTTATTGATTTGCTTATAAAACAAAGGAACCTCAAATTCGGATTCAAAATATCATCAATAACAAAATAAGCAAAGTTGTATAGCAGAAATAAACCAGTGAACAGGAAGTTGAATATTCTTACAAGAAGCCTGGAATAATGTAATGTATAATTGACGCTGTAATTTTCATGATAATTTTTAAAACATTTAAAATTTAAAATTTAAATGACAAAAACTAATGTGCGCCCAATGTGGGGCTCGAACCCACGACCCTGGGATTAAGAGTCCCATGCTCTACCGACTGAGCTAACCGGGCTGTGCGTGTAGATGAGCATACACAATGTAAACATTTAAAAAATATGAAACAAAGAAGTAAAAAAGTGCAAAATCTTTATGAATACAGTATTTGACATTCACTTGTGTTGCTATCTCAAAAATTAATGAAAACTTGTTCTATTTCATGTCAACAAAGATTTTTGTTATTAAATACAATTTTCCAATTTTTTGTTTATTGATTTGCTTATAAAACAAAGGAACCGGGCTGTGCGTGTACATGAGCATACACAATGTAAACATTTAAAGAATATGAAACAAAGAAGTAAAAAAGTGCAAAATCTTTATGAATACAGTATTTGACATTCACTTGTGTTGCTATCTCAAAAATTACTGAAAACTTGTTCTATTTCATGTCAACAAAGATTTTTTTTATTAAATACAATTTTCCAATTTTTTGTTTATTGATTTGCTTTTAAAACAAAGGAACCTCAAATTCGAATTCAAAATATCATCAATAACAAAATAAGCAAAGTTGTATAGCAGAAATAAACCAGTGAACAGGAATTTAAATATTCCTACAAGAAGCCTGGAATAATGTAATGTATAATTGACGGTGTAATTTTCATGATAATTTTTAAAACATTTAAAATCTAAAATCTAAATGACAAAAACTAATGTGCGCCCAATGTGGGGCTCGAACCCACGACCCTGGGATTAAGAGTCCCATGCTCTACCGACTGAGCTAACCGGGCTGTGCGTGTAGATGAGCATACACAATGTAAACATTTAAAAAATATGAAACAAAGAAGTAAAAAAGTGCAAAATCTTTATGAATACAGTATTTGACATTCACTTGTGTTGCTATCTCAAAAATTACTGAAAACTTGTTCTATTTCATGTCAACAAAGATTTTTGTTATTAAATACAATTTTCCAATTTTTTGTTTATTGATTTGCTTATAAAACAAAGGAACCGGGCTGTGCGTGTACATGAGCATACACAATGTAAACATTTAAAGAATATGAAACAAAGAAGTAAAAAAGTGCAAAATCTTTATGAATACAGTATTTGACATTCACTTGTGTTGCTATCTCAAAAATTACTGAAAACTTGTTTTATTTCATGTCAACAAAGATTTTTGTTATTAAATACAATTTTCCAATTTTTTGTTTATTGATTTGCTGATAAAACAAAGGAACCTCAAATTCGGGTTCAAAATATCATCAATAACAAAATAAGCAAAGTTGTATAGCAGAAATAAACCAGTGAACAGGAAGTTGAATATTCTTACAAGAAGCCTGGAATAATGTAATGTATAATTGACGCTGTAATTTTCATGATAATTTTTAAAACATTTAAAATTTAAAATTTAAATGACAAAAACTAATGTGCGCCCAATGTGGGGCTCGAACCCACGACCCTGGGATTAAGAGTCCCATGCTCTACCGACTGAGCTAACCGGGCTGTGCGTGTACATGAGCATACACAATGTAAACATTTAAAGAATATGAAACAAAGAAGTAAAAAAGTGCAAAATCTTTATGAATACAGTATTTGACATTCACTTGTGTTGCTATCTCAAAAATTACTGAAAACTTGTTCTATTTCATGTCAACAAAGATTTTTTTTATTAAATACAATTTTCCAATTTTTTGTTTATTGATTTGCTTTTAAAACAAAGGAACCTCAAATTCGAATTCAAAATATCATCAATAACAAAATAAGCAAAGTTGTATAGCAGAAATAAACCAGTGAACAGGAATTTAAATATTCCTACAAGAAGCCTGGAATAATGTAATGTATAATTGACGGTGTAATTTTCATGATAATTTTTAAAACATTTAAAATCTAAAATCTAAATGACAAAAACTAATGTGCGCCCAATGTGGGGCTCGAACCCACGACTCTGGGATTAAGAGTCCCATGCTCTCTTTCATGTCAACAAAGATTTTTTTTATTAAATACAATTTTCCAATTTTGTGTTTATTGATTTGCTTATAAAACAAAGGAACCTCAAATTCGGATTCAAATTATCATCAATAACAAAATAAGCAAAGTTGTATAGCAGAAATAAAACAGTGAACAGGAAGTTGAATATTCTTACAAGAAGCCTGGAATAATGTAATGTATAATTGACGCTGTAATTTTCATGAAAATTAATAAAACATTTAAAATTTAAAATTTAAATGACAAAAACTAATGTGCGCCCAATGTGGGGCTCGAACCCACGACCCTGGGATTAAGAGTCCCATGCTCTACCGACTGAGCTAACCGGGCTGTGCGTGTACATGAGCACACACAATGTAAACATTTAAAGAATATGAAACAAAGGAGTAAAAAAGTGCAAAATCTTTATGAATACAGTATTTGACATTCACTTGTGTTGCTATCTCAAAAATTACTGAAAACTTGTTCTTTTTCATGTCAACAAAGATTTTTGTTATTAAATACAATTTTCCAATTTTTTGTTTATTGATTTGCTTATAAAACAAAGGAACCTCAAATTCGGATTCAAAATATCATCAATAACAAAATAAGCAAAGTTGTATAGCAGAAATAAACCAGTGAACAGGAAGTTGAATATTCTTACAAGAAGCCTGGAATAATGTAATGTATAATTGACGCTGTAATTTTCATGATAATTTTTAAAACATTTAAAATTTAAAATTTAAATGACAAAAACTAATGTGCGCCCAATGTGGGGCTCGAACCCACGACCCTGGGATTAAGAGTCCCATGCTCTACCGACTGAGCTAACCGGGCTGTGCGTGTAGATGAGCATACACAATGTAAACATTTAAAAAATATGAAACAAAGAAGTAAAAAAGTGCAAAATCTTTATGAATACAGTATTTGACATTCACTTGTGTTGCTATCTCAAAAATTAATGAAAACTTGTTCTATTTCATGTCAACAAAGATTTTTGTTATTAAATACAATTTTCCAATTTTTTGTTTATTGATTTGCTTATAAAACAAAGGAACCGGGCTGTGCGTGTACATGAGCATACACAATGTAAACATTTAAAGAATATGAAACAAAGAAGTAAAAAAGTGCAAAATCTTTATGAATACAGTATTTGACATTCACTTGTGTTGCTATCTCAAAAATTACTGAAAACTTGTTTTATTTCATGTCAACAAAGATTTTTGTTATTAAATACAATTTTCCAATTTTTTGTTTATTGATTTGCTGATAAAACAAAGGAACCTCAAATTCGGATTCAAAATATCATCAATAACAAAATAAGCAAAGTTGTATAGCAGAAATAAACCAGTGAACAGGAAGTTGAATATTCTTACAAGAAGCCTGGAATAATGTAATGTATAATTGACGCTGTAATTTTCATGATAATTTTTAAAACATTTAAAATTTAAAATTTAAATGACAAAAACTAATGTGCGCCCAATGTGGGGCTCGAACCCACGACCCTGGGATTAAGAGTCCCATGCTCTACCGACTGAGCTAACCGGGCTGTGCGTGTACATGAGCATACACAATGTAAACATTTAAAGAATATGAAACAAAGAAGTAAAAAAGTGCAAAATCTTTATGAATACAGTATTTGACATTCACTTGTGTTGCTATCTCAAAAATTACTGAAAACTTGTTCTATTTCATGTCAACAAAGATTTTTTTTATTAAATACAATTTTCCAATTTTTTGTTTATTGATTTGCTTTTAAAACAAAGGAACCTCAAATTCGAATTCAAAATATCATCAATAACAAAATAAGCAAAGTTGTATAGCAGAAATAAACCAGTGAACAGGAATTTAAATATTCCTACAAGAAGCCTGGAATAATGTAATGTATAATTGACGGTGTAATTTTCATGATAATTTTTAAAACATTTAAAATCTAAAATCTAAATGACAAAAACTAATGTGCGCCCAATGTGGGGCTCGAACCCACGACCCTGGGATTAAGAGTCCCATGCTCTACCGACTGAGCTAACCGGGCTGTGCGTGTAGATGAGCATACACAATGTAAACATTTAAAAAATATGAAACAAAGAAGTAAAAAAGTGCAAAATCTTTATGAATACAGTATTTGACATTCACTTGTGTTGCTATCTCAAAAATTACTGAAAACTTGTTCTATTTCATGTCAACAAAGGTTTTTTTTATTAAATACAATTTTCCAATTTTTTGTTTATTGATTTGCTTTTAAAACAAAGGAACCTCAAATTCGAATTCAAAATATCATCAATAACAAAATAAGCAAAGTTGTATAGCAGAAATAAAACAGTGAACAGGAAGTTGAATATTCTTACAAGAAGCCTGGAATAATGTAATGTATAATTGACGCTGTAATTTTCATGATAATTTTTAAAACATTTAAAATTTAAAATTTAAATGACAAAAACTAATGTGCGCCCAATGTGGGGCTCGAACCCACGACCCTGGGATTAAGAGTCCCATGCTCTACCGACTGAGCTAACCGGGCTGTGCGTGTAGATGAGCATACACAATGTAAACATTTAAAAAATATGAAACAAAGAAGTAAAAAAGTGCAAAATCTTTATGAATACAGTATTTGACATTCACTTGTGTTGCTATCTCAAAAATTACTGAAAACTTGTTCTATTTCATGTCAACAAAGATTTTTGTTATTAAATACAATTTTCCAATTTTTTGTTTATTGATTTGCTTATAAAACAAAGGAACCGGGCTGTGCGTGTACATGAGCATACACAATGTAAACATTTAAAGAATATGAAACAAAGAAGTAAAAAAGTGCAAAATCTTTATGAATACAGTATTTGACATTCACTTGTGTTGCTATCTCAAAAATTACTGAAAACTTGTTTTATTTCATGTCAACAAAGATTTTTGTTATTAAATACAATTTTCCAATTTTTTGTTTATTGATTTGCTGATAAAACAAAGGAACCTCAAATTCGGATTCAAAATATCATCAATAACAAAATAAGCAAAGTTGTATAGCAGAAATAAACCAGTGAACAGGAAGTTGAATATTCTTACAAGAAGCCTGGAATAATGTAATGTATAATTGACGCTGTAATTTTCATGATAATTTTTAAAACATTTAAAATTTAAAATTTAAATGACAAAAACTAATGTGCGCCCAATGTGGGGCTCGAACCCACGACCCTGGGATTAAGAGTCCCATGCTCTACCGACTGAGCTAACCGGGCTGTGCGTGTACATGAGCATACACAATGTAAACATTTAAAGAATATGAAACAAAGAAGTAAAAAAGTGCAAAATCTTTATGAATACAGTATTTGACATTCACTTGTGTTGCTATCTCAAAAATTACTGAAAACTTGTTCTATTTCATGTCAACAAAGGTTTTTATTATTAAATACAATTTTCCAATTTTTTGTTTATTGATTTGCTTATAAAACAAAGGAACCTCAAATTCGAATTCAAAATATCATCAATAACAAAATAAGCAAAGTTGTATAGCAGAAATAAACCAGTGAACAGGAATTTAAATATTCCTACAAGAAGCCTGGAATAATGTAATGTATAATTGACGCTGTAATTTTCATGATAATTTTTAAAACATTTAAAATTTAAAATTTAAATGACAAAAACTAATGTGCGCCCAATGTGGGGCTCGAACCCACGACCCTGGGATTAAGAGTCCCATGCTCTACCGACTGCGCTAAAAATTTTACTCATGAGACTCTTTCCCGCCACCGAAAATTGGCGGGAAAATCGCGCCCGGCGCGCAAATTCTCGCCGACGCGAATTGGCGGGGGAAATTGTTGGGCGGCAAGAGTTCGAATCCCGGTAGAATGGTCTGGCTTTTTTTCTTCATCATAACCATCTGTAATGTTTTTATTCCTTTGTTAAAACGTTGATGGTTGTTTATCTTTCATGACATAGCATAAAAAAGAACAAAATACGTTTATAAGGGAATTGCAGATATATTAAAGTGACCCAACATTTCCCTTTGTTGCTATTCAACTTTTACCTGTCTGTTTTCATTCCGACTTTATTTTTTGACATAGGTTGTTGTTTATCGATATATTATATTTGTGTAAATACCTGATCTCATCAAGTAGAGTTTATTCACCAATGTCAATATCGATCTAGAGCATTTTGTGTAATGTAGAGTCTAGATCTTAAACAACTTAATATTAAAAGGAAACATATTTTAAGTTTAAGATGGAACGAAAACAAAACAAAGCATAATGTATTAATTTCAGAGTAATAATAAACAAAATAAATTATTTGCTGATTCGATTTTGGGGTCATGAGGTCAAATGTTAAAGACCACAGGTGTTATTATATGCATGATTATTGCAATGGACTATGAATCAATCTCCCTAGCTCTCATTTAGCCCCTCTTCAACATATTCAGAACACAGCAGCACACCTCATCACACGTACAAGAAAACATAAACACATCACACCGATCATTCGTTCTCTACACTGGCTCCCCCTCCAACAGCATATCAGATTCTCATGCTGACATACAAGGCCTTTCAAAAAATTGCTTCCTCATATCTCTTGTTACTCATCACTCCTAAAACTCGTACTTCATCTATGCGTCTCCGATCATCATCCACAGCACATCTTCATCTAGCCCCAGGCCCTCGCATCCACACCCGCCTATGGCAATCGTGCCTTTTCTATTTGTGCCCCTCCCCCCTTCCCCCAACTTTGGAACAATCTTCCCCATGAAATACGCGAGTCCCCAACATTCAAGAGTAAAATTAAGACTTATCTGCTCAATATGTAATATAATGTGATCATATTTTGTTTGTTAAACTAAAAAGCATTATGTAAATATTAACTATTATTAATGTATGATTGTTATTAGGAATTTGGTATTATAATTATGTATCATGTATCATATTGTTGTAATTTGTAGGTTAACATTACATTTTATTTTATTTTTGTTAAGCGCTTAGAAACTTTGTTTTAAGCACTATATAAATGTAATATATTATTGTTATTATGAAAATAGATTGTTCTTGATATAATTCAAGAACTATGTACACATGCACTAAGAAGGTGTCAATGAACTGATAAGATTTTGGGTTCCATTAGTTCAAAGGTCACAGGAGCCAATATGTGCATGAAAGTTTCTAATTTGTGATATCATGATAGGGCGAAAAGGCTTTAACTCTGTAATTATAGGGATGCAGAGGCAGAGGCATATATATTTTGAATCTGCGCGGTCGAATTCCATCTAGTTATTGTAAACTAATAATTAACTCACCTCTTGCCAATCAATCATACACCAATCATACAAATCACTGCTAAAACTCACTCCGATCCTCTCTCCTAAATCTCCAAACTAATATTACTAACTGAGACCTAAAACAACACACCTCACTCAGAGTAAGTCCAGTGCCAGTCTGCCTGTGTTTTATTACAAAGTATCAAGCATGTGCTTCATGCAAATTATATTCAAATATAGCACAATAGGTTTTAAGAATATACATCAGAAAAAGGAGAAGAGAACCAATGATAAGTAAGAAGTGGAAAAATGCAAATGAGAAGAGAACATACCACCTGTTCTAGCTTGATGTGGTGGAGATGAATGGTGGAGATGAATGGATAATATGCAAATGATGTGAAATGAATATGTATAGGGTAGAAGAGACTAGAGAAACAAATAGTAATCATGACAAATAAAAGTAGGGAATGAGTCTAATTTTAACTCTTACATAATCAATGTTAAAAACAATATACCAACTATCACTAAAGATTACATATGTACATTGAAACTTCTTTATAACGAGGTCCTTAAAGGACAAGTCCACTCGAAAAATAACTTACTTTCAATAAAAGCAGAAAAATCAGACAAACCAATCAATAAAAGTTTGAGCAAAATCGGATAACTAATAAGAAAGTTATGAATTTTTGAAAAAGTATGTAAAACTATGGAACAATGAGAATCACAACACAAAGTGCCAAGATGGTTATCAGTTTGTGACGTCATGTCCTCACAACTTATCAATTGCTTTACATAGTTTAATCCCATTAATTTCCTTTTTCTTCCCCTAAAACTTGATTTCCCCATGCCTTTACCCAGGTTATATGATTTGTATCATATTGCGTGCATGACATTTCCCAAAAACTTTTATGAATTTGGAATAATTGATACTATTTTCTGAATATTGTATTTCATAATTATTGATTTTTATATAAAATAGTTTATCAAAATTCATTTTTTTTCATGATTTAACTGGACAAAATTACTCTTTATTTGTGCATCCACACAAACACAAATGACTAACAATCTAACATGGATGCTGGTGTGAAGAAATAGGATTCTTAGGGTGAAAATAGGAAATTTATATTATTAATATACAGCAAATAATTAGTGGATAGTGAGGACCATACGTCACAGACTCATGAGTGAGTTGCCAATTTGTGTAGTGATTTTCAAAGTTTTTCATGTCATTAAAAATTCATAACTTTCTTATTAGTTATCCGATTTTGCTCAAACTTTTTTTGATTGGTTTGTCTGATTCTATTGAAAGTAAATTATTTTTGGAGTGGACTTGGGCTTTAAGACCATGAAACATTTTGTTATATCAGGTTTTTCATATCAGGGTAAAAAAACAAAGAAATATAAAGAGCTGGGACCAGCAACATTACCTCGTTACAAGAGGATTTTTTTATATCCAACCGCGTTATAATGAGGTTCCATTGTACTGGTATCTTAATCTGTGTGGTTGATATAAAGTGTTTCATCATAGGTGAATACTTACATAATATAACAATTTAGCTCAAAACGTGCACATATTTGCCACCGCTGGGACTTGAACCCAGAATTGCTCTTAGATAAAGAACTGTTTTGCCTTTAAACTACAGTAGCTGCTATTGATTGTGTGGTTTCGAGCTTCATTGTTAAATGAAAAATTGACATAATGGAGATATTGGTAAACACTTGGAATTAAAGAACATTTATTATGAAAATCCTCCCATCAGCTTTTACAAGGACTTTGGACCTTCATTCTTTGATAAATAATTATCGAAAAATGGTAGCCTTAAAGGATTTTCCGTTGTGATGTACGGGATGTACTGGTCAACCGGGTTTACACCCTACTCTTTTCGAAAAGTTGACCAGGTTCTTTAGCGTGCATGAGGTGTGGCTGTCTCATACACGGGACCTCCATTTATCGTCCTATCCGAGGGACTAGCTTCTGCAGACATAGTGATGGGACTTACTGTCCCTCCTGGGTTGGCAGGCTGTCCTCTTTCTTGAGTTCTGCATAGCGCCGTTGCCTGAACTCTTCGAATGTCTCGTTTGATGTTTTGGGGCAATATATTGCCCCCCACAAGTTCTTGTGAGTTTCTCTCACCATCACCTCTCCACACTTTCTACACTGCCTGTCCTGCTTGAGTTTAGTGTAGGTTCTCCTGGTTTTCCCATCAGCTTCCTCCTCTGCCTTGATGCGGCGGTACCGAGCTGTTTGGTAATGGGGCTGGCGGGAGGCAGGTACTGGAACCATAGGGACTGCATGGTGAGGGTTAGGATGGGTGGAGGCTGGAAGGACCCGTGGTGCAGGGGCAAAGGCTGGAAGGACCTGTGGTGCAGGGGCAGAGGCAATGGGCCGTTGTATCTTCCTCTTCTTTGGTGGAGGGGAGGTTAGAGTTGCTGGTGGAGGAAGTGGAAAGGCGAAAGCCAACGGAGATGACTGCGGAAGTGGGAAGGCGGAAGCCAACGCAGCTGGTGGAAGGAGGGGAAAGGCAGAAGCCAACGGAGGATCCGGCAGACGGAGCCCTTGTTGCAGCATCCTGGTGTTGTCTTTGCCTAGGTTGTCGTTGTACCTAAAAATATAAAAAAATGTAATGAAGAAATTTGTGGGTGGAAATGATGTTATTAATCAATGAAATTAATGTAATTGATTGCTTAATTAATTTGATAATGCTTCAAAAAGTGTCTGAAAAACAATAAACAAAGAAATACACAAGAAATCAAAAACCAATAAAACACATAAGAATCTAATTTAAATATCATTTTTGTAGATAATAGTTAAAATAGTTACAATATTCACAGTGGTTTTCACGGTGATCCAGCGCTCTGTCTCCAAAACCTGGGGGGGGGGGGGGGGTAGCCTCCAAGCAACCCCCCCCCCCCCCTAGTATTTACAAATCTCAAATTAGCCCAGTGCAGTTAGTGTTAAAGGTAGTGTTGAGTATCTCTATTGAAACATTAAATGTACAATTTTGTATGAAAAAAGGCTATAACCAATGCCTTTTTTTAAATAGCATCCTCTTGAGTTGTAACTGCTCTTTTTTAATGATAACAGGGGTTTTACTTAGTCGTTTGTAATTGTGTATATTTTTCAAGCATGGTGAAGTTATAATTATTACTTTGTACCGTAATGGTGCAGGTTTTGGTTACTAGGGTTAAGTTGACCAATACTCAACTATCCCTTTAATGTGATAATTTACAAGATTACAGAAACACTCTCCACAACCACAATATGAATCATCCCTTGGACTTACCATCCCTGCAGAACCCGCTGATTGATGAATGGCAGCATGATATCTGTTATTTCCAGTACAATGTCATTTTTCATGACTGTCATTTGGACCGTCGTATAGGCCTCTACGATCCTACTCCACCGGGTCTTGTTGTGGCCATCCTGCTTTGTGGAGGTCCTGTATCTGTGGCACAGCCGTTGAACCAGTGCCTCAACATACCTGTTGCAGTCTGGTTTGGCAGCAGTAATTGAGTCGGGTGCTCTGCTACTACTGTAAAACACATAAAAAGAAACTTAAAGATTTAGGAGATGTGTGCAACAAAGCAAAACTCTTTTAACACTTGTTGGATGGATGTCCCTGGCCAAATGAGTATGGTTAACATTTGTTGAGGTGTTCAATATTCTTAGCAAATTTGAATGCATTATCCATAAAAGTCAGAACTAATGACACCTAATGTGTATGATCTCACAATTTAATGTTGCTTTAAAAGTAAAGTAGTGTAGGGTTGCGGTTCTAACAGTAATTCCTAGCACTCTTAACACAGAGGCAGCCCAGCAGACATGTTCTAGGATTGATAACTACTGGCTAACTGACCAGGTTTTAATGTAGCAAAGCATAACAGCATTCTATCTAGCATTCCACATACATTCCATGCAAAGTAGAAGAAACCAATAAATATTCATAATAGTCCCATACAAGTATAAATCAACATCACAAAGTATTCTTGAATATTCAAACATAAACAAAGGGTATATATTGAATATTCATAGTATATGTAAATTATACTATAAGCTTGACTGCATCAGGTGAACATTGAAACCAATGAGAGAGAGAGAGAGATAGACAGATGAAAGGATGGTGGATGAAAAGGGTGAATGTGAATGAGGGCTGACCTATTAATATGAAAGGGATGAATCATGGATATGAGGGGGAGTTTTAGAAGTTCAAAATAAATCCCTACAGTAGTTTAGTAGCAAACTGTATGTCATTTACTTCTCCAATTTGGAATGCTTAACAGACTGACCTCTTATGTGCATTATTTTTTTACCAAAAAGAAGGCGAAATGGTTTTAAATGATTTACCATTCCAAGGACTGCACTCCCGGATGTTTGGCGGTCTTTGGGGCTCTGTACTTATGATAACGCCTAGGATCGTGGCGCTCCTGGAAGTTGGTCCGGCTCTTGTCGTTAGCAGACAGAGCATCCCACAGGCGAATGATGTTCGCTACCTGGTGCTGTGTAAGTGTCAGGTTCCCATCCACCAGGGTTATCAGGAACTCTGCTAGGTTCTGTACGGCTGCATAACCTGGCAGGTTGTTGGGTCCAACAGAGTCCTGTAACAACAAATGTATAATATCTAACAGATCCGAGTATCAGCAATAGATTTCACAACTATTTATCCGAACCTCTGTTGTAAGCACAAAGAAGTTTTCAAAGAGTTTAAGTGTTA
This sequence comes from Strongylocentrotus droebachiensis, assembly GCA_035222895.1. NCBI lineage: Eukaryota > Metazoa > Echinodermata > Echinoidea > Camarodonta > Strongylocentrotidae > Strongylocentrotus > Strongylocentrotus droebachiensis. The sequence goes on along the minus strand of JAVYIG010001010.1, from coordinate 11,129 downwards.
GCTGCATGTTCATAGTCAGCTGTCTATGCCCCACCCCCCTTCTCCTTTCATTATATACTTATTTATATTTTTGTTATGGAACAGAAAACAAATCTGAAATGCATGGTTGCTTACATCAACAGTATCAGTGTTGGTTGGCAGGTCCTGCGTGTCTGTTGGGGGATCCATGGTTGGCAGGTCCTGTGTGTCTGTTGGGGGATCCATGGGAGGTGCCGCAGTCTGGGGTTTGGTTAGGAGGTCCATGTCAACGAGAGGTGCCGCAGTGTAGAGCTCACCACTCACGTCTTCCTCTACCACCTCTGCTTCGGCAGTGGGCATGTCAGGATGGATGTCCTCCCCATCTTGGAAGGCCTCTAACATTGAGGAGAAAGTTGACCTGCCTGTTTGGCCCAGCAAGTACTCCAGTCCAATTTTTTCTCCTACAAATATAGGTAAAAAATAATAAAAAAGTTATACACCAAAAAAATTCCTTTGGTAAAACTAAATAAGCCTATCAAAACAAAAAACAAACAAAAATCATGTATTGAAAAGGGTATGAGTTAAACAATCAACTATATCTGCAGTCTGTAAATAGTGACTTGGTATCTATCAGAAAAATAAAAAAATAAAAAAATTACAGGCTCTAGCGTCATGTTTATAGACAACATGCAATTGCATTGTACTTTAAACATTTTAACACTTTTCAATACATAGTAGCTTTTATCAAATTTTATCTTGTAAATACGCCTTTCGACTATAACATGTCAGATTCACAATTTACCAGTGTAATTCCGTGGACATCTGAAGAATGGCAGGATCTTCTTGCCAAAGATAGCCTCACTGAGGTTGTTGGTGGCTTCCCGCAGGGATTGACTGTAACTGAGGGGCTCCTCCTTGGGTACACCTTGTGCTTTTGCAGCCCGGTTCTGGTTCCACCTAGCTACACCTTCCAGAAGGTACGCTTGGAAGAGGACCTCATTGGCTAATGTCCCTGAAAAGAAAAAAAAATTAAATCATATTTTAAGGGGTGATATCGTATTATCGTATTTCACTCTTATTATCGTACTAAATACAATTTAATTGTACTGGTTGGCACCTAGCTCTGCAAAAGCATAATTTTTTAATATTTCCTTTCCTTTTATTTTTTGCTCATTACTTTCACAGGGTATTGTTTATGACATGGAAATTAAACTTGTGTATAATTCTCCCTGAACATTTTTTTCAATTGCAAACAATGTTAAATAGGCCCTTTAAAGTGAGACATAGTACCTGGAATAAACCTGTTAAGGTGAAGGTGAAAACTCTCCAGGGAGGTGGACCCTCTGGCGCACCTGTACGTGGGTAGAATCTTGTTGCCTTTCTTGATGGAGCCAGTCCTGAGGTACAGCTGCACTCCTGGAGGGTCTTGGATGCAGGACACATGACGCTCCTGCTGTTGCCATATTGTCGCCATGGCATCTGCCTGCAGCAGTGGAACTCCCAATGTGTCCCTCACATCCTTGAAACACTCCAGGAGTTTCTTGATGAGGGCAACTGTCTCCTCTGTTCCCCGGGTGCTTCTCCTGCAGGACAGGGCCAGCTCATGCTTCGTGATATGTCGCATGACATCTCCTCTCCTTACGCCCTTCGTCTGCAGCTCCACGAACTTGGCCTCCTTCAAGGCCTCGAGGTCATCGGCATCCCACATGAAGAGGCAGCGACTCAGCTGATTCATGAAGGTGCTGTACAGGGGGTGCCCCTCAGATGTGCAACCCCCTGAAAACCTCCTCATGTAATGCCAAATGTCCAGCCGAATGGGGACATCCTGCCAATGACGGAATAGCTTCTTCACTTGGGTGGAGCCGCAGCAATCCCGGTCCACATACAAGGCCTCTGGATGCGGCATGCCTGCAGACCTGTATCTGGCCATGATACCTTTACAAATAGGAAAGAAAAATGAAAAAAATGTGCAGGTTTAATTTGTTTTCTAAATACTCAACGATTGATCCTCTCTTATAGGAATTACACTGCTAGCCAGTTCAGTAAAGAATTTCATTCAAGATTCTTATGATTGTTTTTAAAGGTCTACATGGAAGAGCCCCAAGTTATATCATTGATTTACTTAAAAGTCAGTCTAATTCTCATTTTATAACTCACACAGTAGTCAAGATAATTACTTTTACCAGTTCCTCCCAATGAAAACAAAAGTAATACTTCGACATTGCTTGTTTGTATGTGCAGTTCCAAAAAGTATGAAATGGTTTGCCCCTTTCTACCAACGAGGCTCCACCCTTTGACATTTTAAAGTTTAATTGAAGACATGCACTTAAACATTATGTATGCCCTTGATTCTCTTTGATAGTAAAGGCCACCAGATGGAGGTTGCTGAGCTTCACTCATTATGGATAATCGAGCATTTGCAATTGTAATGTATTTTGTATAATGTATATTACACTATTATAAAGAGTTGTAAAATAGTTAAACATTTTAATTTTATTGTAATATTATGGTGACTGCTCTATTTAAATGTGAATTATTATCATACCTTCTGTCATGGAAGCAAGAGCATGGCCTTCCCCAGAGGTGAGTACAGATATGAGCACCTGCCCTACTTCGTTGCCTACATTTGTCGCCCACATGGCTGTGCCTCGGATAGGCCCCGCCAACTTGTTGACGATCTTCTTGGTAGAGTCCATCTTCAGGATGCGGCCAAAGGTCGATGTGATTTCCGCCTTCACATCGGGCAGCCTCATCAGGACGTCCTGGAGGTAGACCTGCATCAGCCACCGGAATTGTGGAACTGGCAGCATCCTGGGTGGCTCCTCAAACACGACGGGGCGTATCAGACCAGCTGTTGAAGCCTTCTTGAGGGACTGGCAGTTGGTCATGTACGAGATGGTCTTGGACAGCCACTCCTCACTGTGCTGCTCTGTGAGGATGGTCTGGACTTGGGAGCAGCTGTTTCCAAGACCCCTCTCGCGCAGGAGCTTGACCACCTTCAGGTCACATGCTTTCTTGGCTGTCAAGATGCAAGGGAAAGCCCTCTGCTTGGCGATGTCCAGCTGCTGGATGATGTTCCAACTCCAGGAGATCACTTTCCGTTTGCATCTTGGGCAGGACATATACTCTGTTGCGAGCAAGTAGGTGCTGCTAACATCTAGAACGCTACGAAGCTTGTTGTATACGCCTGCTGGTGCGAGGGTCTGGTCATGACAGCCATCATGAGGACAGGTCAATCGCACATGCCACAGCTTATGGGGCATCCATATGAAGAGGCGATGGCCAAAGTACTGGTCGACAGAGGGGCGGCTGCTCACCAAGAATGGCGGCTCTGGTGGGTACCACCACATCTTGTTCACCCTCTCCATCATCATGTGGGCCCGGTCTCCCCTCTTGTCTTTGGTGGTTGTGAATAGAGCCTGGGATATCCAGCACACATCCTCGTCTTGCAGGCTGTCCCTCCATTTTGCATAGATCGGATACTTAGCTGAAAATAAAATAAATGTATTCAAAATATTTAAAAAACTATAAAAAAAGACCCAAGATGTTTTGTTATTCATCCCAAATCAATTAAAAGCCACATACAATTAATTGTTTTATATTGTACATATACTTGAAAAGGGTTACATTGCATTAAATTATGAAAGAAAGGAGAGGTCATTTAAGTTATAAATATTCATTAAGTTGATATCATGTAGTCTCTCATAACTGATTATTTATCAAAATACCACAGCCAGCAAGTGATTTTGTTGTTTCCATTTTCTCTTAATCACCTGACGAAAATTTACTAGATATGAATTTATTCTATTAATTAAACTTTTAATTATTACCCAAGTCTGCTGCTCTCGAGCCGATCGAAGGTCCCACTGCCGTTTGCTCCTGACTTGGAGCATCTGTCTCTGTTGACACGAGGCCACATGTGGCGTCCTTGAGTGGACCACTGTCATGGGTTCTCAGCTCTGTCAACAATTAGAGTAAACAGCAATTAGAGTAAACTGCAATAATAATAATCAGTTTTTTGAAAAAGTTTCAAAATGCATTTACATTGAACTTAAGTGTATTTATAAAATTGTTTTAATATATGATAAAACACCATAAATGTTAATATTTACACCAAAAAACAGGTTATGCTTAAGTTTTCATTTATGAAATCCCTTATCTAAATCGTCCTAATACTCAGGAGATACATGGTTCATAAAGATATCAAATGCCACTTCTGAAACCTCACACTTACTTTCTGGCGATGAAAACATGGCTTCCCTCACAGACTGTCTTGGAACACTTGCAGCCGCTCTCTTGCTCCATTTTGTCTTTGATTTCTCTGAAACAGAATGTTCAATTCTGGGGTATTGATTCCAATTACCAAGACCTAACTTAATCTTATTTCATATTAAATACTATATTCAATGAGAAACATCTTTACCTGTCGTTAGTTTCATAAATGAATCAAGATGGAAATGATACTGCATGATTCTAGATTCTACACCAGCCTTTTACAATATAAATCATACAATTAACAATTGTTTGCTATTTGCTTTAAACCTTTAAAATACACCTACCTTACTTTTACACAGACAATAAATACAATCATCAAAGACCACATAAAGAGAGTGAAAGAGAGATATAGAGAGACAGACTGATAGGCAGACAGACATATTTTTAATTTTTTTTTAAAAACACAATTGATTTAAAACAATGAATATACCAACATACCGATGGATACTGGAGGCTTCAGCTGGGGTTTAGAAGGGCCAGGTAACAAGCTGGTTTGCAGAACAGTGGCTGATGTCAGTCCTACAGTACCGCTAGACTCTCCAGCATCAGGGGATAGGCGCCAACCTGAACGGGTAGAGTCGAGTGACGTCTCCACTGCAAGGGTTGATTTCCCAACCGGGTTGGTCTCTGCTGCTAATAATGAAGAACATATAAGACCAAGAAATATTAAAAAAGGTCCTCACTTTGTACTTATAGAAAATGACCAGCCTTTTACGATATATAAATCATACAATTAACAATAGTTGGCTATTTGCTTTAAACCTTTAAAATACACCTACCTTACTTTTACACAGACAATAAATACAATCATCAAAAGCTAAACTTTGCACAAGGTGAAAATATGAAGCACTTGGTAGAAGTAAAAAGACCACATAAAGAGAGTGAAAGAGAGATATAGAGAGACAGACTGATAGGCAGACAGACATATTTTTAATTTTTTTTAAAACACAATTGATTTAAAACAATGAATATACCAACTTACCGATGGATACTGGAGGCTTCAGCTGGGGTTTAGAAGGGCCAGGTAATAAGCTGGTTTGCAGAACAGTGGATGAAGTCAGTCCTACAGCACCGCTAGTCTCTCCAGCATCAGGGGATGGGCGCCAACCTAAACGGATATCAGGGGACGCGCGCAAACCTGAACAGGTATCAGGGGACGCGCGCAAACCTGAACGGGTATCAGGGGATAGGCGCAAACCTGAACGGGTATCAGGGGACGCGCGCAAACCTGAACGGGTATCAGGGGATAGGCGCAAACCTGAACGGGTATCAGGGGTTGGGCGCAAACCTGAACGGGCATCAGGGGACGCGCGCAAACCTGAACGGGTATCAGGGGATAGGCGCAAACCTGAACGGGTATCAGGGGTTGGGCGCAAACCTGAACGGGTATCAGGGGACGCGCGCAAACCTGAACGGGTATCAGGGGATAGGCGCAAACCTGAACGGGTATCAGGGGATAAGTGCAAACCTGAACGGGTAGAGTCGAGTGACGTCTCCACTGCAAGGGTTGATTTCCCAACCGGGTTGGTCTCTGCTGCTAATAATGAAGAACATATAAGACCAAGAAATATTAAAAAGGGTCCTCACTTTGTATTTATAGAAAATGAAAACAATTATCTGTTCTATAAAAGCTTTAGGGAATTGTTCACCTAAAATAAAAGAAATAGAAAATGATTTATTTACTACCTTGTCTCTAAGACACACCTGTTGCAACCGACAATTGGGACAAATTATCTCACAAGGTGAATAATAGGTAATGGTTCAAATATTGCACAGTACCTACAGAAAGAATATGTAAGAAGAAACTCATAATCTCTATAAAGAGTGTTTTAAGTAGGACGCTGATTTTTTTTTTTTACATATAAGAAATATACAGGAAGTAGACGGGAGATGCAAAATAAAGCAATTTTGAAAAAACATGACACTAAAAATGTAATATAAAGTATAATATAATTCATATTTTGAAATATGTAGAAGAAAGTGGTATTGAAATATGATTTTCTTTTTATAGATATAAAGAATGAAGAATTGGATTAAAGACAAAGATAATATAATATGACATTGAAAATAACGAGTTGATTCACTTCAAATCAAAAGAGGAAGAAGTTATAGACAAATGTGTCATTTTTCAAATAATTAAAATGACCGACTGATTACTTAATAACTGGCATAAATGATTTGAATAGTCAGGTGCACAGAAGCTATTGATATGAAAGGTTGAGTGATAGCCATAACAATAAATTTTAAGAGAATGAAATAAAATGAGTAAAACCAAATCCACCACATAAAACAGAAATCATAATAAAGTTGAATTTTGTGCTATTGCAGAAAGCGAAGCAGGAATATGATTTTAATTAAAGCAGGTAAGCATTCATATATCAGAGCAAAGCATTTTTTTCAAAACCACTTTCATGTGAATGAAATCTGGTATAAAGGAATGAAGGGTTAAATCATAAAGCAACATACTCTCTTCTTAATAGTAATCTGTATCATATCATGCATAGAAGTTTCAAAGAAAAAAGTAGTTACATCATTATTTGTGTATTAATCAAAATACTTGCCAATCCGAGAGGAAATTTATTTTGAACTATGTATCATAAAAAATATACTTTCTGTTAGACCAGAATATGAATGCGTCTATAAGCTGTTCAAAATAAATCATACTTATTTATTCTGCAACTGAAAATAAACATTTAGGCCATCTAGCTCTAACACCACAGCAATTTGTTAGCATGACACAACCAATAATAAGCTACCTATGTACTATGTACCACGGCACACACTGCAAGAAGCAGACTTACCTCAACCAACCATAACAATAAATTTGTTTCCATGAAGATTTACTACCAATTAGACAGATCATTTTTCAGTTGTTATCTGTAAACACTAATTTAAGTCATGTCTATTATACATCTATAGACAAACTATTTAAGAAAACTATTGTTTAAGTGAAAGGAAACAAATTTGTTCTTCTTGGTTGGTTCTCCATAGAATCCTTCTCCAAATATAGTGAAATCTATTTAAAAAAGAATGTTAAATGAGCAAAACATCATATGTAACGTAAAACTGGTATTGTTATAAATCATGCTACCTATTACACACATGTTCAAGACTATGAAAAAGATAATCATGGTCCAGTGGGAAAATATGATTCAGGGATGTGTATCCACTATCCCAGAGCTGCCAACCTTGTGGGACCAAAAAAAGGAATCATGATGGCAAAAAAAAGGAATTTCAAGCTAAAAAAAGGAATTCATAAAAAAAAACTTACAACCACGCGCGACACACTTCCAATGCAGAAATGTTCATTCATCATGCTGTTTTTTCCATACAAGCAGGTAATTTTTTTGGTGGTTATTTTGGTATTATCGGCATTTCATTTCTTTTGAGAATATTTTTCTCTTCAAGTATGTTTTAAAATTAGTTTTCTATTGAATTTGTGATCAAATCACCATTTAAGGGCAGTTGTTTGACGTGTGGTATGTAAAAAAAAAAAAAAAAAAAAAAAAAAAAAAAAAAGTCTTTTATGAAGAAAAAACGTAATACCGTAATTTGGAGGAAAAAACGGAATGGTTGGCAGCTCTGGTCATAGTATCCACCCATATATTCTCAGACTGCTTGTTTTCAATCTTCTGTCAAAAATTATCATGCTGGCAGCAAGGCGAAAGAGCTTCAGTCTGATTTAAAGACTACAGTAACACACTTTGATTCATTCAAGAGTGCATAATTATGAGTATCATTTTTATTGTAAATAGCATTTGCTGAGATTATGTGTTACAATCATGGGCGCCAACAGGCCGAAGATGGGGGGGGGGGGGGGGGGGGGAGGACATGCCCCCCTATTGAGTTTGCTATATTGATGACCTGTTCATTTTGCTACTGAGTTCACTTTCCCAGGCACAGTGTCTAGAGCCTTGATCCCCATTAATCCATGTGTATATAAACACCAGCTACATCCAGCTGTGTCTGAAGGACCCAGTGCCACCCTGTATATTATGATGTTATGTAACCACGATCGAGATGCTGTATATACATGAGAAGTAATTGAGATGAGAATAAAGCACTCTTGCACTGTAGTCAAGTTGTTATAGCACAGAATAGAAGAACACAACCCCCCCCCCCATGTTTTACATAAGTGTATACATTATGTATGTTTGATTCGATAGATTTCATAGATTTCACTCTGACATACAATATACAGGTAGGCCTATATATGTGTGAAATTTCTATCTCAAATATGCACCAAATCGCCCAATTTCAAGCTCCCTCACCTATGTCCCCCCCCCCCCACACTTTTGAGAAGCTTTTGACGCCTTTGTGTAATTATGGTTTAGGTAGAGGAGTTGTCAAATCAGTGAGGGTTGAGTAATCAATGACTTTACCAAAATTGACTGTTGTCTTCCATGCCATAATCAACCTTATGGAATAGAATGAGACAGGACATTAGGGAAAAAAAGACATTTATACGATTCCCTCATAGCCCCAACTTCATAATGTGAAGCGGGAATATGAGAGGCTGTTTAAGATTGTTGAAGTATGATTACCTTGCATATCCTGTTCAATCTGCTCTGCATGAGCGGATAACTCCATATCAGAGATGTCATCCTCAGTTACATTGGAAGCTGTGGCTGCTGAAATGTGAACAAATATTCAATTCAATAGCATTAAAAAAATATAAAAATACATGTAATTTCAACCTCAAATTGCATAAATGATTGAACATTTTGGCCACATCTTATTAAAATACTCATTGACACAGGTCTACAAAAAAATATATATACTGCATATACCTTGTGTAACACATTGACCAAGAATTACTACATTTTTGTCAAACAGTGCAGTAATGAATCCAACTGCTCCTCCGCAAGCTGCCTGATCTGGGTCAAAACTGTCTAATGAGTAGAACATGACATTGATTGAGTAAAGGATTATACCCTATAACCTTGAATTAATAATAATAGTAACATGTGTAAAGCTGTATACTGTCAGTCATTTTTACAATGCAAAAAACTCTATAGATGGACTTTTCGTGGCTTGGTACTAACTGTGAGGGTAAACTGAATTAAACAGACAGTGACTTACCTTTCTTTCCTGCTTTCACAGAAATTGCCTCATTGCCCTCTGGGAACAGCCGCAGATACTTCACCAGGGCCATCTTGTTCACCCAGTTATTTTGTGTATCTGTGCGATTCGACTCCTTCTCTGCACTGGCCACCAGATATGCAATGTAGCCAAGGGCATTTTCAGCCAGCCACAGAAAGGTTTCATGTCTGCATATGGAAAAAAAATACTCCTGCTTATTCATCATATTTACATTATAGTAAAAGTTGAAATTTATATTGAACATACTCTGCATACATATGATATATTAAATATTTTAAAACTGTACAATCTAAATCGGTCTACTTTCAATTTTCAAAGCCAAGACAATCCAATATTTCATACTCCTGTAGGCCTATTCATTTTTCTCAATTTCTCACTAGACACATTAACATTTTACAAGCCATGCCCTGAACTTTGAGTTTGAGTAACATGTTAAGGTGGACGTTGAATTCATCACAATATGCAAATGATTTTTTTATTACTGTCAGTGTAACTGCACTAGACTATTGACATTTTGGCTGATGAGTACAATAATATTATCAGGTATCTAATGAACATCAGTAGGGAGGTAATATGGTAATTATTAATACAAATTATTAGTTACTAACCGGAACTGTCCAAACTGAATTTGGAACTGGCCCAGAAGATGCTTTGGGTTTCGAACATCTCCTCCCAGATGCTGCACTCTCCCCACTGCATCTGTCCTTACCGCAGTAGGATTCTTTGGAGGAATATAGTCCTTTCCTCGCTGTTCCCTCTTCACTGCCAACGCCTCCCCACTATCTGCCATCAAAAGGGACCCATCTCCCTTCTTCCGTTTGAACGCCGGAATCATGGTCTGGACTGTACGTAGGCCTATATAGTGTAGAAAAAACAAAATCAATTTAGTCGTACATTAGGCCTAATGATAAATCATCAATAGAACTTCCTGTAATGTTAGATGCAGAATAGATCAAGACTAGAAAGAATAAACCCTGAAAGAATACAATAGAAAATAAAGATTCATAAATTGTCATATTCATGAAGAGTTTCAATAAACAAACAATCAGTAATAAAAGTAGTAAGCTGGAAGCTTGACTCTTCTATCATCACAAAACTTAAACTAACACAAATATCTAAGTAACAAAAGAGACTCGACTTGAAATACAAGTGAGAGATTAAAGTAAACCAGATTAAGTTAAACCGAACTAAACTTAAATTGGATTAAATCTCTAGTATGAACAGACCCATGCATTCCTAATGCACAGTACTCCCAACCAACAAGTTGTCATAGTGTGAATGGGGTCAACAACAGTTCAGGCTGATGACATATCGCCTAGCAACAAGCCTTAAAGATACTCTTCCCTGCTTAATTAAACCACAATGATTATTAGAAAATAATCGTTACTGAATATGAATATATACAAATGATCCTATTTCGTCAACCAATATCATTTTGGATATATATCATATGAATCCTAAATATATGCTTAGCAAATATATCTCTGTTCCTACAGAAATTATCCAACAAATAGCATTTCAACAGTTACATGTATGCACCTCTATGAAACCTCTTCTTAAAGAAATTCAGACAGAAGTTTATGAAGCATGATTGGATTAAGTAAATCAATGGAACTATGCAATTCGAACTATGCAATTCTCAGACTCAGATAGAGGAAACATATCAAAGTAGTCTAGATCTATCCATGCAAATCATGTTCAATAAAATACTTCTAAACCTTTGTTCACACGACAAAGCAAACCAAATACAGCACATGTATAGCAAATGTTAATACAAATATTCTCAGGCAAAG